>JAESIW010000208.1:80946-275356 GCA_016802295.1 Brachionus rotundiformis
AACAATTTTTTTTGAAAAAAATCTAAAATTCTAAAAGAAAATGCTTGCAGCACAGACACTTGGATTGTTTCTGACAAACTCGCATCGTCTAGTGACCTCATCGAAATAGGTCTGCTCACCAACAAATGGACACAAGTAGGTTTTTCTCTGTTGTCCATAGACACATGCATGGAAAATGTTGCAATATTTGCTATCTCTGTGATGACCGGTTGGCAAACCGACACAATTGAATGGAAGACCAGCCAAAAGGTTTTCCATTATGGTTTCGCCAGTGTTTGTGATGGTTGGCTGCTGGATGGGGTACGGTCCAGAGGCTGGTTGAGCTGCGACAGGTGCAGGCTGAGCAAAAACAGGTGCATTCCAGTTTTGCTGAAGAGAAATGTGAGCAACGCTCAATAGAACAATAAGAATAGTCACTTTTTGGCTCATTTTTTTTTACCTTTTTTTATTTCGGTTTACACTTTTTTCACTAGTTTGTGAATAAGATAAAGTGGAGAATATTTATACTCGATTAAGGTTAGGCCACGAATTGTTTTTAAAGTCTTATGTAAACTTAATCAAGGATTAGTATTTCGTAATGGACATACAAGCCAAGTATTATTATTAAAATAAAGTAATTTGAGAGAGATTATTTTTTAAATTTTTTTATTTTGATTGATTAATAAGTAATAGGAACAAAAATGATATTTTATTTATTTTTTAACTATATGCTTTATCTTTTCTAATCTACTATTTAAAAAATCTTCTTTATTATATTGCTTTATAGTTGTCATGTTCATCTCAAATTATTTATATTTTCAAAAGAAAATTTATTTTAATTAGCTATTTAATCTTTAATCTTCTATTTCCTTTTTTTAGATTAAATTTTTTTACATTTTAGATTAACATTAAATTATTTTGCTTCTTTATTCCTTATAATTAAGATTCTTTTACACTGTTGGACTCAAATTGAATTAGTTATTTGGTTATTTTTTTTTTTCATATTCTAAGAATATTACTTCATACTCGTTCATTATTTGAATAAAATTAATTTCTTTTTACTATTTAATCTTTAACTGATCCCCTGAGTCTTCTTCAATTAAAATAAAAAATTTTAAATTTTATTTTTAGTTTATATAATTTTTATTAAATAAATCAAGACTTTGTCTTCTAATTAAAAATTTTAAAAAAATTTAATTTTAAAAAGAAAGATAAGCATTTGAAGGACATCCTCTTGGATTATTTCTTACAAATTCACATCGTCTAGTTACATCATCAAAATAAGTATTTTCTCCAACGAATGGACATGAATAGGTTTTTCTTTGCTGACCAAAAACGCAAGCATGGAATACATCGCAATATTTTGAGTCTCTATGGTGTCCTGTCGGTTTTCCTTGGCAATTAAAAACTACACCTCCAACTAAATTTTCAATTATTGTTTCACCATTGTTTGTGATTGTTGGTTGGCGTAAAGGATAAGGACCTGAAGAAGAGACTGGCGCTTGAGCAGAAACTGGAATGTTTTGGATTGGTAGTTGAGCTTGCTGAGGCAATGGAGCTTTTTGATTAAATTGGACATTCTGGTTCCATTGAGGTTGATTTTGAACATTTTGGCTAAAAAATTTCGAATCCCAAACTAGATTATCTTTCTTCCAGTTTTGTTGATAACTAGATTGGAATAGAGCTAATAAAAGCAATACAATTGTAAATTTTGACAGCATCTTAAAGCTTTTTAGATATTTTATCTTTTTTTTCACTTAACCATTCTTTTTATATAGTTTTTCTCTTCTTTGAAAATAAAAGTATTTAGTTTTATCAAGGATTAAAAATATAGTTCCTTAAATTGTTTGATTTGAATTTAATCACTTTATTTTTCAAGAATGCATATCGGGGTTTTTCTATTATTTAAATAAAAGAAATTTTATAAAGCTTTTAAATACTTTAATTTTATTGCGCAAGCTATTTATAAATCATTTAAAACGCTTAATAATTTTGAATTCGAGGGATTCGACATAGATATAAGATACTCTAATTAAACATAAATTACTAAATAGAAAAGGAAATATTTTTTTTCAACTCTTTTTTGAATTAAAGTAAAAAAAAAGATATGATGATATGATAAAATATTGGTAAGTCTTAAGTTCTTTACATTTATTCAATATTTTCCAAATACTTAACCAAATTAATCTAATAAAATTTTCTTATATTAAATTAATTTACTTTAAAAGATTATTTTTAAAAGATTTATTTCAAAAAAAGCACTTATATTTTCTCTATTCTGAAGCGGCAATGTTTAAATCGAATTTATTATATCAAAAAAAATTAGTTGAAAAGTCTCTATATTTAAAAAACTTGAAGATTAAATTAACTTTTGTTTAAAAATACTCTCAATAATCACACGGAATATTTTTAAAAAGAATTATAAAGAATGACAAAAATTGCATAAAAAGTGACTTGAATAATTTACAACTAAATTAAAAAATAGATAAAAAAATGTATCAATCCCATTCGCTATTATCATCATCGTCATCATCATCACTTTTATTTTGATGGAAAAGAGTTGCTCGATGCAACATGGCAGATATCATGTTTCCATCATTTTCATTCAAATTCAACGGATTATTGCCATTTTGTTTACCATTTTTCGTTTCAGCTTTTTTTATCATATCTTTTTGTCTGCTTGGTTGACTTTTCTGATCTGGCACAACCATGTCAGACAATCGCTGCATGCCTTCTGGTTGAAGATTAATGTAGTTCAATTGTATTTGAATGCCTGAAAACCAATCATCAGCGCTCAAATAGGGCTCACTTCTGTCAATAGTGTCTGGAAATATATCATCTTGAAAAAAGCTTAGTTTTACTCTTGGAACAGTAAAGCTCATCGGCTCTATTCTGTTATCTTTTGTTAATCTAAACGCACGGTTTATCTCGGCTGATTTGACGTCGCATGTTGTTTTTGGTAAAAAAGCGATAGCCAAGTGTGATCCATCTGGTTTAAATGGGGTCAAAACTTGGAAATAAGGTTCGTCTTCTTGAATTTCGTAAAGAATAATTGTTTCTTCTCCTTTGGCATATAAATAGACAACATTAACATCAGGATCAAAATAAGGTATCAGAAGCGATGGTGAGTGATTAATGTCCTCCGATTTAAGCTCTGCCAAAGTTTCACTATCGAACAGAAATATTTGTCTGAGGTTTCCGGAACCAAAACCACTGACTAAAAGACCACGACCTTGAAGAACCCATTCAATACGAGCTGCTTTGGCGTCTTTTCTTGGTCCGCATTTAGACTCAAGAATAGGCTGTTCACTTTGTAGTGGAGCAAAGATTCGGATGAATCCGTCTTTGCATATGGTTGCCAATTTAGTGCCACAAGGACTCCAATTAAAGTTAAATATCTTTTAAATTAATCAATAGAAAAATATTAATTTTATTTTCACAAATAGTTACAAAATCAGGATGGTGTTGAAGAGTTATCATGGCCTGTTGGGCATCGATGTTCCATATTTTAATTGACTTATCATAACTGGCTGAAGCTAAGACATTTTTTGCGTAAGGATGGTATTTTATGCTTGAAAGACGGTCAGCATGACCTGTTAATGTTATTTCAGGTTCATCTAAAGACTTGTCCAAACCGTCTTCTGGAATTTTCCATATCTTGATGGTACAATCATCACATGCTAAAAAAAATATTTATTTGAAATTAATAAATGGAACAACAATTTTTTTAATAGTTTAATAAAAATATATATTTATTAGATATTTTAAAAATCATCAAAATTTTAACTACTTTTAATTTTTTATAGTCTTATTTTGTGTGATAATATACAAAATTCGATATAACTAATCAACTTTTAAACTTTTATATTATCTCGTTTTCATTAATTTTAAATTAAGATTGCTTCTCAATTTTTATATTAAATTGAAAATTTGAAATAATATTTCAATAGTTTTTTTTTATAGTAAATTAACAAACCTGTTGCTAGTGTATCTTCATCATAAGGATCCCATTGAAAATCAGAGCACTTAACTTTATTTACAATTGTATTGTTAACACTGTCGTCTAATCTTCCTGGTTTGTTTAACTTAAATATTATAAAACAATTAATTAAATAAAATAATTTAAAATTGGCACTAATTTTTCTTTCCAAATAAATTTTAAAATAAAGGCTTTTAATAAATGATTGATATAACACGATCGATCATAATAAATCCAAACAATCATAGTTAAAAAATAAAATATATAAATTTAAAAATTTTCCTCAAAAATCTTTTTTATACAAAAAATAGCATCATATTTCACTTCAACAATATCATTAAATCTTACTTCAACAACTCCGATTTGGCCTGAATTTGCACCAACAAAAAAAGCAGCATGACGAGTATTAATTTGAAAACCATTGGACTCTGCTGACCACATGCTGCTCAAACTTCTAATGTTTGTGATGTGTTCAGTTTTATGTGCGGCTTTACCATTGATATATTTGAACTTGGATTGATAAAAAACAGATTTAACTTTGGAAACTCGGCTTTGAGTAGACAAAGGAGTTAATGGTTTGGAATTAAGTTGTGGAGTTTGGTTAAGAGCGGATCTCATAATGACATTTTCAGGCTTTTTCTGACTGTTTTCCTTATCAGAAGAGCCGTCTTCAGCATGGGTGTTATCATTTTTGGATGATTTAGTAGGTTCATCAATGACTGGTGCTGTTTCGGATTGTTGGTTATTCGAAGAGACTAGAGCTGATACAGCTATTGGAGCCGATTTTGGAGTCTGTTGAACTGGAGCTGAATTTGACATCACATTGGTCTGTGAGTCGGTTTCATTGTTTGGTGAAATTTTTCCCAAATTTTTTTGACTTATTAAATTTAAAGGTGCTTTCAAGGCATCTGCATTATTGCCTTGTAACCACTCAGTCTTGGCACAGCCTGGCTCATATACATTAAAAGTGTCTGGATACAAATTTTGGTGAAACGATGATTTATCGTTTCTTGGTGCAATGTAAGGCAACGGATAGACCGAGTTACGAGTTAGCAAGATCAAGCGATCTATTTCACATTTCATCAAACTTAGACCATACTTTGGAAGCATACAAACACCTTTTATTTGATCATCTACATGTTGTGAACTATTGTGGGTATATGTCCAAGAATTTGTCAAAAATATTTCACCATACTTGATGTTTGTTTCGGCTTTGCCGACCAAGAACAAAGCCGATGTGTCATGATCATAATATGGATTAAGAACATTGTTGCCAGAGTCAATGCTAGACTCGTGGACTGGTGCAGATGTATTACGCACATCCCATAGGTGAATTTCACGCGTGAAGCTAGGCGTATAAACACTGGTCATAATACAATCAGAAGTGCCAAGCCACACAACCTTGGTATCTTTGTTGGCTGTTTTTGTATTTTGAATTTTCTACAATTCAATAAATAATTATTAACTAGTAATCTAAAAATAATTTTAATTACCAAATTTTGGCCAGTATTCATATTACGAGGGTCAGTAATACATAAAGTTTTGTCTTTGGCAGCAGTGCAAATCAGTGAACCATCTTTTTTCCAGCAAAGGCCCTGAATAGCTTCAGTATGAGGACATATTGTTTGAACATTGGAAGCCTGATTGTCATTTACATCCCACAAATAGACAGTATTGAGCGAGCTGGACGCGAAAATACCATCAACATTCGGGTTCCATTGGATGCAATCACTTCTATTCTCTGAAATTGGAATGCTTGCCAAAGGATCCATCTTGCACATGCTCGAATCCGACTCGTTGCTCACAGACCAGAGCTTAATGACTGAATCAAGGGCACATGTAGCAACTATTGATTGATTGAATGAGTTGTATTGAATGTCCGTGATGGGCGCACTATGAGCGTGGACAACACAAAACATTTCACTATTAAAGGTAGCTCGCCTTGGCAAATCATCATGTTTAATGGTGCACAAGCTTCCTCCCGATGCGCTGTCAAATGTAAATGTTATATGATCTAAGCTGCAGTTAATCAAACTTCCAATTGTGTTTGACAACCGGTTGGTAGATAGCCCAGATAGATTTTGCTTTTAAAAAATTTCAACTAAAATCAAGGCTTATTAAGATATAATAATGTTTAAATACCTCTTTTTTGATAAGCAAAGGATTTACATTTTTATATTTACTGTACGCTACTTTGAACATGTTGGTCTAAGAAAAATAAAAATAAAAAAATTATTCTTTTTTATTTAAACCTTTAAATTAAAAAAAAAATTAAATCTTTGATAAAAAGATATGTATTTTTTGCATTTTGAATTAGAAGCCAAGTTTAAGTCCTAAATCACATGATTTTAAAAGATTATAATTTAGAAAAACTTGTGATTTTGAATAAGTAATATACAAAGCAATTATCTATGTGGATAGAATATTTTTTATAAATTTTGGTATCCAATCCATTGACTTGGAGGCTTATGTGATCAGTTCTAATTATTTCTTGATATTAGACCCAGATTTATGCTCATCTTTAGAGTCATAAAAGTTCGAAATAAATTTTTATTAAAATTTTAAGAAACCCATCAAGTATATGATAAAGTAAACCAAGACTCTAAATTCACTCACTATTTAATTATAAAGAATTTCCAATTCCCTTTTTTGTTAATCTTTGTAAAACAATTCAATTAAATAAAAAGTTAATTTCTCAATTATTATCCTTGAAACATTATTTTATTTGGCAACTCAAGTCTTGGCAACGCTTAAATCATAAGAACTAATATGTAGCCAAATTATGAACAGATAATTATTTTTTGCTTAAAACAAAAATTAGATAAAATATAAATTCATATTGAAATTATTTAAATTATTTAAAATTAAATATTAGTTGACTTCGTGAAGTCTTATTATAATAATTTTAGCCAAAAAACTTCAAGGAAAGTTGATATTTTTTATTAAAGTTTAGAATGAGCAAACACTCTTACCTTTATATGGTGAAAAATTCCTTAATGGTTAAATAATTATTCCTTAATATTCTTCTTCAGGTATTTTAGAAAAATATAGAGTATATTCTTGCCACGCAGAAAAAATGTTTGGATTAAAAGCTTTGTTTATCTTTTTATCCAAGTCTAGTCTATTTGAAAAAATATATTTAAGATGAGGTCCCTGATCCATCTCTTTTTTATAGGAAAAAACTTAATATTTAAACTTTGGCGATGAGTTGGCCAAAATTAGCATAAAAAATAATAGACATGTTTACAGACAAATAATCATAAATTCTGATAGCCACTGAATTAAAAGTTTAATTAATTCAGATTCGAAATTCCAATGATAAAATAAAATTATTCTATTAAATGAACATCCTACAGTTTAGAAAAATTAATATTTGAAGAGCGAAATGAATAAGAAATAATATTTAAAATTATGTTCAACATGTGATACTATTGCTAAAAAAAGAAAAAGCTAAAGCTTATTCACATAAATAATTTTTCTTTTTTTTTATACATTTTTGACTATTTAGTTAAAAATTTCCATTTATAGCTGTTTCTAAATCTAACAATTTTAATAAATTAATTTTATACTTGATAAAATCAATTTTGAAAATAAAAAATATTGTCCACACATTTTAAACAAACAGGATTTTTATTTATCAAAAAAAGAGATAGAGTTGGTTGGTTTGAGGTACAATTTTGCCATGAATATACACTTGGCAATGGTTAATTCTAAGACATTTTACTGTTTTTGTGTCCAATCCTATGGTAAACAAAGAACTTTTTATCAACAATTTGAGTTTGATAATCAAAACTTGAACATTGACTTAAATTTACCTTTTTTTATAATTGTAGCTAAAATTTATAGCCAAAAATGTCAAAAAATGTAATTAATTATTTTAAATTATAATTAAAGCTAAGTGATTTTTTTATTGCTAATTACATTAACAGTGATGTAACTTTAAAAAAAATACTATCATGATGCTTTACCTGACAATTTTTGCTTATAAATGTACAAATTTTTTTTTAGTATATTTAATTATCAAAAAATAATTTTGACCCTATTCAAATATTGTAAATCTTTATTTTAGAATAAAAATACTGATATTTTCTAAAAATTTTATTCATCAAAGTTATCGTCATCATCAGCATCTTTAGAATTGACAGTCAGTCCACTAAAAGCTTCCTCAAAATTACGAGCCTTGTTTGATTTTCTTTCCTGATTAGCTTTGGCAATCTCTTCATCCTCTTCCTCATCTTCATCGTCTTCTTCAGACTCTGTTTCACTGTCTCCAGCAACCTGTTCATTTTCAGCCTCAAGTTGATCAAATTGCTTGGCCAATTCAGCCTCGTCCAAGTCTGTGACAACTTTGGGAGCCATTTTAACTTTGAATCGGCCTCGCTGGGACTCGATGCTTTTTTGAATTTTTTCTATAACACTTTGCAAGAGTTTTATTCCCTCTTCGCGGTCTAAACTGGTAGATGTGACCACAAATGTCGGCGGGGCGATCAAGTTTATCTTGACAGGCTTTTCCTCTGTCGATAAGGTAAGACCCTCTTTGAGTGCCTTTTTAATTGCATCTATGCCTTCGTAGCTGTAGCATGACACCTCGATATCGGCCCTGCACTTGACTGCCTGAGGTGTCAAGCGTCTCTTGATATTTGCCATGAGAATTTCTTTCCAATCTTCGGGAATTTCAAGATCATCCAAAACAGACGGATCTGTAACACTTTGCTTAAAAATTTCATACGAATGGCCTGGTTTTTTGTACTTATCATCAATTTTCCAAGCTGTACGTTCATATAAATTTTCAAATTCTTCATCAGTATTCATTTTAAGAACTTCAGCAGTGTGGCGTAGAATACTGTTGACAGTCTTTCCTTTGGCAAATTTCTCCTCGCACTTGATTATCTCTTCTGTAGATACCCTACGCTTAGATAAATCTATATAACCTTTCTCTTTATCTACACGGATGACCACTACTACTTCATTTCGGCCAACTCTGATGAGTCTGTTAATGGAACGAATGCGTCTACGGGACAACTCGCTTAGAAGAATCATACCCTCGATTTTGTTGTATTCGAGCAGGTTGACATATGAGCCCATTTCGGCTATTTGGCGCACATTTACCATCACCACTTCGTCGGTGTCTGGGAATTTGTGCTTGTAAAATCTGCATGAAAGTGGCATTTTTTCTAAATTTTAATTTTTTTTTATTAAAAATGTCAAATAATTAATAGTTTATTTTAAAGATTTGGGTCTTGGTAATTTGATAAAATAATTTGAAATTTCGTTAAATGTTCTAAATTAAAGAGTAATGAATGGAAGATGTGAAGGTTGGTATTAGCATATAAATATATAAGCATGTTTGTAGTTGGTGCAGAATTTTTGAGCTTTAAGTTGGCAAAAAGAATGAAAATTTTAAAATTATTAAATATTTAAATCAATATGTATTTGAGTTGTCTTTAATTAATATCATGAATTGCATACCTCAGTGGTTTTTTAAAAATTGATTAGACAGCTAAAAAATTTGCACAAATAAATTATTTTTAAATTTATTTTATAATTAACATAACTTTTTTCAAATAAAATTTTTCATATAAAAACAATTGAATCGAATTGACATGGTTTTCACCATTCACCATAAATTCTTTGTCTATCGAAGATTTATTCCAGGTTGTACTTATAATTTTACATAGTTTACTTACTGTTAATAATAAGCTGCATGTTAGTTACACGTGTATATAATGTACCAATAATATTAAAGTACCATTTTTTCCAAAAATCAGTATTTTATATAAATTTAAAATAGAAATAAATAAAATATTGTCACCGACCTAACTGTTCAAGATAAGGTACATTTTCGCATTTACGAGGCGTGAAACGATTAACTTCGTTAAGCTTTTAGCTCTAATTCTTTATGAGTGATACCAATCTTTCTGGTAAAATTCTGTTTCTTACTATTTTATCAAGATTGGTGTTAAAAGGTCTTTAAAAGGTCCATATGACATGTTGGATGCCCTTTTTAGAACTGGGCATGTAGTTCTGGATTGAAATTTAAAATTTTCTAAATTTTTACAATTTAAAATTGGAGGATGCGATGACAATGGAAATCTTACATATGATATTATATGAGATCAGAGTCTCTTGCAAAGCAAAGTGCCAAGACTTTCAAATATTTTTATCAGCATTTAATTTGCTTTATTGGTACTTGCTTACACCTGATATTTCCATTAATGCCGAGCTGGAATAAAAGGCCCTTAGGTACTTTTTAAACCACTAAGTTCAAATACATGAGTTTTTTCCTTTTGTTCTTTACCAATTTTTCCAAAAATCAGGTATTGTGAATTTCAAAAACAAACAGAACAAAAATCTTTCCTATTTTGATATTTTTCTGATGTAGATAAAAGACAAAAAGTAAAACATTAATAAGATTTAAATTAATTTTTGATTTTGTTTACCTAAAAAAATGAAAATAAAGTTTTTATTTAAGATAAAAAATTTTTTAATGTTTGTTTTTGAAATTTACAATACCCAAAAATCATTATCCTACATTTTTACCATCTAATTCATACATTAATAATCAAATTATTTTCAAGAAAGCCTTACCTTTTGTAGATCATTTAAAATGTGAAAGAATGATATGTTCTATTAATTTTTGGTTTAAAACCATAATTTGGTTAGCTTCTTCTATTTTTAATTTTGCCAGATTAATCATTTTAACTTATTTGGTATTTAATATTCCTCACTTAATTACTCAAATACAGTCTTGATAGATATTAAATAAAAACTCTTTTCTGTATGAGATATTTTGGTCAAAGAATAAATTGAATATTTAAGTTTAAATTGGTTAAATTGTTGGAAATACAATATTTCATAGTATTTTTTCAAGCAAGAAGACCAAAAAGGGCAAAAAGTTACCAAATAGTTCTAAAATCATAATGTAGAATTTAGAATACCCAACCAATATTCCAGACTGGATAGTTTTCTTAGCCACCTTTATTACCAATGGCATTTAAAAAAGCAGCAATTAGTTAGTTCAAAAATGACTGTTTAAACTTTTTGCTTAATATTCCAACCAATATTTTCTTAATTTTTATTTTTTTAAAAAATTTAACAATAAGGCTATAAAAGTTTAGGCAATTGTTTTAGTTTATCAATATCTAAAACATAATCTTCATCATCCTCATCACTTTGTCTACCATCTACTAAAACTTTGGTTTGTCCCATTGATTGATCGAAATCCATTGTCGGCTTACCAAACAGCCATATGTCATCATCCTCACTGTCCTCCTCAAAATTTCCACTATCTTGGCCACTACAGCTACTAACACTTTTTCTCATTATGATCTTTCTGTTTGTTTCTTTGTTCGGATTGTATAACTGGAATAAGTTACCAGTGTCTAGTTTGGGAAGAAGTATGGATTGAGCGCTGGTGTCATTTAAGTATTTGGCAGCCAGCGCTTTTGTATTAATGCTTGTATTACAATAAGTTGGGTTTAAATCATCGAATACTCGGCTTACAAAGTTAAATCTTGGCAAAACGGACTCATTCGGCGAGTCACTGCTCCATTGTTGGTTTTTTTCCTTCATTTCTCTTAGGGCTACACTAAATACATTGTCACACTCACTGTCACTTTCATCCTTGTCCGCTTCGACGCCTTCGAAATTAAAAAAACTTCCATTTTTGTAGAGATTTTCGTCATAGGTCTGGTCGCATTTTTTCAAAATTGGTTTTGGATACTCGTACATGTCAGGCTTGGGATCGGGTAATGGACACTCAAACCTCGGTATGCCGAGCATTAGGCTCTTGCTTATCGGATCATTGTCAAAATTGGGCGATTGAGTGATTGGAGAGTAAAGACTAAGGCTGTATTTTTTCAAACTAGGCGACTGTGAATACGGAATGGGCGCTGTCCGCTTTGGATACACAAATTCGTAATCTTCTTCGAACAAATTTGATTCCAACATTTTTTTTCTATTCACATAAAAATAAGAAAATACAACCTAGAAAATTTTATATATATTTTTTTCTGAAAATTTATGTTGCTGTTTATACGATATATAAAAAAAAAAGTATTAAAAATTCAATAAAAAGGCTAATTTTAATTTTTTATTAAAAGAGTCGACCTATGTAGACCACTTTAAGAACTTTTTTTTATACGAGTTAAATTGTAAGGTTTTGTTTATGATAGTAATTAATTAAAAAATTATTCTTATAACTATCGGACTCGGGTAATTTAGTTCATAAACTAATGACTAGACGCCCAAATATTCAAGGGCCTTAGATTTTAAATGTTCATTTATCTTTTTTTTTTCTAAATTAACAGGTCAACTAATAATGGAATTTGTCGTACTGACTTAAAGGCAAATAAGAAATTAGTTCAATTTTTTTTAATTAAATTTAACTTAAACAAAAGTTATTCTGACTTTTTCTTAATTATCTTTAAACCTTAAAATCTTTTGTGTTGTTTAATTGTATAAAGCGTAAAAAAAAACCTAAATATTATTTATAAAAAAGTTTTTTGTATTTGCTCTTTTGATTAAATTTGACCACATCAGAAAAAAAATTTTCGACTTCAAATTACGCAATTCTAATCTAGAAATTAATTTTTAATTTTTTCTAATTTATTTAAACTTTTAATTAATAATTTACCCTGTTTAATACCGAATACCAACTCAGACTAATAAGAGTTCGTTTAAATAAATTTATATTAACTTATAGAGTGCTTATTATTAGGAATTTATTGGTATTTGTAAAATAAAATCTTTTATATACCGTCAAGAACTTATAAGTTAAAAATTTCTTGATTAATTAGTTTTAAATTTACTCTTTATTTGAAAAAGATCATTTTTAAATTAGTAATATCTAATTTTGTTGTCATGTGGTAAATCAAATTTATGTAAATAGAAAATTTGGTTTATCATATGAATTATTGTTTTTTACAATACATACTTTATTTAGAGAATAATTTTTTAAAATTAATATGTAAAATTAAAAAAAAATGAGAAAGTTTTTGTGAATAAAAATCTTATCAAGTTCGCTTTTTTAGCGTATTTCTTGATTAAAGTAAAAACATATACAGAGAAATGTTAAAAATTAAAATTTATAGCTTTTTTATTTTTCTCAGGTGTGAAAGAACTTAATTTATAATTTCTTATTATCTTCTATCTGACCGATTTACAAAGTCATATAGATTATAAATTTTGGAATGGCAATAAATATGGTTTATCTTGCATCGAGCCCATTATAAAATAACCTGATAAAAAAATAATTTCAAATATATTTATAATCAAAAGGACAGCAAAACTACTCCAAATAATCGAAAAAACTCGTATCTTTAACGAGTTTTTAATTGATTGCCGTACTCTGATTCGACTCGTGCCAGCCACTTGAACTAATTAACAAAAACTTCGTAGTTTAAAAGTTTTTATTAAAAATTAAAAAAAAAATAATAATAAAAATTTTGTAAATACTTCATTAATTTAGGTCAAAGCTTTTTTGTTACTTTTGAATGAAAATAAAGAAATTAAACATTAAAAATCACGGTTAAATGGAGCAAATACCTGAAAAAAAAAAGAAAAAAAAAAAACAAAAACAAAATTTTAATAAAATTTTTTTAAACTAAATTTCAGTTTTATTTATTTACAGTCAGGTCTAGGTTGATTCAATAGAATATAAGCTTAAATCGAGTTTCAATTAACAATAAACTTTTTTTTTAATTAATAGATGAGGAAATTTTTTTTTAATTTTTTAAAATTTTAAATTTTTTTTAATAACTAATTTTTGGCAAACTTAAATGACATTTTCATAAAAACTAACTCAATCAAACAAATTCACCTGCAAAAAAAATGTTTTTCAAACTAAATAGCCCTATTTAGACTTGGATAAAATCTTCCTTGTTAAAAGGAATTTTAATGATGGTATGTTGGACCAACTACTTGAAATTTTCCCTGTGCCAGTGACGAGGTTTTACCATTTTCGCATTCCTTAAAAATGTTTATAGTCGAAAATAAAATAAAAAGCTTATCTTTTCTTTAAAATTACATCAACTACTCTAAAGTCTTCAAGTCGCTTGTATTTTTTTAGAATATCGCTTAGACGCGGCGTAGTGTCCGGCTGTTTGCGCGAATATTTCAAGAATGCCCAAAATTTTTCCAAGCCGTACAATTGATTATTGTCATAGTCTCTCAGGGTTTCTTCTTCGAAGTCTTTGTACAGGTCGGTTCGGAATTTCTTCTCCAAACCATAGCTGTAAAATCTGAACAAACACTCAAGACCATATCTAAATAAAATTTAAATTTAATTTTAATTTTTCAAATTATAATAATTAATTTTTGAAATAGCGTGGTTTGAAAATGAATTTAAAAAGTATTTAATTATGTCAGTAATCACTGTACAAATTGGCCAATGTGGCAACCAAATTGGCGAGAAGTTTTTTGACACTTTAATCTCAGACTGTTTGGACCATAGGCCAAATAAGAACCAAATTAACCTCAGTTATTTTAATAAGTTAAACCAAGACTATACACAAGAATGTATTGAGCGATTTTTTAGCCAAAATGAAGATGGTCAAACGTTCGCTCGTGGCATTCTAATTGACATGGAAAGTAAAGTTGTGAACAAAATATTGGGAAAGAATCAGCGCTATTTTTTTAGACCTGAAAACTCGTACACTCAAAAAAAAGGTAGTGGCAACAATTGGTCATATGGATATTGTGTAAATGCACCCAAATCTGTACATTTGGTTGAGGATGTTATTCGAAAAGAGAGTGAGCGATGCGACAGACTGAGCTCGTTTTTAATTTGCATGAGCATGGCTGGAGGAACTGGCAGTGGTGTGGGCTCATTTTACACTGAGTTTTTGCGCGACTCGTATCCAAGAATATCCCTGGTGAATACATGTGTTTGGCCATTTTCCACAGGAGAAGTTACCTTGCAAAATTACAACTTTTTGCTCACTCTTAACAAATTGTACGAGACCAGTGATGGACTAATCTTGCTCGAGAACGATACCTTGCACCAGATAAGCAAGCGTATACATTCAATAAGTCCAAATAAAGAAATTACTTTTGATGATTTAAATATGGTAATTGGACATAAATTGGCTTCAATTATGCAACCATGCACAGGTCCTAATTTACAAAGAAATTATTTGAATGAAGTAGTTGGTGAGCTGTGCGCCCATCCAGACTACAAACTACTTAGTCTTAACAATGTCCCAATGATGAGCTCTGAATCAATTGAATTCAGCACCTTTAAATGGAATTCATTGTACAAAAATGCCAGACAGTTGCTTTATACTGGAGGTTTTATGGATGAAGGCTTGAAATGGGGCGTAGACAAAAGTTTTAACAAGACCATCAGTTTGTCATTGTTTGCCAGAGGAGTAAATGATTCAGACTACGAGCATTCTGATCTGAAAAATGGCTTTTTTGATTCTGATTTTTTAAATAAGCATTTTAAAACAAAAGCGTTTGGAGTCGTATCAGATCCGGTGAGAATATGGCAACATCCAAGACCATTTAATAGATATGAAAAAAGTCTATCTCTTCTTGCAAATAGTCAGATGCCGGCCTTTAAGATTGATAGTCTTCTAGAAAAGGCTTGGAACATGTTCATGTCCAAAGCTTATGTGCATCAGTATGTTAGGTATCAAGGCTTTGAGGAAGAAAATTTGCTCAATGCGTTCATTTTTAATGAACAATTAGTAAAAAATTATAAGTCACTGTAAATTAATTTAATATAAATGATTTAGAAAAAAACAAACAAAAAATATTTTATAAACTTAATTCAAAATTTAATAATAAAGATAATACAATTTAAAAAATTAATATATTTATTTCAATTTATTATCATAGTAAAAAGAGATGATTTATTTGATCAATTATTTTTGAATCAAGTATTAATTTTTTTTTATTTAAAAAATTATGAAACTTAAAAAAAATTATCTATTTTTAAATGTTTAATGATTAATACCAAAAATATTTGTTCATATTTAAATCGTAAATTTTTATTAAAAACAAACTATCTAAGCATAAAAATTAATTTGAGAAATAATTTTTTGATAAACTAATCTTTAATATTTAAATATAGATATTTTTCTGAAAGCAAAAACATCGTTTTTATCTATCTTTTTAGTTTTTACTACTTAAATCAAAACAAGTAGCAAATTTGTCTATCTAATCTTCCCAACAAAAATAATTAATAGTTTTTTCTTAATAAAATTTACTCTTTTTACTATTTAGTTATTATTTATTGGTTTTTAGATATTTAGTCTTTTGATATTCCTACAACTGATTTTAAGAAAAAATCTTAAAAGATCAATGATTTCGTTGATATTTGTCTAATAATTAGTTAAAAAAGTAATAAATATATTTTTTTAAATTAATAATTAAATTAAGGACCAAATTAACTCCTATAAAATACATTATTAAATAATTGAACTTGTTTCTAAATTGAATATTTACGACTATCTTGAACAATTATCTATCATTTTAATTATAAAAGCATATTAGATAATCGATTTTAAAATGGCATGACATGATGAAATACTAGAACGCCACGTGGTAACAGACTACAACCAAATGAAGCCACTTCTGATACCAAAAAGTCATTGACGAAGCTACATGAATAGTTTTCCAAAGCAAATTCCAAACCAAGAACCAAAAATCAAGCTCAGTAAGAGATCATGACCAGACAGTAGCCTTACTTTATGAATATAAACAAAGTTCAACTCAAATTTTAACTCAATATTGCATCATAGCCAAAAAAAATTATTAGAAAATTTTTTTTTAAATTATAAAATATATTACAAAATATATTTTATCTAAAGAAAACCATGTTTAACCATTGCCAAGTGTTGGGCGCAATTATGTAATTAGAAAAATTTATAAAATAAGTAAACTCTTCAAGAAAATTAGCAAATCGAAAAAAAAAATCACGCCTGGTCTTACCTGTAACCAGCCTTGGCATCTTCATTGGCAATTTGTCTAAATTCTTCATACATCTTTCTATTGAAGTTATCTCTGAGAAAAAATGACCAAAATCTGAACAATGTATTCATCTCTTGCGATTTTCCAATGCCATACTTTTTCCTCTCAACAAGACACCTCTTGCGAAACTTGCCATACAATTGCTGCGTAAAGCCATTTTGTTTCAACAAAGTAAAAGATGGATGATGAAATGGTATCAAGTCTTGTGATTGAGTGTAACTAGTGCTCAATGGAACATCTTCGTTTAGCATATAATTGCTTGAATTGTGTCTGGAGCGACCAGTGTACGAGGTCTTTCTCTCACGGGTCTTCTCTTCAGTCTTGATGGTCTCGTCGAGCACCCAGCCGACGTGCATTTCAAGCGGCGGGTTCTTGCTGTGCCGAGTCTTGCGTTTGTGCGGCGTGCCAGGCTCTGCAGGCCGGGCATCCTTGACCACTGGGTAAAATCTTGACTTTCTGCCAGTCACATTGCCAGCATATCGCTTGGCTCTCTTGGACTTTTTGAAATTTTGACTAGCTCGCGCATGATACTGGACATCTCTGCCACTTTTAATCGAGCTCACATGTCCCATTAGCTGTTTGAGCGACACGGACTCGTTTGGCAACGAGCCGACCATGAACGTCGAGCTGCCATCGTCGGTCTCGCTGGTTCTCATTTTTTCGAACTCTTCCCTCGACACCAGATCGACCTGTTTTACCACGGTGTCCTGCTTGGATATGGCCAGGTCCTGCTCGTAGTAAAAGAGGCCGTCGTTTATCTCCTGGGCTAGATCGGCGGTGATTTTGGCGCGTGGAAGATGCACGCCTGTGCGCTCGTGCTGCACCATTTTGCGGCTAGCTGGCGGCGTTTGGGTTATGATAAGCAGCTTTTGGACGGTGTGGTCGTCCATTTCGTCGCCGCTCTCGAACTCGTCGTGCTCGTGCTCGTCGCTGTCCGAAAAGTCCGAGTCCGAGTGCTGCTCGGCTCCGATCTCCTCGTCAAACTGAAACCTGTCGTCCACTTCGGCCGTCTCTTTTTCCTTTTTTCTGCTCTCGAGCTTTTCGCGCCGCGACCTAACCTCTGTCCATTGGATGGGATCGCGCTCGGGCGCACTAGTCGACAACAAGCGCGGAAAGAACGGCGCTGGTGTCTTCTTTATGTCAATCGGCTGTGTTCTGTTGGTCTCGTGGCTTTTTTCACACTTGTCGCCGCCGACCCACTTAAGCGGCTCGATGCGAGTGCGCACCAAATGCTTGCCACTTTCGGCGTCGTGCCTCAGCTCCAATTTGTCCGATTTTCTCACCGAATCCCTGATCAACTGCTCGTCCAGAGTCAAATTTTTCACTCGCTTAAAACCGGATATTAGAGACAAATCGATGAAGCCGTGCTGGTCCATTTTGGAGCGCAGGTACACGTCCTTTTCCAGATTTACCTCGCTAAAATAGTACTCTATTTGCTGACGGACAAGCAGGTCCAGATTGGCCATGTCCGCGTAGCCATAGTACGGATAGTAGAAGGGGTAGAGCGAGGGGTCGTCGGGCACATAGACTGGCTGGGCTATGGTCGAGCAGTAGACCGAATTGGAGGCCGGATCGGCGGACAAAATAATCGGGTACTCTTCGACCACAATCGAGTCCTTGTTGCCGTACAAGTACTCCTTGTACTCGGGCTGGTTCTGAGATTTGGATCTTTTCTTTGACTTGGTCACTGGTAGAGTTTTGCTCAAGTTGGTAGGCTTGTTGGCACTTTTTTTCTGTCTCTCGAGGCTTTTGGTGCGAGTCTTGGCCTTGGCGGAGTCGGGCTCGGCGCGCCTGGAGTACGGACGTCGCTCCCGTTTTGGCGCGTCGACTACCAGAGGCTTCCACTTTTTTTGCCTGCTTGGCGTGGTTGATTCGTCTTTGAAGTTGAGCGATTTGCTCTGCGGCATTGGCATTGTCGATTGGTTTAGCTCGGGCTCGCTGGTGAGCGATGGCCAGTCCGATGTGTCCAAATTGGATGCGATTACCTGAGCTGAGTGTGAGTTTTTTATTCCGTTTTGAGCTGGTGCAAGCTGTGATGTGATGCTGAGTGGTTCGACTTGTGGCAGCTTGGCCCACGGGTTCACTGACGAGCTGGCAATGACCGGCTTAGGACTCTCGACCTTGAGCTTGGGCACTGTGGGCGTCTTTGGCGTGCTGGGCGGCGTGGGCAGGCTCGACTCGGGCGCCGCCTTTCGCCGCCTGCGCGGCTTCGCGCTCGGCTTCTTGCTCTTGCTGGCTGCGGCGCCCACCACCTCCCATTCGCCGCCGTCCTCCTCCAGGATACTATCTTCCAAGTCTAGTTTAGATATATCCAAATCTGACATATCTAAATGCAATTAAAAAAATTAAAATTATTCTTTTCCAAGGTCCAGGCTTTGCCAAGGTCTGTTTCCAAGGCATGGTAAAGTGCTGGTCTTAAAGTGCTTGATGCGAAAACGTGGTTACCCTGATTTGTGTGTTCAATTACCTTCACCCCCTCCCCATACCCCCCTTAACTTTTAAATTTTTTCAATGAATTTCAAAATTTGCAATGGTTTTAAAAGCTTTGATTTGTTTTTGAGCGAGGATCTTGCATTTGCTCGTACCATGTGGATTTGCAATAAGAGAGAAAGAGAAGGAGAGAAATAAGAGAATGAATGCAAATAGTTTTTTCTTGTTTTTTCACCTTGCAAGACCTAAATAAATAATTTAGAAATTTATATATATTTATATATATATATAAAGATTTTTTTATTCATTGATTGCTCTTTATTTTGAAATTTGAAAAGTTTAAATTCAATTAAATGAGATATTATTTGTCCTTATCTATTTTATCTTTAATTATGACTTTGTCGAAGACTAAAAGTTTTAAATTATTATAATTGAATAAAAAAAATTTGGAATAATGCATGGTACGCCTGACTTAAGTTAATTTATCTTTAAATAATTCGAGCTCTGTTTCTCATTTGACCAATAGCACTAGAAATTCGACTTTTCCAATCTGGTTAAGTGCGCTTCTCTGTATTGACTTTTCCAATGTTCAAAGACAATTTTTGGTCTTTGTTTTTTTTCATTTAAAAAAATATATCTAAATAATTAAAAAACTATCTTGACAAAAAATTAAAAACTATATGTCCAATGAACAATGACTTAAATTAATTAAAATTAGCTCGATTACGTCAGATTAAAACCAAAAAGCTAATGTAGGCGTTGATATGGTAATTTTTAATTGGTTTTAGTTGAAGCTTTTTTATATTATAATAGCTAATAAACATTTATAATACTTTAATGTTTTTCAAAAATGTTTTACAAGCGTGGTAAATTTGGACACAATCATCTTCGTTTAAATTCACTATTTAAATTTAGAAAATAAAATAAAGAATGATAAAAGCTTCATAGAAAGCCATCAAAATTAACTTAGTTTAAATTTTGATTATCAATTTCACTGTGGTGTTTTGAAGTTTGAAAATTTAGGTCTTTACAATTGGCTACCTAGGACAAAAATAGATCAGATTTTAGCCAGCAGCAGCTGTGACAAATCTAATTAAAATTTTTTATTCAATTTTATTTCTAAAAAAGCAATAATCAATCATTGAATGCAAACTTTTTTCTTACTCTGTAATCAAAAAAGCTCTTAAAAAGAGAGAGGGAGAGCACTTTGTACCAATCAGCTGCTAATATGTTGCCTTGCTGAATTTTGGTAATAACTTTATTATATGTATAATTTTATATAACGAAAAAAAAATTATCTTTTTTCGAAGTTAATTTTGGATTTCATAAGCCTAGAGAACGATCTGACTTAAATGATAACGAAAAATTTATTAGAATTCAAACTAGATAGGTTCGTAATTAAATAAGTTGATTATACTTAAAAATTTATCTGTTGTCAAGTCATACGTAGTCATGACATAACTAAGTATGAGTTTTTTTTTTAAATTAACTAATAATTATGAAAAATCGTTTAAATTATTTAATTTGTTCTAGAATAGCTAAAAAAAGCTGATTAAAAATAAATTATTAATTAAGGAAAATTACTTATATCATTTTAAAACTTTTAATCATGAATAAAATTTAATAAAAGCAATTTATTAAAAAATTTTACAAAATTTTAATCAACCTAGTCATTTTTAACAAAAAAATTATTTATGGAAAAAAGAGAAATACTTTCATTTGGACCAAACTTTTGGATTTCCAGTTCATTTATAACATATTCTGATGTTGACGACTTTGATGAACCTTGGTGAAAAAATATCTGGACCTATTTTGAGACAATATGGCAATTTTATCAACTAAAGACTGTAAAACAATATTAAATTCAAATTTAATGGTACATTTTAATCAAGACATGAAAAATAAACTAGCTGAAAACAAGATTGTTTGTAAATTTCAACGGATAAGACCAAAATATGAACTAAATGGAAAAGTTCCAACCCAAAAAACACTTCCTGATTCATTCTTTTCTCTCATGTATTAATAACTATAGATAAGAATTCTGAATCAAGATAAAAATAAGTATTTCTTAAAATTCAGATTGAAATTTTTGGTCTAATTAGTCATATAACATCGATTTTGTTTTAGATTCAGATCAAAACTAAACTTAGACAACTTTCAAAAACCAAATTAAGTTCAGAAGATCTTTACAATATTTCCATATTTGTTTTTTAGGTAAAAAACTCTATTACCATCTAAATCAGGTATTGTGAATTTCAAAAACAAACAGAACAAAAATCTTTCCTATATTAAAATAAATTAACTAAAATGAAATATATTTAAGAAAAATACTCTGTTGCATCTTTTTTACCTAAAATAATTTTTCTGATGTAGATAATAGATAAAAAGTAAAGCATCAATAAGATTTAAATTGATTATTGATTTTGTCTACCTAAAAAAAAGAAAATAAAGTTTTTGTTTTTGGCAAAAAAATTTTGTTCTGTTTATTTTTGAAATTCACAACACCTCTAAATACCATGTTTGGTTCGAAACTCGAAAATTTTTTTTTATAATTTACTTTTTGTTATTAAAATTAAACTCTATTTAAGTAAGACAATAAATCTTTAAAGTTTCATCGGCAGTATAATTTTTTAATCTTCCAGGAAGTTGTTTGAATTTTAATAAGGTAATTCTTATAAAGCAATTCTTAAAAATAAGCTAATTAATTCCAAAAATTCCCAAATTCTATTCTTCTTTTTAAATCATTCAGCCATTAATTGAGACCACTTGTAAACGTTCGATTCTGGTTTATATGTTCTCTCCCACTTGGCTAAAACCATATAACCAAGTGCAAGATATGAAAAATTTTGATACAAATAGAGAAAACAAGAATAAAACTTTGAAAGTCAATGATCTGTCAGCATAAAGGGAAGAATTTACATTATGTAACGCTTTATTTTTATTTTCCAAACTTGCACCAATTTGGTATTGCTGTTCATTTAAATAATTTTAGAAACTCAAGTAAAATTTAACCAGGTTTAAAATTAAGTTTATAAATTATAAACTCAATATACTGAATTTAATAAATATAAAGATAAAATAGTTAATGTTCTAGAGATAATAGACAAAAATTAAAAAAAAAATAATTAATATTTTTTTCAAAAAAGCACTTTTTCTTGTTTATTTTAAAATTTAATTAAACTAACAGTTTTTTTGAATTTCAATACAAAAATTGGATCCACTTAAATTGGTTTCTTTTTTAAACAGTTTCAGAATTTTATTCTGAACAGTTCTATCTTCGTGGCAATTAGTCCATAAAACTAGCTTATTACATTTAAATCTAATACTTACGACAACACCATTAATAAATCTAATTTCGTCATCGTAATGAGAACCGACCAGAGAAAGTAATGCATTAAGCCATAAGCCATTCAAAAAATTAAAATCAATCCTTTTAGGAATGGTAGTAATCCATCTTTCCCCATTTAAATTATTTTCATCTTCCCACATTGGTTTTATGCCTTTTTTAAAAAATGCATAATCACAACCATCTGATAGAAACTCCACTGGCTTCAAATGAGAATAAACTGACCAGAAGCCTTCTACATTGTCGATATCAGCCAATTTAATCAAATTTTCACTCCAATTGCTGCTAAATCGGTTATTTTTATAAAACCAAAATGACCAGCTATTTTCAAGAGGGTATCTACCACTCAATTTTGGTCGTAATACCTTTTTAGACTCGTAGTCTCCGGACTCTTTAATATCTTTTGTATTTTCTTTGTCATATAAAATACTTGGTAGAATGTTGGTCTCAAATTTTTTTTGGTCCAAATTTGAGTTTTGATTGAGGTATTTTTGTATTTTGTGAGAATTTTGAGCAATCAATAATGAACGATTAATTGTATCATAATTTGACTCGAAATTCATTTTCAACTCAGCTTTAACAGTGAGTTGGCTTTAATTCAATTTGTAATATAGTTGTCAAAGACGTCTAATATAGTTGTCCATAACTACTGAAATTTATTAATTGGTATCTTAAATCAATCTTTTTTTTATTTATATTTTAGCTTTTTTATTTTAAAATTTTAAAATTCTAATTTGTAGAAGAGCTAAAATTTAAAATTTGTGTTTTAAATTATTTTTTTAATAGAAAATGTTTTGAAATTCCTGCTACTTTTCTCATTTATCTTTATATATTTTTTGAATTTAAACAAAATCTTTGACCAAATCATCGGGGAGTAGATTTTTTTTTCCAAAGGCAAAATTTACAAAAAGAATTTTTATATCGTTTTGCATAGTTCTACAAGCAAAGATCTGTTCAAAAAATTTTATCTTTTCATAACTTAGTTAAAAATATTTAAGGAAAAATTAGCCTTAAAATCAAAGATTCTTAAAAAAATAAATTAGTATTAATCAAAAAATTGATTAATCAATTTCAAGGTAAATCAAAAGGCTATTGCCATTTTCATCAAGACCGACTAACGCTCAGTTTATTTAAATAATATAAATAATATCAATATCAACCTTGTTATAATAACACCAATTACTAGAAACAAATAAATTACTAAAATTCATAAAATTGATTAGAGTTTATTATACTCCTCGGTCCTGGGTTTAAAAAATTTCCAAATTTCAGACAAAACTAAGTTGTAAACAGCTTTACGGTCAGTTGTTATTTTCAATTATCATTTTCTCTCATCTAATTGACCTGGTGTTATTCTTTCAACAATCCAATACCCAAATGTGCTCTCAACTCAAATCTTTTCCTTGAAAAAATATCTAAAAGCCATAATTATTTAACCCTTACAATACTTAACTATGGCGTACATACATTCGTCTATTTGGCAAATTTTACCTACTCCGCTTAACTTTAATTGTTTCTTTCCACTAAAGTGCGAGTTTTCTTAAGTCGATAAAGCATTGACATAACAAAATCTTCACTTACCATCTTATTAAAATTTAGTTAAACAGTGAGTTGAAAATGACTTTTTGGTATCTTTTTAATGTATCATGATGTTGAAATTTCTGCACTTAATATGAAACGCTTTTCCCAAAGTTATACGCGCTGTATGAGATCTAGCGCTAACCAAGCTTTCAGTTGACTTTATTGGATATTTTTTTTTAATCTAGCAGTTTTAATTTTCTAATAAATTTGAAGAAAAATAATTGAATATATAAAAAAATGTTGTCCAGATAATTTAGTCCTTTGAGAATTAATTTTTCAAATCTTAGGATTTTAAATGGTCCTGAAACATAGTTATTTGCTTCACCAAAGAATCGAATGGCTAACTTAATTATTTATTTATTTTTTATAAAATTAAGACTTATTTTTTTAAATCATTATTGATATTGTCTTATTAATTATTTTTAAAAAATAATAAAAAAAGTATTCAATATTCATAAAATGTTTATTTTTGTTTATTATTTTTTAATTTATCTTAAAATATTGGTTATATTTCACTTGCGAATGAAAACATACTTTTTGTAATTTGTGTCTGAGTTTAGCCAAATGATAGAACCAACTCGCCATCCTCCTCCTTGATCAAGATGCCACGATAAACGATAAATATCATTATGATCATTATAATCGGCTGTGTTTTGATCTATGGATGGCATTTTTGAAAAACCAAAGCTTTTACCTTGTGTTAAATACCAATATGCTGAGCCAACATGGTGAGGACTATTTAGATGTGTTTTGATCTATGATAGCTTTATTTAATATGTCAGTGAATACTAAAACAAATTTAATTTTTTTGAATTTTCAAATATTTAATTTAAATGAAAAATTCATTTTTATTATCAATGTCTAATAAAAATTAGACAAACTAAAACATATTATCTTTAAAACTAAATAATTATTTCTAAAAGTATAATTGACAAGGAGTGGAATAAACTTTATAAAAAATTTATATCTTTATTCCATAGCCAAATACAACTGGATTAAGAAAAGTAATTAATGGGCTCTGTACTTTGCAGTTTTTTAGAATCAAATCATCATAAGGTCCAGATTTCAATAATTTTTTCATGTCCAGAAATTTACAATCGCCCATTAAAGGTTGAATCACCTTTTGCATCAATTTTCTTGCCATATTCTGATTGTCTATTGAGTGTTCCATGAATACGCACACACCACCTGGCTTCAGAACCCGATAAATCTGTTCCATTACTTTTGAGTAATCGTCTACTGAACAGAGAATAAAAGTGTGAACAACAAGATCCATGCTATTTGACTCAATGCCGACCATTTCCTCGGCCGTGCTCACCACCAACTTGGACACATTTAAATCTTGTCGATTGTTCTTTTTAATCGATTCGTTTAGATAGGGCAGAAAATTGTCTGTCTTGTCAAGAATGGTCACATTAGAACCATTTGGGAAATGCCTGAAATTTTCACCTGTACCAATTCCAAGTTCCAAAATTTCCAAGCGATCATTTTTTTTGTTGCTTTTAATATTTGAAATAGCCTCATCAAAAAGCTTTGGCTTTACTTCTTTTAGGTCCGAATGTTTTAAGCTCATTATATAACTTAGAATGTCTTCAAAATATTTTTTCATTAGATATTTTAGAGTAATTAGAATTGAAAATAATATGCCTAAAATATATAACCAATTCATTTTTGTCTAAAGTCTAAAAGAAATCAGATTTAATTTAATTTTTTCTTTTATAAAAAATGATTCATATTGCCAAATTGAAAAATTTATTTTACCTCATAAGTTTAGATATTTAGCAAAGACAAAATAAAGTTTCACTTTTTTTTTTTATTATTTTATCTTTTTAATGATTTTGCTCATAATTTATTTTTAAAAAAATTTTTAGAAATATTTTTTAATTTTTTTAACAAATAATTTTTATTTGTTCCTAAATATATTTTTTTAAATTTTTATTAGAAGTAAAAATAAGAATTTTTTAAACGATAGCTGTGTTTTTATTTAAATTTAAAATTCAAAAAAATTAAAACTTACAGTTTCTTTTTGCATTATAATGGTTTAGACTTGTCTAGAAATCAAATTAGAAAAGGATTAAAAACGTGACTTTCTTTATTTATTGTTCGTCAATGCATGGCAATGTCCAATACCGTGTTGTCTGATTAACAACTGCAAATATCATTATCCTTTTAGATTAACAATTGAATCTTATTTTGTCAAGAAACCTGATTTCCAAATCAGGAAGTTATTTTCATTTAATAAAAAGACTTAATATTTATTTGATTTTTATTTTAATATTTTTAAATTTTTAATTCGATTTAGAATCCATGTGAAAAATCTAAAACTAGACCTCTTAACAATCAAAAGCTACGGTTTTTTATAATTTGCTTTGATATGATGAGGGCTCAATGGAAATTATTAAACTTTTTAGAAAAATGAATAGAATTAAAGATTTAATTAACTTAAAGCAAGCTAAGTTTTATGGTATCATAATTTTACGAATTTAATTGGGAAAAAGACTTTCTTGATCTTGGAGATTGTTGAAATTTTTTATTGAAAACTATCATGAATTTTAAAAATGATTATTAAATAAACTTTAATTAATGTTCATCCAAGTAATAAATTTTGAATTTCTAGTTAATATTAAATTAAAATAAAGAAGAAAAAATCCTAGATTAAAATAGTGATTTTTTATTTTATTATCTTAATTGTAAACATTAATATAAAATTTAAAAAAATGGTTTACTAAAAGATAGAAAGGTTATCGAGAAATTTTTATTTATTCTTTATCAAAAAATTAACAATAAAAGTCAATTATCAAAAGGCAATTAATAATTATTACCTGTGTTTATTTTATGCAAAAATAAACTAAAATACTGAATTTGGAACAAAATTTTAAAAAATTACTTTTAGAAAAATATAGTACTAATTATCTAAATAGAATAAAAAAATAAAAACAAAATGGGTTTTTTTTGATCAGACTGGTCTACCGTGTTTTTTCTTTATCACTTCTTCAGTGTTTTCCAGTCTTCTCTTTTAGGCTAATGGCTGGTCGGGAATCTTATCTATTTCAGATTCTCCATAACTAATGATGCCTTTATCCATGGTTGCTTGAGTTTCAATTGGCTGTGTTATTAATGCTTTTGTTGTTCTTTTAGGACGACCTGCTCGACTTTTTCTTTTAAGTGGAACATTCATTGCAATCTCTTTTAACTGTTAAGCTAGTCAACCTCTTGGTTGTAATAAATAATCTAAACCATCTTTTTTCAATGCTTGGAGCATCATACTCGAGTCCGGCTATGAATTGTTGGTCAGCATCTATTGGTATTTGCAATCTGGGAGTAACAAAGCTGACCAATTCACTCATTGTCATGCTTTTTAATAATGAGTCAATGACAACAAAGAAATAATCAACTGGCTGTTGTTGTGCGCTGGTCCAGATGTTGATCAAGTCTACAGCGACAAGTGCTTGAAGCCCGACAACAGTGAAACTTTAGAAGAGGTGACTACTGGTCTAACGAATCACTTCAAGCCAAAAGAGAAATTACATGTACACAAGTTAGAGTTTAATGCAATTGTTCAGAACGACGGAGAGGAGTTCGATTCGTTCTAGAATCGGGTAAAAGAGAAAGCAAAGCTGTCCAAATTCTCAGACTCAAATGAAAATATAATCAGTGCCATTATATACAGCTGCAAATCTGATGATCTTAAGAGGCGAGCGTTACAAGTCGGCTCGAAAAAGCAAAAGCAACCACAATAAGCCTGAACGGCGTTGCTTTGATGGACCAGGGTCAAGCAGACCAAGTTGGTCGAATATGGGTGGTAAAAATTTAGGTAATTTTGTTGGCAATGTTCAAAATCGGGGTTGAGATTTTGGACAAAGATATTGAAATTTCTGCACTTAATATGAAACGCTTTTCCCAAAGTTATACGCGCTGTATGAGATCTAGCGCTAACCAAGCTTTCAGTTGACTTTATTAATATATATATTTTTTTAATCTAGCAGCATTAATTTTCTAATAAGTTTGAAGAAAAATGATTGAATATATAAAGAATCAAATGGTTAACTTATTGATATTGTCTTATTAATTATTTTTAAAAAATAATAAAAAAAGTATTCAATATTCATAAAATGTTTATTTTTGTTAATTATTTTTTAATTTATCTTAAAATATTGGTTATATTTCACTTGCGAATGAAAACATACTTTTTGTAATTTGTGTCTGAGTTTAGCCAAATGATAGAACCAACTCGCCATCCTCCTCCTTGATCAAGATGCCACGATAAACGATAAATATCATTATGATCATTATAATCGGCTGTGTTTTGATCTATGGATGGCATTTTTGAAAAACCAAAGCTTTTACCTTGTGTTAAATACCAATATGCTGAGCCAACATGGTGAGGACTATTTAGATTTGTCTCCGTCAGCACACTATAGCAGTTTGCACATGAGACAAGATTTAAGTCATTTGAGCCCGATAAGCCACCGGCGGCACATAAAATCGAATTTTGGTTACATCTATCTCTTAGTTTAAGAAGATTTGAAGTTGTCAAAGATTCTGAATAATACTCGTCATAGACTTTGTTAAAACCTGCGTTCAGCAAATCACCTAAGGAATAATTTACAGCTATTCCTGGAAAAGAACTATTATAACATAAAGTTGTTGTTGGTCTCGTTGAAGTGGTAGGAGCTTTAAAAGCATATAAAGTAAACATTTTTTATCATATTATCAAATTTACGCTTTTTTGGGCAACAAAGTCTGAATTTGTAATCTAAACAAGATCCATTATTTTGGTTATTCAAGCATAAAAAACCATAATTTGGAATAAGATGAACCATTTGACCGGTCTGGTTAAATGGCATGCCATTTATAGTTTGAATTTGAGAATGGAATGGAGATTTGCAATCAACATCGTAAATTGAAAACAGTTCTAGATCACCATCACCACTTGGCTCATCTAAATTATTCCATTCAGTCCATTCATTGTCACCGTAGCATAATGGGTCTAATCAGAATAAGAATAGCTTTTAAATTAAAATAGAATATAAACAATTTTAAATATTAGATTTGACATATTGAAATATTTGATCAAATTAAAATGATCATTCTAAAAATTTTTTTTTTAAATATGAATTTAAATTTTTATTCAAATTTAAATATATTTTTAAATGTTTTCTGACTAAAAAATTTACTGCAGAATCACGTTTTAAAAGTAAAAATTCAATGCTAAACTTTATTTTTTATGTCTACGAATTTCTACAAAAATAAAATACATGAAGAATTAAGTACAATACTTTGTAATGGTATAACATGTTTTGGTACACATAAAAATTTATCTCGAATTAAATTTTTCAATCAGACATCCCTGGGTGGCTAAGAAGTATGTCGTATGGATTGCTAGCTAGAGTGGCAGGGTTGCGGTGTTGGATGCGGCGAGACGAATCCGGTAGCCGAGAATTTACAGAAGTCACTTGGCTGGTCAGCTAGATGGTCTAAACTTTAGACAGTTTAAAAATACGGCCAATTAATTACTTATTAATTTTAAAAAACCAAACTTAAGGAAAGATATTTTATTTAAAAAATCTATTTATTCTTATTATTTAAAATTTAACTTTAAAATAAAAGAATTTAATATATCTTTTTTTTGGTTTAGTTTTTTACTTTTATTTTATAGCCCATATTTTAGGCCGTCCGTAAATTTTGTCCGCCAATAATTCCGGCCAAATAACAGCCTACCCGCCAACAAGTTGGCCGGTTAAGCGGTTTTTAAAATTTGGACCGGACTGTTGTCCACTTGTGCGGACCCCATCACTACAAGGTTGAGTGAAAAGTGAGAGGAGGTTTGGTTAAAATGTACAAATAAGTGATTGAATTAGAAAAGGTAATCCTGGTCAGAGATATGGTAAATAGATCAGGAGTCAAAGGTCCAGCTGTGGCAATTAGAGGGAACAGCAGAGTCCAGAGTGAAATTTTCCCTACAGTGAGCGCCATACATGCCTTTTTTCCAAACAGAGAAGTTCCGAACTGGAATAAATTACCAGAAAATGTGGTAACATCTAAGTCAACCTCGGGCTTCAAAGCTGCTTTAGATAGATTTAGTGAAATGGGTTGCTCCAGCTATACACTGCCTAATGGCGGTGATGGGCTATAGCAGCAAGTACTACTCCTAGAAATAGAGATGAACTATAACTGACAGTGTGAAATTTCATACAAAACTTCCAATACAAAAATAAAAAAATTTTATAACTTTTTTTCCTAATGTCAAAAACTTTTTCTGTAAATGAAACAAAGTTAAACAATTTTTATCACGCCAATTGAAACTCTTCTTTATTTTAATCCTTAATCTAAGTCTTAACAATTATATAATTATTTTGTTATGGAAAAAAAAATTTGAAATTTATCCAAGTCATACAAGAACAGATTTGATCAAAAAATTATTCAAAATTATAAGGATAAATTTTTTTATAGAAATATCATAACTTAAATATTTGAAGCAAAAATTTACCTAAAAGGGTCCATGTACTGTTGCCTAATGCCGGATTGCATACACTATTTGAATCCAAAGGAGATGTCTCATTCAAGCTAAAGCATCTTCCATCGATTTCACAGGCATTCTTTGTAAAAAATTTAGACATTTAGGAAAAAAATTATTGTGTTAATTACTGATAAAATATTAGAAATTCCATTAGCACAACTTCTGCATTTGGAATCGTACAAATTAAATGATTTGAACTCGATAAAATTTGAATTTTGATAATTGACATAAATTTTTACCAAAGCCAAACTTTCATCTGTTACCATACTGACATGTTCATTATTAACATGTTTATACAATATTAATTCATTAATTTTTTTCAAGTTTATCCAAATTGTATTTTCATTTATGCTTGTAGCTTTGGTGAACTCGTCAATAATTTTCCATGTATTATTTACTTTCTTTTTTGATTTAAGAATAAATAAAATTTATTAAAAATATACTAATGTACCTCAAGATACTCTATCTTGACAAAGATAGTATCTCTTGTAGATAAATTATTTCCAAATCCTCTAATTGAATCGCAGCTTTCGGTTCTCAAATCACAGCATTCTCGGTCAAGCTCGAAAGCTGGCGGAGCTGACAAATCCAAGCTACAGTCTTTGCCTCCAAATGGCTTATTGCAATGACACTTGACTAATTAAATGGTTAAACGATAATTATTATTTATTTATTTGTTTATCTGTACCGAACCAAAGCCTGATTAAATATTAAATAAAATACCTGGTGATATACAATCATCGTTAATAATGTCACTTGATAAACATGTTTGATCTAAATTTAAATTTAAGCAAAGCCAAATAGATAATTCTTTTAGCTTTACCAAACAAGCATACACCGTTATTGCTACAGCCATTAGGACATAGAGAATTTGATACATTTAGAGTACAATTAGGATTCTTTACAACCAAATTTTGTACTATCATATCCAAAGAAAGGTCTATGTGAAGTTCCAAAAATGAAATGTCTCCTGTGTTCTAATTAAGAAGTTAAGAAAACTAATTTTTTAAAACAATTTAATTTACAAATATATCTAATGCACAAAAATGGATGTTCATGCTTATGTCCAAGCAATTACCCATGTTATTTGAGATGTCGGTGTTGTTAATAAATCCATTGAAACAAATTTCAGTGGCTTCCTCAATGGTTATCTGAAGATTTTTAATTTAGAATGTTTTTTTTTATTTAATTAATAGATAACATACAGGTTTTTGTGTAATTGGTTCAGCTGTAGTCATAGATTCTGTTGAAATTGAGACAGTAGTTGTAGGTTGAGTGGGTTTTATTGAATGGAACCTTATTTAAATTGAATTTTTGACTTAATTATTATTAGGAATTAACTGAGATGGTTGTAAAAAAATTATTCAAAAAGTTATGTTTTTGAAGATCACCACTGCTGATATGATGGTCAATCTTTCATGACAGTAGTTTTTATTTAATATTTAAACCAATCTTTGATGCCTATTTTTTTATTGTATAAAAACACAAATCTTTTTGATAAAAAAATCTATTTATGAGAAGATGAATGAAAAACTTTGTGGTCATTAATTTGGTTGAGTTCACCAAACCAGCATCATAAAAATGATCACATTTTGGACAAATATAAATTTTACCATAAAATACTAATCTTTCAGTTTAATTACTGAATTTTGCAGCTAGGTTAATTAAATACTTAAAGTTTTGTTGGTTCTGTTGAAATATTACTGATATTTTGCATAAGATTGAGCTTCACACATTTAAACTGACTCCCCCCTAAACCTAGATCTTTCCAAATAATAAAAGTTGAAATAGAAAAAACGAAAATAAAAATTTTCTGGGGTTCCTCTTATTAAAGACTTAGCCAAGAAAAAAAATATTTGATACAAACTTCCCATATTTATTGAACAAAAAATCTTAAAATACTTTTGAATACAATCAGACATTGGAACTTGGCAATATGTAGTTCTATTTGGATATTCTAAGTTGTAATTAGCTGTATCAAACAAATCAAAATCATCACATGGACAATATATGGATCTCTCTGCCATCAAATAACACTCTGGACATCTTTTTTCAATATTTGTGTCCTTGTTATATCGAGAATGAAGTCTAAATTAATTGAATTAAGCTTAAAAATCAAAACCAAGGTTATAAATTACTTCCAAAAGTCACGTGCCAATGGAACATTAGAAGTATATTGAATGACTCCATTTTTGTCCAAAACATAAAGCTCTTGTTCTTTGTTATTATCCCACATACCGCAAATACCACCTGTATTTTGGAAACTAGATTTTGATGGTGAAATTTTCAGAGTTGGCATTGACACCTTATTTATTTGAAATTTAACCTTAACTGATTCAGAAAAATCGCGCTCAACCGTTCTTATCTTTTAATAGTCATTTAAAAAAATAGAATTTTTATTCATTTTTTTCTTACCACATAAGTATCATAATTGTTGCTACCTTGAATCCTAGCACATTTAAAGCTGTCCAAGAAATCTGTTATATTACTCCAGGCATGTTCATTATTTTCTTGTAAAGGTGACAATGTTTGGCAAGGAGGCATCTCCTTAATACCATTGACTCCAATTGAATTTTCATCTACTGAAACTCCGTAAATCAATTTTGCCAAAGGCTGAGAATTAGAGCAAAAATCTACAAAAACTAGTCTTGTTCCTTTTTTGAAATAAAAGGCACAATTGCAAAAGGCACTGTTGTAATAGCATGATTCGTAACTTGCTGTAACTTTGATGCCCGAAAAATCATCATAAAGTATATATTGGTCACCAGGATATTGAAACTCGTAAAACCTTAAATTTTCAAAGATTAATTTTAATTTATTAATAAATTGATTATTCTTACGTCCCGTCAAATGTCTTCATATGTGGATCATCATGAGAAAAACATTCTAAATTAGCCTTTTGAATAATAATTAACTTTTAAAAATTAAAAATTAAGGTTTACTTTTGCATAGTTGAAAAAATAAAGTAGTAAAGCTATTTTTATCATTTTAGTATTTTACTTTAGAAATGTTAAAAACTAGCAAATTAATATTAAAATTGTGTGAAAAGGAAAGATTTTTGTTTTAAAAAAATTTAGCTTCATTTTGCACCTGATAAAAGTATAATTACTTCTCATTTTTTTTCTAAATGATAGCGATTTTTCATCAAAAAAACATTATATAAAAATTTTAAAATTTGCATTACTTTGTTAAATAATTCTTTTTTACAAATATCTAATTATCAAATTGTTTTGCCTTATTTTAGCTAGAAATGAATTCTTTAAAATAAAACCAATTTGATAAACATAGGCGAATTGGTCATTCTTTTAGTATTCTTCTTTCTGAGTAAATAATTTGAAAATACTTAGTATATAAACGAAAAATAACTTAAGTTACCAAAAACTTATTATATTATTAGAAAAAAAAATGGCCAAAATAAGATTAGTCTATAAACAATAGAATAACATTTATTTAATAGAATAATTGTGTGGAAGATTTTATTAATTATTATAATTTAAAATATTTTTTCAAATTATTTTTCATTTTAATTCTGATGATTAAGTTTCTATTTTAAGAAAAATCTGAATAAAAAGGTGCTTAAAAGCATAACTTTTATTAAATACTCTTTTTATTTTTTAAATAAAATAAATTAATATTAAACTAATGTATTGGTTCGTATTTTTTATCTTTTCTCTAATAATTATATTCAAGTTAGTATCTTTAATATTTCGGGCCTTTTTGCAAAATGTGGTAATGAAGATTCTTCACTTCAATATTGAGTCGACAAAACGAGATTTTTTCATCGAGACCATTTCAAAAGTTAAAAGTAACAAAAAAAATGACCACTTGGAAATTTTGGAACTTGGAATTGGTACAGGTGAAAATTTCAGGCATTTCCCAAATGGTTCTAATGTGACCATTCTTGACAAGACAGACATTTTTCTGCCCTATCTAAACGAATCGATTAAAAAGAACAATCGACAAGATTTAAATGTGTCCAAGTTGGTGGTGAGCACGGCCGAGGAAATGGTCGGCATTGAGTCAAATAGCATGGATCTTGTTGTTCACACTTTTATTCTCTGTTCAGTAGACGATTACTCAAAAGTAATGGAACAGATTTATCGGGTTCTGAAGCCAGGTGGTGTGTGCGTATTCATGGAACACTCAATAGACAATCAAAATATGGCAAGGAAATTGATGCAAAAGGTGATTCAACCTTTAATGGGCGATTGTAAATTTCTGGACATGAGAAAAATACTTTTTTCTGGACCATATGATCATTTGGAATTTAAATTTCAATGTATCAAAAATTTTTACTTGATTTTCGTTAATCCAATTGTTTATGGACATGGAATCAAAAATCCTAATAAAAATTTGATCTAATTAAAAAAATTTGTTTAATCTATAAATAAAAACAAAATGTCTAAAATTAAAAAAACTATTTTTATCCTCTAGTAAATGAAATTTTGAAATCTAAAATCATATTTTCTAATTGAAAAAAATGCTTTCATTATTGATTGGAATCGTATCAGCATACTTCATTATCAAGTTAATTATAAAATTATGTTATCCCTCAATTCTCAGCTTTCTGATGAAAAGTATACATGCAAGCATGATAGATGTGAAATCAAAGCATTTTCAAGAAGCGTTGACCAAACTTAAAACAACCAAAAACAAGAGGCTTGAAATATTGGAACTAGGAATTGGTTGTGGTGAAAATTTTAAAAATTTTCCTACTGGATCTAATATTACCATACTTGACAAGACTGATATATTTTTGCCACACTTAAATGATTCTATTCAAAAAAATAATCGTCAAGATTTAAAGATTTCTAGATTGGTAATTAACAACGCTGAGTCAATGGTTGATATTCGGTCAGATAGCATGGATGTTGTTGTGCATACACTCATGCTTTGCAGTGTTACTGATTATCGCTTGGTCTTAGCCGAGATCTATCGGGTTCTTAAGCCTGGCGGTGTATGTATATTCATGGAGCATTCTTTGGACAAAAATAATCTGCCAAGAAAACTATTGCAAAGGTTGATGGAAAATCCTTTCAATTATTGCAAATTTCTGGACATGGAACAAATTCTAAAGTGTAGTTTGTATGAAGAGATGGTTCTGAAGGAACATAATATTTCAAAATTTTACTTAACCCATGTAAATCCTATTGTTTATGGATATGGTATTAAATCACCAAAGTTTTAAATTAAAATACAATTCAGATAAATAAAAATTTTTAAAAAAAAGCTAGTTTGTAAAAAAAAACAATACAACATTCAAAGACATTCGACAGGGTCTGTCATTTGTCCCTCATAGCCAAGTTGTCTGTGGATTCTGCCCCAGAATTTTAGACTGGATTAGAGACCTGATTCGTAACAACAGCAATCTCGCCTAAATCCACAGCAGCTCAGTGTCTCATTTCGGACCGGCCAGAGCACAAGGAGACTGTCCGGTAGGCCTCAGCCAATTGTACGTAGAGAGCCAATTTCTTTACGAACAGAGTTGTCAATGAATGGAATGCTCTGCCGGCTGAGGTCATTAAATTGAACTCAGTCAATCAACTCAAGAATTGCTACGATGCCTTCTTGACCGTACACCAAATTTTTACCACAAAACAATTTTAATTTTAATTTACTTAACAATTAATTAATAATTTATTCCTCTCACAGTTCCTTCTAATTTCTTACTTTGTACTGCAAATATTGGCTGTGACTCTAAGAATTTGTAGTTATATTTCTGTAAATTCACTTGTATAGTGTAAGTGCCCCCACACTCGTGTTTTTATTGAAAAATTCAAGCTCTTAGATGATGGAAAATTTTCTTCAAATTAAATTTTTATAAGGATCTAAGTATGCTTTACAGGAAGGTAACAGTGCTGGTATTCAGTTTATAACAGGCCTCATCTGATATCACATATTAACATATGAAAATTAATGATATCAGGTATTAGTTTATATCAACTTATATCATTATTTTTTCGACAAAATTGCTATCAGTTGGTATCAGATTCGATCAGATTGTACCAGAAGATAACAGAATTTGTGTTTGCCATTTTGGCATCCATGTATGACCATAAGTTCTCTATTGGGTTGAGATCTGGTGAACGGGCACACCATGGCAGAACCTCAATGTTCTGTTCTTTCAACCAGTCCCTTACTGAGTCGGCAGTATGTGCCGAAACGCCATCTTGCTGTAAATCCAAGGGTCGTCTGGCTCAAATAGCAGGTCAACAGATGGTAAAAGGTTGTTTTCCAGGGTGTTGATGTAGACAAATTGAATTCCTCCTGTATAAATGTTGCTTATACCAGTGCCTTTGTCTATCTTTTATGGTTAAAAGGGGTTTTCTGAGCGCTGTATGGGACTCTGATTAAAATCATTGGCGAGTTTTTGATAGCTAGATGTAGGGTCTTTTCTTATCTCTCTAAAAATGTAATTTTCATCCCTAAAAGTCAACTTTCGAGGTCTACCAGAACGGCTTCGATCAGATACAGTCTTTTCATATCGTATTTTAATTGAAGAGACACATTTTGGAGATACACCTAAAATCTCATTTTGCTTTTTATCTCAACTTTTTAGCAGACCAACGATCTGCCATTTTAGTGGGCTAGAGACGTTTTTTTACCCATTTTTTGGTAATTTTTTGGTTAAGTTATTTTGAATTGACCTAAGTAGTTGGAGAATATTTATTTTAAGTAGCTTTAGAGCACACTAATCAAAATTAGAAGCTATTTAAGAATTAATCATTAAGGTGTGAAAGAAGGTAGCAATGGTAGCTAAAACTTTAGGTTTACCCGAATTTCTAAACTTTTGCACCGACTTTAATTTTAGATTTTTAGAGGAAGTTTTTTCATTAAAAGTTTATTAAATTTTTATTCTGAGTGTCATATATCAAATTGTAGAGAAAAAAAATCTAGAAATTAGTGCTTTTATTTTTTTTCTTTTGTACTCAATTTTTCGTAAAATACAACAAGTAAACAATTTAAGATAAATAAAATAACCAATTTCTAACAAACCCATTTTATTCTGGACAATTAAAGTATATAAATATTTATTTACTGTATGTTTCCTATCTTAATCTTGAATAATAGAGACGAATATATTGAAAAATAGAGATAAAGCAAATTGAATCAAATGCTCACAATGAATTTCATTAAAGCCATGAGAATTAAAATAATTGTCAAAGGTCTGAAATAAAACTTAATCAATTTCTTTAAATTGAAATCAAATAACATTGCTAGAAAGTTTGTTAGTTTGAGTGACGAAATTCCTCCCCAGATGTTTATTTTAGTCCTAAAAATAGTTCCACTGGCTATTGAATTTCTAAAAGGGAAATCTTAGATGATAAAGTGAAATTTCTCTATTCCGAATTATTGACTCGTCCAAAAAAATATAATATAGAAAATCAAATTTTTAATATTTAAAGCACCATTCAAAGCTAGCTATTTTTTTGTTGTTTAGTAAGATTCCGTTAACAGTTTGTTCTTCTATATCTGAAACTTTTTTAAAAATTATTAATTTATTTTTCAATAAATATTAAAAAATCCATATATAACGATAAGCTCTTATTGCTCTCTCTGTAACACAAACACCAAAAACATTTCATATTTAAGGTCTTTTGAACTATTTATTTCTTAATTATCTATAGATTCAAGCCAAACTCCTAAAATCAATCACTCATCGATGAATCTACGTAAAAAACCAAGACTCAGGAAGCAACTTTGCTTGTCAAAACCTAGAGAAAACTTCTTCACGAACAGAGTAGCTTCGTTATGGAACGAGCTACCGGACACTGTAGTTTCTGCAAAATCAACAAATGCATTCAAAGACAAGTTTGACAAATTCAGATCCCAGCAATTGGCGGCTAATGATACTACTATAGTCGAATAACCCATTGGTTATTCTTCTTCATCTGATTCTAATATCAGATTGTAGTCTCTCCTTCATATTCATATTCATATTCTATAGTGGATTGGTAAAGTGGTTATTTAATGCAAATCTTGAAGATTTTTTTCTTTCACTCACTTCAATATAATTTAGTATGGTGTCGGTAAATTTTTATTGTCTATTGTTGAAAATATGAAAAATCTATCCATATTCTCTTTCCAGAGTCATATAATAAGAACGGCTTTTCATTAAGAGTAACAGTTGAATAATTAGGTATTTCAATACTAGTGTGTTCGTATTAGCTAGCTAGTAGCCTGTTCTTCAGTAATTTTTGAAGTCAATTCACTTAATCCATTTAAAGTAAATGATTTTGGTTTGTTCAAAACAAACGATGTCGATAAAGGTATGCCTGATGCCCAAATATTTTGTGTATTATCTTAGAAATAAAGAATGATTTATTTAAATTGGGGTGTAGCGCAGGTGTTCTGGATTCTTATGTAACAATATTGAAAAAACTAATCTTGTTACTGATTTCAACTCAGAGTATATTCCGAAGAATAAAAAATGTTAATTTAAAAGAATAACTGCCCTTGAAGCAGTAAGAATCTTGTCGGTAGGGCACGGACAAGGTTTTTTAAAATGTTCATTTACTGGAGAATGGGCCACTATTCTAAGCTCGTGTCCAAAAGCTGAATTGAAATGCCGCTCAAAATGTCAAGATAAAAGTTTTATTTGTATAAACTATGACTAATATTTTATATATATTTGACTATTAATTGTAAGATATATTGTTAAATATATCCTGAGTCGTATCAATCAAAGGCACCAGTATTTGGCTTTCGAAATTTTTATATATTTTTTTTTCCATCAATAAAAAAAGATACCAGTTGAACTTTAGTGCAAATTAAATCTTGCTAATAAATATATTAAGATAAACAGTCTAAATTTTGGATTTAAAAGTAAAAAAATAGAATTATAATAATATTTTGCTTCGTTTAAAGCATAAAAAAGCAATTAGGTATATTTGTTGAATTGAGAATAAAAAAATACTTAGAATAAATAGCATATCAGTAAAAATCAAGAGAATTTAAAATAAATTTTTTTTATAACTTAGGTATGTTTTATGTTTCATAATGATTAAGCAAATATTTATTTAATATAAAAAAATGAATACATATTTTATAAATTTAGAAAAATAAAAATTGATGGAAAATTTAGAATGATTTGGGCGTATCTATTAGCTGTCTTGGTTATACCAATTGTGGCCTTGAAAATTTTTATGAGATTTTTTTCAGGGACATTTCTAAATTTAATAATGAATTATATTCATTCGAATTTGGAGGTAGTAAAAATAAGGCTTTTTGATGAGGCTATTTCAAATATTAAAAGCAACAAAAAAAATGATCGCTTGGAAATTTTGGAACTTGGAATTGGTACAGGTGAAAATTTCAGGCATTTCCCAAATGGTTCTAATGTGACCATTCTTGACAAGACAGACATTTTTCTGCCCTATCTAAACGAATCGATTAAAAAGAACAATCGACAAGATTTAAATGTGTCCAAGCTGGTGGTGAGCACGGCCGAGGAAATGGTCGGCATTGAGTCAAATAGCATGGATCTTGTTGTTCACACTTTTATGCTTTGTTCGGTAGATGATCATTTAAAGGTAATGAGTCAAGTCTACCGAGTTTTGAAGCCAGGTGGTGTGTGCATCTTTATGGAACACTCATTAGACACTATGAACTTGAAAAGAAGATTATTACAAAAATTGATGGCAAAAATTTTAGGTGATAGATTTCTGGATATGAGAAAAATACTTTCTTCTGGTCCATATGAACAGATTCAGCTAAAAAATTATGAAATAAACAGCTATCTCATTACTTTTGTCAATCCAGTAGTATATGGTTATGGATTAAAATCTTAAAAAATAATTTATTTTCTTTTAATTTAATATTTTAATAATAGATTAAGTTATTTTTTAATAAAAAATAGAACAATAATTAAAATAAAAATTATTTACAAATTAAAATTAATGCTCTTAAATGTACTAGTTTATTTTTTTCGCATCACTACGGCAACTTATATAACATCTTTTTTGTTTTATATAAACTTTCGAAGGATAAGGCTATAAAAATGTGTGTATAAATAGATGTTTTTTTGTCATTTATTTAAATATTTTGTTCAATTTCAAAAAAGCTTTTTTACCTATCAATAATATGTTAGAGTTCGAGTATTGTCCATTGTATGAAATTGAATTTGAAGGAATCAAAAACGTGACTTTCTTTATTAGGTGGTCGTCAATTCATGGTATGTTTAGTTCATTCCCGTATTGGTCTGGTTAACACAGCTTCATTTACATACACAAATAACTAAATAATTTTTTTCTTAATATCCTTTTAGGTTAACACTTCAATTTTATTTGGTCAAGAAACTTGGTTTCCAATTTGGAAAATTATTTTAATATACTAAATATACTAAATATAAATTAACTTTTTTATATTACCAAAATCTCTAATTTTATTTTAGAATATATGTGAAAATTCTAAAACTATACTTCTTTAAAATCAAAAGCTTTGGTTTTTTTGATTATCTTTGTTGCAAAAGAACGCCAAGAGATGAGAGCTTTATGAATATTAGTAAACTTTTCAGGAAACACTAAAATGATTAAAATTTAAGTTTTAAAAAAACTTGACATATTTTTATTGCTTTGACAATTTTTGGAAAGATTTATGGTATCAAATTTTGCTAATTTAATTGAGATAAAAACTATCAGAGCAGATTGTTGATATTTTTTTATGAGAAAACCATCATGAATCTAAAAAAAATTATTTTACTTACTAAATTTTAAATAATGATCATTCAAGTCAAAAATTTTTAATTTCTAGTAAAAAATAAAATAAAATAAAGAAGAATAAGATCCTAAATTTAAAAATAGATTTAAAAATTAAAATAAGTTAGATTAGATAAAAACAGTTATCAAGAAATGTTTTTAATTATTATCAAAAAATAAAAAAAAATTAAAAGAAACCAATTTAGTTTTAAAATTAAATTTTTTTTAATAAAAAGTCGAATTGATTATTTTAAAAAAATGGTCAGTACATTTAAGAACATTAATTTTAATTTTTAAATGATTTTTATTTTGATTACACATTTCGAGTTCCATTGTATGTTCAATTTCTAGACAATTCTAAACCACTTTAATGCAAAAATAAACTCTAAGTTTTAATTATTTACAAAAAAAAATCTTAAGCAAAAGCACAGCTATCAATTTATTTTTTTAAAAAAGATTCTTAACTTTAATTCTAATGCAAATTTAAAATTTATATTTAAGAACAAATAAAAATTAAATTTTCTGAAGAAAATGTTTGTTAAAAAAAATTTAAAAAATATTTTAAATTAAAAAAATATGAAAAGGAGCAAAATTAATAATAAAATACTTATAATTATGATAAAAAAATGTAACTTTATTTTGTCGTTCCTAAAATATCTCAACTTATGTGGTAAATAAATTTTTTAACTTGGGAAAAATGAATCATTTCATTTAAAAGAAAAATTTTAATTAAATCTGATTTCTTTTAGAATTTAAACAAAAATGAATTGGTTATATATTTTAGGCGTATTATTTTCAATTTTGATAACTCTAAAATATCTTATGAAAAAATATTTTGGAGACATTCTAAATTTTATAATGAACTTTATTCATTCGAACCTCAAAGAAGTAAAACCAAAGCTTTTTGATGAGGCTATTTCAAATATTAAAAGCACCAAAAAAAATGATCGCTTGGAAATTTTGGAACTTGGAATTGGTACAGGTGAAAATTTCAGGCATTTCCCAAATGGTTCTAATGTGACCATTCTTGACAAGACAGACATTTTTCTGCCCTATCTAAACGAATCGATTAAAAAGAACAATCGACAAGATTTAAATGTGTCCAAGCTGGTGGTGAGCACGGCCGAGGAAATGGTCGGCATTGAGTCAAATAGCATGGATCTTGTTGTTCACACTTTTATTCTCTGTTCAGTAGACGATTACTCAAAAGTAATGGAACAGATTTATCGGGTTCTGAAGCCAGGTGGTGTGTGCGTATTCATGGAACACTCAATAGACAATCAAAATATGGCAAGGAAATTGATGCAAAAGGTGATTCAACCTTTAATGGGCGATTGTAAATTTCTGGACATGAAAAAATTATTGAAATCTGGACCTTATGATGATTTGATTCTAAAAAACTGCAAAGTACAGAGCCCATTAATTACTTTTGTTAATCCAGTTGTATTTGGCTATGGAATAAAAATATAAATTTTTTATAAAGTTTATTCCACTCCTTGTCAATTATACTTTTAGAAATAATTATTTAGTTTTAAAGATAATATGTTTTAGTTTGTCTAATTTTTATTAGACATTGATAATAAAAATGAATTTTTCATTTAAATTAAATATTTGAAAATTCAAAAAAATAAAATTTTGTTTTACTTTTCATTGACAGAGTCATATTTCTATATTTTAAATAAAGCTATGTTTATAATGAAATTAAATGTTTTTATTTTGAAAATTATTAAATACAAAAGTTATGAAAAGATAAATATCAAGCCGATCTGTCCAAACTTGAACTCATGAAATTTTTCGAATCGCTTCCTTGACTGGCTGATGCTACTGCTTGAGATTTCACTATTTGTTCCCCTTCCCATTCTTCCAGCTCTTCTACCATCTTAATAAAAATTAATGATAACCAAAATAAATAGATCCAATTAGTTTAATGCTAATTACTCTTGGAACTCGTTGAGGTTTTTTATCTTTTACAAACTTCTTGAACGCTTGAGCTCCGTGAAGAGGGGCCAACCGGGAGTTCTGAATTTAAATTGTTTAAATTAGAAAATATCTTCCAAACTCTTAATTTTACAATATCTTCATATTTTTTTTTTGCTTCGATTTTTTCTGCATCATTCTTTACTTTTGGATCAATTAATTTCTCATTAGCTGCCATTTTTTGCCAATGCTCCTTTCCTAAATACCAAGCACCATATCTAATTCCATGCTTTTTACCCTAAATAAAAATAGTTTATAAATTTTCTTCCAAATAACAAACCCACTGTATATTCTTCGCGATATATTTGTTTTGCCAATTGATCCTCGGAATTATCTTGCATAGGCACAGAGACATGAGGTCTCAGTTCTTGAGGAATATTGGTAAGTTCCACAATGTTAATAGGAACACTCAAAGGCGGTTTGGTGTCGTAGCCACTGGCGAATAGAGTGGTCAAAGTCAACTGATCTATATTATGTTCACCTCCGAGAGACTTGACCCAGTCACAGAATTCTTCAGTTACTTTTTTGATATGGGCATCAATTGCTTTGGCTTTGATTTGCTCTGGCTCCGGGCCCTTACACTTGGCCTTGGCATCCTCTTTTTTCAGTAACCATTTATAATTATTTTTAATTTCTTTTTTTTCATTTTCTCCTTTTTTCTTTTCATTATGCTCCTTTTTCAAAAATTCTTCCAATTTCTGACCTTCTTCTCGACTTTTACCAAAAGTAATTATAAAATAAAATGAATATTGTTTAATTACATATTCCGGCGGTACATTTGGCTATCTTCGTCAAGCACTTTGCTCTCAACCTTTTCAATTGAGTCGCCAGCTCTATGGTCATAAGAAAAACTCGATTCATTCTGATTTCTCGATGGTCTACTTATCTCTGGATCGAGAATGTCTAGAATTTCTTCGAAAAGTTCCTGTGGAAGACCTTCTTCCAAATGTGAGTACAATGCCAAGGGGTGTTTGGATAAATCTTCCAATATTTGGTTGATATAATCTTGTCTTGTCTCAGCTAAAGGAATTTTCTTTGAAAAGCATCGCTGATAATTGCTTAGTCGTTCCGAGGCTGCCAAAGAGCTCTCTTTGAACTTCCACTTTTCGTTTTTAATTGTTGGACCCGGCCCTTTATTAGGCTAAATTCTAATTATTTAAAAGCTACCTTTTTAATTTTTTTCTTACTTTAATTATGAGATCATGGTGTGGTGGTGGTAAACCATCACGGAAGTCATCCAGACCATCTTTAATAAAAACCCATTGTTTTGGATCTATTGTTTTGTCTTTATTTTTTGAATATTTTTCCTTAAGTCTTTCTTTATACCAAGGCTGTGGCTTAACGACCCGAGCTTTGTCCTCGATCCGAGGCAACATAACATACTTTATGCCATCGTTGTTCATTTTGATCTAAATAAAATTATGTAAAAATTAATCGAGTATGAGGCAAAGCAACTTTTTGACTTGTTGCCATGGAAATTCCTCTACTTAAGAGATTAACATTTAATCAATAAACTTTGTTTAATATTTATCTTAAATCCATCTAGACAAGATAAGCAAGCAAAAAAATTAATTTCTATCCAAATTTTCATTATAACAATGAAGCTCTTAATTTTGGTCACTGTATTTTTTAATATTTATCTATTTTGTCTTTGCTGTGATATATTTATAGCTAGCAAATGTCCGCCACCTCCCGGACCGACCAGCGAAAATTTCAACTGGACCATCTATTGCAATGAGGCCAAGGGTCATGTGGACTGCATCAATAAAAAGCTGAAAATGTGCAAAAACATCCAAGAATTTGGTCCCGCGTTGGAAACCATTAAATGGAATGTCAAAGTGATAATAGAACAAGTAATCAGTGCGACTTGACCGTGTATAGATGAATATATTTTTGTTTTATTTAGGGCCGGAGTCATGGATGTACAGACTTGAGTGATAAGATAAAACTTCCAAGATTACCTCGCAAAAAACATACCACAACCAAGAAAACAACCACCGAGCAAATAACAGAAAAAATCACCCAGTATATTGATCCAGACTGCAATCGAAATCTGATTGACAAGTACTGTTCAAGACAAGAGCCAGCTTTGGACAAATATTTATTTGAAGAATCACAAATAATTGTGGAGGATTTTAATACGTGTAAGAAAATTTCCAAATTTAACCAATGTTTTCAGAACAATTTTCGCAAAAATTGCGTTCAAACAATGTCGGAAGTGTTTGAAAAATTGGAAAAATCTGTGTTCAAATGTGCATCTAAGGTAAAGTCGAATTCAGTTCTTGGAAATGTGAAATCACAAGGGACTAAAATTAAACAATCAATAAGAAATTATTTTATTTTATTTACATTTTATTTATTAACATTCTTATTAGCTTAAGGTTTACTCTTCTAACAATTTGCGTTAAATATTCAGCTCAGATATTTTGAAAATTTCTAAAGTACCAATAACTTGATAATGGAAAAATATATATCGCATTTTTTTCCAAAATTTGATCAGATATTTTCTCTTTAACTTTTACTAATGATCTGTAAATTTTAATTGTAATCGAATTTTATCTTTCAACCCTTTTAGATTGATGACAATTAGTGAAATAATACATAATTTTATCCAAGATAAATCTTTCAATTTTTTATCACCAGAGAATTAAATGCTTAAATTAATTTTTAATAAAATATTAGCCGTATTAATTATCTTATTCTTTATTAATTTTTCAAATATCATATTTGAAAATATTTTGATTTAGAAAGTTTGTAGTAATTTTACTTTATGTTAGGCTTTTTTTTTAATAAAAATCTAAAATCTAAAAAATTCATTAAAGATTGATCTATATTAAAATTTTATGGCTCGTTTGGTGCTGGTAGTGTTTAAGATAAGACCATGTTTTTAACAAAAGAGACTGATTTAGTAAACAGTTTTAGAATTTAATAACTAATTTAAACAAAATTTTTATTCAATATCTAATAAATGTATTTGTATTAATAATTTTGTAAAAGCTAGCAAGCAATAAGTTTTGCTGCTATGCGATCTTCCTGGTTCCATACCAAGCCAGTGTGAATGAAAAATTTAAATATAAGCGAATTATAATTAATTAATAAAAATTGAAAAAACAAATGAAAAATTCAAGTTATATTTGACTAATAGAATAAAATAAAAAATTAGGAAAAATTATTTGAAATATTTCGTATAATTAAAAACATTTTTAAAATGCATTCAAGTCTTGCAAAGCATCTCCATTCAGAAGAATGTGTCCGTTGGATCGAAGCCTACGAAAAATGCGTTAAGGAAGTTTGTAGAACATGTAAAAATTTTATTTAAAAAAAATTTTTTTAAATTAAATTTTAGAATAAATATATGAAATATCTCGGAAGTTGTAGCGATGTCCAAAATAAAATGGCCGGTTGCATGCAACGAGAAGTATCTTGGGATAAATTGTTTAGATCTAATTGTAGAATAAATAAAATTTTCTAGCTTAAAAATAGAAGGAACTTGGGAGCAGAAAATGTTAAAAAACGAGAACTGGAAAATTATGCCAAACACAATCCAGAATTTGCTGCAAAGCTCAAACTTCTTGAAGAACTTAAGACCAAAAAAGAGCAGGAAGAGACAAATTCAAAATAAAAAAAAATCTATTTAACCAATTAGTTTAATTTTTACAAAAAATGACATTTATGTATTATTTAGTATATTGGAATTTTAGGCTATTATTTTTATTTTATTTATATAATATAATTTAGAAAAGATATTATTCTGATCAAAACATTTTTGTTAGAAAAACCTGTTTCAATATATATTATTTGGAATTTTAAATTTGACCATGTAGTAACCAGAGAAAACAAAAATTTTTTATCTAAAATTAAACACAAATTCTTATCAAATGAATATATTATATCTTCAAAATAAAAGATTAATTGTTATCAAAATTTAAGCCTTGAATTTTATAAAAAGTAAATGAAAGGCTAAAACTGACCAGCCTAAATAACATTTCTTAATATTTTGGAAATACGACGTAATAATAATATGTATGTATAAAATTATTTTGTATTTAATATAATTTGGACTTATTACAGCTTTATCACCAATATATATTATACTAAAAGAGAGTCTTGTATTTATTTGATTTATAAAAGTTAATGGAAGAATTTGCAAAACAATCAAGAAACATTATTTGATCATTATTTGATCTTAGTTTAACATTTACCGAATTTCCATTAGATCTTTTTAATTTAGATGAGTTTGAATTTAAAAAAATTGTAGCAAAATATCCACTTTTTTAAAATAATGCATTTTTTTTGGTTTTTCATTACTTAAATACTTTGCTTAAATATTGTAATTATAATAATATAAGTTACAACAAGCTAGCAAGCTAGACTTGCGAAGAAACAGTAGGATCCCATCTATGGTAACTGTGGTTTTAACATTATACATTATGTTACATTATGTTACATTATACATTATGTTATATTAAACATTATGTTTAGAGCACAGTCACTACCAGGTCTGCCTTCATCACACTGAAGATTGATCTTCCACAGTTGAGTGACACTGCCTAAGTTGGCTCTGTTGGTTCGCATTCAAAGATTCCGCAGGCATTTCACGAGGATTCTTACTATTTCAGTCGACATTACCACCTGTACTCCCTGCTGGATTAGGTGACTTAGTTGGTATTCTCTCTGACTTTCATTTACGGTTAGCTCTTTGTTGATAAATATGTCCTTGAACTCCGGGTTCTTAACCAGTTTCCTTGAGGCTTCCAATACTCTCTGTTGCTCCTCTTTATTATTTAGTTGGACATGGATTGTGTTCACTGGGACTCTTCTACTACTTCTTTTGTCAAATTTGGTGATTCTACGGGTTTTGCCCTTGATGTTTAGGTCCCTGATGTCCATTGCATCGAGGATGTTCTCTACTTTCTCTTCTTCTTTTTGTGACACTTCCCTACTTTCACCTTTGTACGCCTCAACCCGTCTAATAGTAATGTTTTTACTTACTCTTTCTTGCTTCTTGATTTCATCTGTGAAGATTGACAATACATTGGCTTTTTGGACTTTAGGTTCCTGTTTTTCTTCATTTGTTACATCAGTTGTTCATAAATTCTAGATTAGAGTATTTATGTACAATTTTTTTTTATCTAAATGTTGGGTTTTGCAGCTTTCAGTTGTTTTGTGTCAGTAATCAGAATTTTTTAAAAATTTATGTCGGCCAGGTCTCAAAATACTCAAAATACATCAAAATATATAAGCAAAATACAATCTTGCTTATAGAGTACAACATTTTCATGAACATGGAACAAGTCCCTATCTTTAGACATACAACTTTATAAGTCTTTGATTAAATTTCTTATGGATTATTATCTTGTCTTGTTCAAAATATCTCCTACTCAAATAATTTCAAAACACCGATTAAATTATTCTACGAAATTAAAAGCAATTTTTTTTAATCTTTTACATTTTTTATAATTCAGCATTTTAATTTAATATACTTTTGTAAAACCTTTTTTTTTCAAACTAGACGGTTATAACCAAGGTATGCGCCATTCGGACGAACCCTGGATTTTTTCATTTAATTTTTTATTCTATAAAACTATAAATATTTTTAATTTTTTAAATTATTGTTTATTTTGAGTAAACAGTATTTTAACAATTCATGACTTTCTGAATTGTTTATTTGATACCTAGAGTTGATTCTGGACAAATAAAATTCAAAATTTTTTGAAAAAAGTAAATTTAATTTTGTCAACTTTTTATTTAAATATTACAATTTAAATCTCAATTTCTCAATCTAATAATCATAAGAAAATTAATTTCTTTCCTCAAAATAAGCTTTTTTTTATTAATCAGAAACTAAAATTCAACTTTTTTTGTCTCTTAATATAAACATATTATTATTTTTATTCAATGCATAAATTTTACTAATCAACAAAACTTATTTTAAAATTGGAAATTTTGATAAATATATAGAAATAATTTTAAATGGCTTCGAACAGTACTGTGCCACTGCTAACTCGGTTAATAGCAGCAGCAGTCAATGTGTCCCAGAAATCAGGTCGAATATTGCGAGACATTAAAAAGTCTGGTGAGATGAATGTACAAGAGAAAGGAGTGAATGACTTTGTGACCAAAGCTGACTTTTTATCCCAGTTAAATATAATCAAATCTTTGGGAAAGCAATTTCCTGGACTAAAATTTTGTGGTGAAGAGGGAGATTTAAAGGAAGACTACACAGATTTGGAGCTGTCCATGAATGAAGCTGTTTTAAGAGAAGCCAAGAAACTGCCCGAAGCTTATCACAGCATTAGAGAAGAAGATGTAAACTATTTGGTCAAGAAATTTTAGGCTTTCTAAAGCTCAAAATTATTTTAGCTCATTGTCTGGGTAGATCCTTTGGATGGTACCAAGGAGTATACAATGGGCTATGAAGTGGCTCATGAAGTGACCGTTTTGATCGGAGTTGCCTGGAACGGGCGCCCGATAGCTGGTGTCATCAACCAACCATTTTTCAAGTTCCAAAAAGAGTCCGATTCGTATATGGATCGCGTTCTTTGGGGCATAGTAGGTCTAGGTGGATTTGATTTGACCAAAGGCAGAATTTCCGTGTTACAAAGCTCGTCAGACTTGCCAACAATTGTGACAACAAGATCTCACATGACCGATTTGATACAAAAAAATCTTAATTTAATTCCAAATAAACAAATAATACATTCGGGTAAAATAAATAATTTAAGATAAATTAATTTCCTTTAATTTAATTTGAAAAAATAAGGTGGCGCTGGTTACAAAGCTCTTGCTTTAATTGACTCAAAAGCCGATTACTATATTTATCCAAAGAATGGAACAAAACGATGGGATACATGTGCACCTGAAGCCTTGATAACGAGCCTTGGTGGTTGCATGACGGATATTTTTAACAAAGAATATTCATATTCAAAAACTGAAGGATTCATTGAGGAAAATTACAATGGAATTATTTTCAGTTTGGCACCAAATAACTCAAATATTTGTGGTTATTTTAACCAAGAGTTAAAGAATCAAATAGAAGCCGAGGCTGAAAAAGTCCGTCAGAAATACAAATAATTATTTTTGCTTTTTTTATTTACAATTATCAAAATAGTTTTTGATTGAATTTATTTAGTGGTTAATTAAAATGAATTTAGATTTTTATTTTACTTTATGTTTAAAATGAAATATTACTAAGAAAATTTTATTCTTCAATTATTCAATTTTCCATCTCTTTAGCTGAATCAAAACAAGTAAAATAATTAAATTGTCATTCTAAATTATTTAAATAAATTAAACATTATTAAATTTATTTATAATTGTTTTAAATTTTTTCAGCTAACCGATTATTATATTTTTTTACCAAAATTAAATATTGGAATACTTTAGGTTAATAAGTAGCAAAAATGTGCCATTTTTTTATTCCAAAAAAATATTTCATCGTGAAAGATAAAAAATCTTTCCCATTTTCTTACTAAATTTAGGCAACAAACCAATACTCATTAGTATATTGTATTGACCTAAACTGAATTATTTAACATTTGATAAGATTAAGTGAAAGATAATGATGGTAGTTTTTTGGTTAGCTAAAGAATCATGCCTTGATTTTAGTTAACTAAAATTAATAGACTAAAAGCAACCCAAATTTTATTGACCAAAATTTAGTAGACCAAACTAGTATTGCTAAGCAAACCAAAAACTGCTAATATTCCAAAAATTTATGGGAAAATAACTGATTTGTTGGATCAAGACTTTTCTCCAACTAAGCTTCTTCAACCATCTCTTGATTACAGCTTTAGCCAAGCATGTGTTTCTGATGAAACTAATAGCTCGAATAATACATCAACCTCAAGCAATAACACATAGGAAATATATTTTGAAGAGGTAACAGTGATCACCCAAAAACAAAAAAGAAAAAATGAATAAAATTGTGAACGATAATTAATAAAAAATACTTTTTTTTTCTAAAATCTTTGATTTAGTAGCCTTATTAACCAAATTGGTCGACTAAACTGTTGGTCTGCTATAATTTTGGCCGGCTAAATTGGTTTTCCTAAAAATTAACCGACTTCACCAGCTTGGTTTGGCTTTTTTTTCTTATACTAAAGTCTAATCAAATAATATATTGATCATTTACTCATCAGCATCATTGTGAAATTTCTTTAAAAATAATTATTAATAAAAAAATTAATTCAATTAGTTTGAACAGAGTTTGCAGAGTTCCGCAGTAGGTGAAACAGTTGGTTTGCTTCACTTTGTTTCATTCACAGGACAAGTTTTGGACTATTAAAACAAATGACATAATTTTTTTTATTTTTGTATTGGAAGTTTTGTATTAAATTTCACAATTCCAACTCATCTAAATTAATTATATAATTATTTCATTAAATAATAATATCAAATTATAAATAATATCAAAATAGTTCTTAATAAAATTGTAAAAAATATTTAAAAATAGTTATCAGTTATAATTAATTGAACTAGTAAAATAAATATTTACATAAGAAAAAGGCAAAATAAACTTAGGAAATAAAATAAAATACAAGCTATCAAAATCGGGATTTACTTATACTTAATAAATATTATTGATAATATGCTCAGTTTAAATTAAGTTAAAAAATTTATTTTGCCCCATTTAAAAGGAATACTTAATTCTTTATATTTAATAAAATATTCTTTTTTTTTTATTCAAATCTATATATTACTCTTTTTATGATGTTAAAATGAATTATTAATGAAGTCATAAGATTAAGTATTATTTTCATTTTAAAAAATCAATTCAAATTGCATGTGTAGTGCAAATCAAGAAAAAATTCCGCTCATATCTTTCCTAGGGAATTGTTTATCTTATGCGTTTAAGATTGTTTAAAGAATAAAAATACTTAATTCCTTTGAGCTTTTGGAAAAATAAAATATTCTCCAATTTTTATTCTTAGATTCTTTTAAATTTTTCTAAGCCAAAAATCAAAGCTTTAATGTTTCTTCAATTCTAATTAATAACTTTATTTGATAAACTCAAATTAATTTACTTAATTTAGACACTGAAAAGAACTCATAAGAAATTTAATATTTTTAATAAAAACTTTATTAAAAAATCTAAAAGTAATTATAAATAAAAAGACATGTTATTTGCCGTACACATTGAGATCTTTTCTGGATACAAACCCACGTCAAACTCAATCGACACTGGCTAAATCATTTAAAGTACCAAGACATCAGTGTCTATAAAAAGCCTATTTGTTCAATTAATAGTTAATTTTTGATTCTTTGAGGGCTTATTTTATATTAATCAATTATTTTGTTTGTGATTACAGAGCTCAATTCCAGAATTTATTAGATATTCTACAAAGCTCGGGCTCAGTATTTGCTTTTATCTATTTAGATTACTCAAGGGTCTTAACACACTACCAGACTATTAAACCTTAGTAAATAAATTAATGTTTGCACAGGAAATCTATCGGATGTGAAATTTTATCATTTTTTTATAAGTGTAGAGTGCCTGGAGGAGGGCGTAGAACTATTTTAAGAGTTAAACACCGAAGTATGGCCTCGTTTTATCTAATCCCCGCCATAAAGCAAACGATATTATATGTGATCGAATCGCTTAATTTTCGAGGATATAAGTTTAATATCTTTTAAACAAACACAGTATTTTATATTGAGTTTGGCTTGGTATTTTAATTAGGACTGACGATATTTTTAAAATTTTATCTTAAAAATTTAATTTAACAAAATATTAGTCTTAACAATGAAAGTCAAAATAAAATTTATTCATGAGTTTTTTAATTTTTAAATCTAGAGGATCTCTTGACTTGATTGATTTAAATTGATAAAAATTAAATTAAGTGTAAAAATTTCAAGGGTTGTTGACAAATTTGAAAATTTCAGGCTGAATTAATTATTTCATATAACAAAATATTATTTATCTATGTCTATTCTAATTTACTAAACAAATTGGAAATTAAATTTAAATTAGTTAATTTTTTAAAAGTTAATCTCCAAGATTAAATTTTTACCGGAAACAATTAGGAGAAACGAGTTGTAAAATTTATCTTAAATATTAATTGAAAAATATGAATAGAATGTGGCTTAAATGAACAAGTGAGCACTGATTGTCTGGTAATTTGAGTCTAAAATAAATTTTTTTGTTTACCAATTTTGAACCTAAATACTTGTTTTAATTGTTCATTTAAGCATATATTTGTATTTGCTTGGATTATGAGCTAATTCGGGCGAATTGCCTTGAACACTTGAGCTATTTAGTTTCGAACTCTCGATGAGTTTTAATTAATATCTTTTTCAATAAATTAAACGCTTCAAGTTTTTATTTTATATTTTTCAATTTTTTCCCCCTATTTCGATTCTAATCAACAATTCAACTCAATTTCCTCATTTAACTCATTTAGATAGACTTAATCAGCAATGAATTTCTCACTCAAGTTGGTAAAATGAACAACATAGGAACAAATATTCTTCTGTTTTACATGTAATTATGAATAAAATTTTAGGTTAAGAACAAAAAAATTTTTTTTGTCCAAAAGATTTACTGGTATTTTGGCGCTTTCGAACAAAAATTTCCAAAATGTGTCCTCCACTTTGGACAAATTATTAAAAAACTATGACATACGACTCAGACCAAAATTCGGTGGTAAGACTGTCTAATTCCTAAAAACATAATTTAAAAAATTAAGCCTATTCAGCAGAAACATTGAATGTGTCAATGGAAGTTGTCTTGGCAAGTTTTGACGCAATATCGGAAGTAAACATGGTATGCATCAGTGAGCCAGAATAACTTAATTTTTATCTAGCTTTCAATTAAAGGATTACACGATAACAATTTATTTGAACCAATATTGGAATGATGAAAGACTGGTATTTGGTAATAGGAGGGATTATTTGACTTTGATGGGCGATTTTGCAGAAAAAATCTGGCTTCCTGATACATTTTTGGCAAATGATAAATTTTCATTTTTGCATGATGTTACAGAAAAGAACAAAATGATAAAAATATACGGAAACGGTGATGTTATTTACGGAATGCGCTTTACGACCACTCTGGCGTGCATGATGGACCTGCACAATTACCCACTTGATTCTCAAAATTGCACCGTTGAAATAGAAAGCTGTAAGCCATTTTAAATCATTAGAGCTAATTTGTTTTCTCTGACAAAGTGGTATTTTTGGCTAATTAGCTTCTAATTGCCATCGTAATGATCCTAATGAATAGTTAAACAAGAATTTTGAAGATAAGTTTATATCATTAATACAGACATATAAATTTCTCTATCTGTTTTTTAGATAATTGAAAAAAATTTTTAAAAATTTAACTTATTAACAAACTTTTATCCCCTAAAACAAAATTTTGTCTATTATTAATTATTAATTATTAATTTCAAATGATTTTTTATTTTTATTATTAATATTAAATAAGCTGAGTTGTGAAATTATTCATTAAAATTTTGATAAAAAAAATTGATAAAAAATTATTTCTAATAGTATATAAAACTTTAATTATACTTAGTCTGAGGGGTATCAGTTTTTAGTTTTAAAATAGATCATATTGCTGTTTATGAGTCACAGTTTTAAGTCCAAGTCACAAAAATTTAAGTTAAATTCAAGTCAAGTAAATTACTTTTATAAGATGGTCAAATTATTTCAAAATTTTAAAAACCTTAGTCTTAACTTTTAAATTTCCATGAAAAACCAAAAATTAATGAAAAATAAGCGTTTTTAGATGAGTTGTAAAATTTTTCAAAAATTTAAGTCATGGACTTGACTTGGGTATTGTGAATTTCAAAAAAAATCAGAAAAAAAATTCTTCCTATTTTGATAAATTAAAATTCACTAAAAAAATATATTTAAAAAAATACTGCAACATAGTGAAACATACTTTGTTGTATCGTTTTTACCAAAAATAAAAACTTTATTTTCTATTTTTTTAGGCAAATTAAGTCTTATTGATGCTTTTCTTTTTGTCTTTTATCTACACTAGAAAAATTATTTTTGGTAAAAAAGGTGCAACAAAGAATGTTTTTAGTAAATATATTTTTTCTTAGTAAATTTTAATTTATCAAAATAGGAAGAATTTTTTTTCTGTTTGTTTTTGAAATTCACAATACTCTAAATTGGTCTAAATTGATTTTAGATTTTTTTCCCAAAGATCATGTAACATAACTTCTCAGCAAAAACTCTCATTTTCTATTTGAAAAGCGATTGCTCAACTACTTTAAGGTACTTATTAATAATATTTTCTAGAGTTCCTTCCTTATTAAAAATAAACAAAGTAGTCAAATCATCTGATGAAAGAAGAGAGCATTGGAAAAATATATATTCTAGAGTAAATTATAAGCTTATGTAGCTTTCCAAGACAACTTGTCATACTAATAGGACGATAATTGAGAAGGCTATTGAGTTGGAGAAGTTTTCTGTTTGAAGGTAAAACTTGCTATTTTCCATGATTTTGAGACTTGTCCAAACTCATACTAAAAAGATGACTTGATTAATTTAAATTCTCTCTAGGTTAATTTTTTAACATTAGGTCGTGAATTCGGTCAAAACCAGGACCTGCTACTTCTTTTAGTTTTATTTCACAGCTAACCTTTGATTCAACAAAATCTGAAGATGATTACCAAAAGTTGTGGCTTTGATAATTCGATAGTTTTTTCCTTTATCTTTATCTGTATTAAATTCATTACCATTTTTAAATAGTGATAGAATTTGTCTTGAACATTTTATTCTATGTGAACTAAGAGAAAGAATCCTCTTAACCGAAAGTGATGATGTTAGATCAAGGACTTCAGAGTGTTAACACTAAAAAGCCCGGCTGATTAATTACAAAAATTTTAAATCGAAATATCAAAAGAAATAAAAAAATTTTATTTAAAATATGATTTAAAAATTTAAGTATTACAAGTTGATTTTAAGTTTCTTTGAGTAAATTTTGATAACTTTATTTCTTTGAGATAAAATTCAAGTTTATATTTTTAAAAAGGGGTGTTAAAAACCCCTCGGACTTTCTAGTGTTAAATCTGTTGTTTATTAATGTTCTGTCATTGATAACACAAAGATTGAGCTTGCTAAAAATTTCCTCTAAGATAAAACCAATTAGTAACTATGGCTTTTAAATATACAAAATCTCAATTTAACAATTTAATAAACTAGTTATCGGTAGTAAATTCTAAAAAGTTGACCATTGAATCATTTGACCTGACTATAAGGTGAAGTGAAGACCTATTCTAATCTTGATATAAAGTTACTTTCATTAAGGTCCAAACAAAAAATTAATTAAATAATTTTATATAAACTAATTTATAGTAAAAAAACACTAAAAAAAGTAATTTTTTCATCTTAGCTAAATTAAATAACTTTATATTTTCTTAATGAACAAAATTCTATATAAATTGGAACTATAAGAATAACTTTCATTGCTTAGTGTTTTGGTTACATAAATTTATTAACTGTTCTTAAGTCGCTTAAGTAATTGCAAAATTCAAATTTAATTTTATTGAAAATATTTTATTACAGAAACATTAACAAGATAATATGGAAATATTTTATCTTTTTTTGTAAAATTATATTTTCTAAACAATTAAGCCTGTTATTTACTCTTTATTCTTAATTATAAAGATGGCTATACGAATACAGAAGTGAATATTTGCTGGAAAAACTCCAAAGCTTCTGTTAAAGGTGTTGACAAAGTTAGTTTGCCTCAATTCCAAATCATAAACTACAAAACTTCAACTTATCTTGAACAGCAAGCTACCGGGCATTATACTCGGTTATCTCTTAGCTTCTTATTACAGCGACACATTGGATACTTTATTTTCCAGACATATTTGCCATCCACTTTGATTGTGATGCTAAGTTGGGTATCTTTTTGGATAAATCACGAGGCAACATCTGCTAGAGTCTCGCTCGGTATAACTACAGTTCTAACCATGACCACAATCAGCACAGGTGTTCGAGCTACGCTACCCAGAATAAGCTATGTCAAAGCAATCGATATTTATTTGGTAACTTGTTTTGTATTTGTTTTTGCAGCATTGTTGGAATATGCCGCGGTAAATTATTCCTACTGGAGTCAAAGAGCCAAAAAGCGTAAAAAACTTAACAAAGCAATTGACCAAAATATTGTATTTTTAAAATATTTAAAAATATAATTTGTTTACATTTTTATTAATAGAGTGAATGCTACGAAACCAGTGAAGTTGTGCCAATTTCAAGAGACAATTGCAAAAGGCAAGAGACGAGCTTTAATGAGACAGATTATAGCAGAATGTCACCTTTGCCATGGTTTTATAATTCTAAAGATAAAAATCTTAAAAATGAATATGAAGATAATACTCATGCTTCATTTTATGCAAAAAGTCAAGACCTGCGTACCGATGTACTAAATCGAAAGAAAAACAATGGTAATCAAAGAAAGATTATCAAAACGAATAATATGAAAACAAGGAGAAAAAAATTCAAGGAGCATAATGGTATATATAATCAATATGGTAATAAGAGAGCAGATGATAGACATCTTATTGGCTCGCTTCGGTTTAAGGCTAAAGGGTTTAGGAAAATTTTACCAGAAGTTAAAGATATAAGTATTATTGACAAATATAGCCGAATTGCATTTCCAAATTTGTTTCTTGTGTTCAATATATCATACTGGTGCTTTTATGTCTCTCAGAGTTCGTTTAACAAAACAATATGATTAAATGTTTTTGTTAAAGTGTCAAGTTTATAAATTTTTTTTAGATTTATTTTTTTAAATTATCCTGTTAAATTTACTCTTGATTTTTAAATAAAAAAATAATATTAATAGTATTAGTATAATAAAAATGTTATGCTTAAATTAAAAATAGATTAAAATAAAGGTATCAAAGTTCATTTTTTTAAATTAATTGATATGAATAATGATTAAAATATCAATTCTTATTTCAAGATTAAAATTTTAAATATTATTAATATAATTAAACATTAACTTATTTTAAACTATAAAATAATTTTTTTATTCAAAATTAGCTGAAAGTTAAAAAAAATGTTTTCTACAAAAATTTACATATTGGTCAAATATTTGAGCCATTATCTTGTATTTATTTATAATTTAGATGTAAATTATATTATTGATTTAATAAAAAGTATAAAAAAGCTTGATATGTTAGGAAATGTTGCCAGAATAAAATAATATAGATAGATAAAGTGTTGATATGACATAACTATAACCAAGAATTATAAACAAATAATGCTGAATGTATGACAACTATTATCTTAAAGCCTTATTCACATTGAAACATTGAGTCCACAAGGAACAAGCCTTGAAAATAATTAAATAATATTTTGTCTAGAGAAGAGAAATAGATAGTTATGATTGAGAATCTAAAGAGAAAGTTGTATATTTAAGACTGTGGAAAAATGAATAACAAACTACTTGAAAATGTGAATTGAGTGAAAATTACACCGATTAAAAATAAACTATAGAAATGATAGATAATTTATATTTTAGCCAAAAACTGTAAAAATAGCAATCACTCATTTTTAACAGTTTCCTAGTCATCCAATCTAACCTTTATGTAAATCGGATTTTGAAAAATCAGATAACTTCTCGATAAATGATAGAGGCGAGAAAGTGGTCAAAAAGGCCAAGCAGGGATAATCATAGGTTTGCTTGAGCTTTGCATGCAACTCTGGAGCATGATTAATAACCGATCTAATCTAACACTTGTCAAAATAGACCATCTCTGTACAAATAAATACCTGAACAATCATAATTTACACCTAAATGAACATATTAAAGCAAACAACTTGGAAATAATTTCAATTCAGGCCAACCATAGCAGTAATAATAATAAATATATTAGAAAAAAAAAACAATTATCCAGCTCCCTGCATGATAATGTGGTGTTGTTAACAAGTATTTATCATCCAATAAGGCTCACTCGACAATATCCCACTGCAAAATTATCTTTTCTTCTGAGACTAGCCGATTTTATTATACTCCAATTTCGATAGTTCACACATATCTCATTTATAACATACAAAATCATAGGTCTCCTGTCGAGAGCCTACTGTAACTATTCGCGCTTTTTACATTATCATATCTTGTATTTCAATATTTCATTATTACGTGTCAATTATTAGAAAAAAAAAGAAAACAGCTTTACAGTCATAAAATCCCAGTCCTTAAAGAATTTATCAAAAATGATTTTATTTCAATTACTATTTTAAAAATGTTCAAATAAAAAATATTGTACAAACTATGTTTACAACTACAATCTCTTGTAATCTATTAATATAAAAAATTATCAAAAAATATTTAAAAATAAATAGAAAATTTATTGATACAGAGTGAAAAAATACTATTCTAAAATCTAAATATTGAAAAATTTTTGATTTTTATTTGGTTAAAATATCTTGTACAAACTAACTCACAACTATCATCTCTTTTAATCTATTATTATGTAATTAATATTAAAAATAAAATCTAAATATTTTATTTAATATACTGATATATATCGATATACAAGAATTTATTTAAAAAAATACTCTTCCGAAATCTAAATTTTGAAAAATTTTAGATTTTAATTTGGTCACGTGAGTTTAAATAGACATGTTGCAAATAAAACATGTCTTTTTTTCTATTCTACCATCTACTTTTCCGATTAAATTTAAAATTAAAAAGTTGACATTATTAATTAATTAAAAAACAATATAAATCTAATATTTAATTTTTTCTCTCATTGTCTTAAACAATTTAGTTCTTACAAAACATTGACGATACTTTAATACTTCTATATTTCACACGTATCTTCTCGGACAGCCTGCTGATAGGCAATAAAAACCGAACACATAAAAAGATATTCAAGTACTTGTTTTCTAGCTGAATTTAAAACATAATTATCTATCATGTATCCAAATTTGCACTCAATTACCGCTTTTCTTTACTAAACTAAATTATCTTTTATCCCTTTTTTTCTTTACTGCATAAATTAGACTTTACTTGTTTTACCTGAGACTTAACCTGCAAATGATGTATTGATTGCGTAAAATATACGGATTCTTAAAAATAAAATCTTGATTACTTTTCCGCCTTTTGCTTAGATTAATAACTCTTACCGTAACTTATCCTTATTTAGTTTCAGGATATTTATACTAATTATTTTTAAATTCTGCTCATTACTATAATTTTTTTGTCTTATTATATTCTATACAGTATCAGGAAATGCCGCACTCAAAATTCAGAATATCGTGATTTATTCGGAACATAAGCTTTTTCAATTTTTAAGTATTACCGTTTACTTGATTGTCGAAAATATCATAATATTCTTAATTTTTTTTAATCTACAAATAGTATATTTTTTAAAAATTTATTTATTTTGATTCTAAAAAATTTGATAAAATAATTTAACTATAGTACAGTCTTATTTTATTACTATTTTATGATATATTTGCATTTTTTGATTTTATTTTGAAAAAAAAATATTTAATTTTTAAAATATGTTCAATTATAGGCAACATTCTGCACCTTTGGATGATGAATTTGATTTTATGCGACCAAAACCAACACCACCTCTCCCTTACTCTCAATCTCCCAGTCTTAAGTATCACCATCACATTTATAACCAAGCTTCACAACCTCCTCATTTGGAAAATTCTTTTCAATCTAATATTAGCTTAAATGAAACCATCGGCAAGAGTGTAATGTTTGGTATTCCTAGAAATAATTGTCCAAGACCTGCAGATTCTAAACCTTCGATCGGAGTGGATTTTCATCCTGCCAATATTGGAAGCCCGTTTGTGGACATAACGTTAAATAATTGTGACGATTTAAGCCTTTATCAACCTGTTAAGACCCAAATTAATCGTCTAAACAACCACCAACAGCAACAACCTTTACGAATGCCATATCCTCAAATGCATAGTGTATCTTCTCCAGCTAGTCATCTTCTAAAGCCCCAATTTAATTCATCTTCTGTTCAAAGTATCTCTAGCCAAATTGAAACTCCTAAACCTATTTTAAAAAAGACCCCAGATCCCAATTGGAAGCATACAGATAATGTTAAATACAATCAAAATTTATATCAAGATGGTAGCTTGTTTAAAATTGAGGATAATTTGGATGCGGATGAAGAGGACTCAGAACAAGAAGAAAGCGAGACTGTTTTTAGCACATCATTAAAAGACCTAAAAGAAAATAGTAAGGAATGGAGTGTTAATCAGCCATCAATTAGTCAAAATAGCTTCCAGTACCAGAGTTTTATGTTGGAAGATTTGGACTCGCTTAGCAACAACATGAGTATGAATACTAAAGCATTGGCAGCTAAATATCTCATGAAAAAAGATGGTAATTTGGCTAATAATTCAACAGGACAATCATTGATTTTGCCAAAACTGGAAACTCAGAATTTGTTCAAACTTTATACTCCTAAGGAAAGTATTATTGAAGAGTCGAGAATTTTGAGCGAGTCATCGAGTAGTACCGACAATAGTGATAGTGACGAAGATGTATGGTTATTTGGCAAACCAATCGAAGATAGTGATAAAAAAAAGCCGCCTAAAAAAAAGCATGCCAAAGATTTTAGTGACCAAGACAGTGATATTGACCGCGATGTAACTAATATACTCGATATTGAAAAACTGAAACAATTGCCAAAACTTTTATAAATTTTTTGTACTCGAATATGTCCTTTTATATTTAATTAAGAATGATTTTTATAAATAAAATTTTATTTAAATTAAATTTTTTTATTTCATTTTTCAAATAGAATAATTTAATAAATTGATTTATGCAATCAAAAAATATTTTTTTAATTATTGATCTTAAGAGTGCTTACTTTTATTAAAATAAGCTTATTTTCAGCATATCCAAACACTAACTTCATTTAAAAAAGAGATTAAATTGTAAGTATGAGTTTTTAATTGTTCATTTTTGAGACTTCTAAAGTCAATAATATTATTTTCGCCCTAATTTTTTATATAAATAAAAAAGTATTGGATATTTATTTTCTAAATTAGAATTTTACTTACATGTTGATTATATTGTCAAAAAATATAAATGATAAATGACTTGGAGAAAATTATTATGGACAAATATTTTCACAGCACTCAGGAAAGACCAGAGGTTGTTTTGAGAAAATCCGAAATTTGTTAAATAACTTAATTTATCTAGTATAATATACTTTTTCTTAAAAAATATTCAATAAACAAGAAAAATAGAAAGAAATTATTTTTGATAATCTTAACATGCTTGATATTCTAATTAAATGAATTTTAAAAAAATATTTCAATTACTAAATTATTAATTACGGTCTGAGAAATAAGAGATTAATGTTGATGATTAGTAAAAATGCTTCCCTTTATAAAATATCTATTAATTTGAACGCTAGATACAAAATATATAATAAGGCAGAAAATCATGATACTAAATTCATTTTAAATGTGATTTAATGTTTCAATAGCAATGCAGCAGTGATTCATTTTCGAATATACAAATTGACCAACAAAGCTTAATAAATTATTGATTAAATCATTAATTTTAACTTAAATAATAATTTTTGACATAATAATTCTAATTTAAGTATAAATAAATGTTAAAAATAAATTTATTTTAATTTATCTTTTTTAAATAATTAAATGGGTAAAATTTTGAAACTTTTAATTTCTCCAGTGTAAGATATATCTTTAACTATCTTCTAATTTTACTATTTATTTGACTAATTAAAAATATTTTTAATTTTTATAAAATAAAAATTAAGACTAAGTATAATATGTTTTCTATAAGTTTTTATTTGAATAAAAATTAGTTTCAAAAAGCTACAGCCGAAAATTTTATTAAGTTAGTTAGTTAGATTGGTAAAAACTTTATATATTTTCAAAAAACAAAATGTCAAACTCTCAATTATCAATACAAGCAGCAAATATAATTACTTTTAATTTTAAGATTATTCTCGATTCAAAGGACTGACTAATTTCAGTAATTACTTTGGAAAAATGTTATCATATTACACTGTCAGTTAGCCAAGTAGCTCCATAGAGACAGTAGTCAGCCTCCAGGCAATAAACGATCCACTCTACAGTTAGGCATCAAATTGAGATCAATATTAAAATTTAATTTGACATTTTAATAAGTTTAAATCAGCATTTGATGAGTAAATTAAGACAGACTTAAATAGCCTGAGCCCATAAAGCATATCTTAAATTTGCACTAAATTGACTTGCTTCAAATAAACAACCGCTTACATTTTTCCCCAAATCGGCACAAATCAACTGTAAAAATATTGAAGGACACGAGCTATTTACTCTTGACTCATGTTCTTTGTTTATCGGTACAGAAACATAATCCATGAGCCGTTTAAAAGCTTATGTTCCGAATAAATCACGATATTCTGAATTTTGAGTGCGGCATTTCCTGATTCTGTATAAAATATAATAAGACAAGAAAATTATAGTAATGAGCAAAATTTAAAAATAATTAGTATAAATATCCTGAAACTAAATAAGGATAAGTTACGGTAAGAGTTATTAATCTAAGCAAAAGGCGGAAAAGTAATCAAGATTTTATTTTTAAGAATCCGTATATTTTACGCAATCAATACATCATTTGCAGGTTAAGTCTCAGGTAAAACAAGTAAAGTCTAATTTATGCAGTAAAGAAAAAAAGGGATAAAAGATAATTTAGTTTAGTAAAGAAAAGCGGTAATTGAGTGCAAATTTGGATACATGATAGATAATTATGTTTTAAATTCAGCTAGAAAACAAGTACTTGAATATCTTTTTATGTGTTCGGTTTTTATTGCCTATCAGCAGGCTGTCCGAGAAGATACGTGTGAAATATAGAAGTATTAAAGTATCGTCAATGTTTTGTAAGAACTAAATTGTTTAAGACAATGAGAGAAAAAATTAAATATTAGATTTATATTGTTTTTTAATTAATTAATAATGTCAACTTTTTAATTTTAAATTTAATCGGAAAAGTAGATGGTAGAATAGAAAAAAAGACATGTTTTATTTGCAACATGTCTATTTAAACTCACGTGACCAAATTAAAATCTAAAATTTTTCAAAATTTAGATTTCGGAAGAGTATTTTTTTAAATAAATTCTTGTATATCGATATATATCAGTATATTAAATAAAATATTTAGATTTTATTTTTAATATTAATTACATAATAATAGATTAAAAGAGATGATAGTTGTGAGTTAGTTTGTACAAGATATTTTAACCAAATAAAAATCAAAAATTTTTCAATATTTAGATTTTAGAATAGTATTTTTTCACTCTGTATCAATAAATTTTCTATTTATTTTTAAATATTTTTTGATAATTTTTTATATTAATAGATTACAAGAGATTGTAGTTGTAAACATAGTTTGTACAATATTTTTTATTTGAACATTTTTAAAATAGTAATTGAAATAAAATCATTTTTGATAAATTCTTTAAGGACTGGGATTTTATGACTGTAAAGCTGTTTTCTTTTTTTTTCTAATAATTGACACGTAATAATGAAATATTGAAATACAAGATATGATAATGTAAAAAGCGCGAATAGTTACAGTAGGCTCTCGACAGGAGACCTATGATTTTGTATGTTATAAATGAGATATGTGTGAACTATCGAAATTGGAGTATAATAAAATCGGCTAGTCTCAGAAGAAAAGATAATTTTGCAGTGGGATATTGTCGAGTGAGCCTTATTGGATGATAAATACTTGTTAACAACACCACATTATCATGCAGGGAGCTGGATAATTGTTTTTTTTTTCTAATATATTTATTATTATTACTGCTATGGTTGGCCTGAATTGAAATTATTTCCAAGTTGTTTGCTTTAATATGTTCATTTAGGTGTAAATTATGATTGTTCAGGTATTTATTTGTACAGAGATGGTCTATTTTGACAAGTGTTAGATTAGATCGGTTATTAATCATGCTCCAGAGTTGCATGCAAAGCTCAAGCAAACCTATGATTATCCCTGCTTGGCCTTTTTGACCACTTTCTCGCCTCTATCATTTATCGAGAAGTTATCTGATTTTTCAAAATCCGATTTACATAAAGGTTAGATTGGATGACTAGGAAACTGTTAAAAATGAGTGATTGCTATTTTTACAGTTTTTGGCTAAAATATAAATTATCTATCATTTCTTTAGTTTATTTTTAATCGGTGTAATTTTCACTTAATTCACATTTTCAAGTAGTTTGTTATTCATTTGTCCACAGTCTTAAATATACAACTTTCTCTTTAGATTCTCAATCATAACTATCTATTTCTCTTCTCTAGACAAAATATTATTTAATTATTTTCAAGGCTTGTTCCTTGTGGACTCAATGTTTCAATGTGAGTAAGGCTTTAAGATAACATTTGTCACACATTCAGCATTATTTGTTTTAATTCTTGGTTAAAGTTATGTCATATCAACACTTTATCTATCTATATTATTTTATTCTGGCAACATTTACTAACATATCAAACTTTTTTATACTTTTTATTAAATCAATAATATAATTTACATCTAAATTATAAATAAATACTAGATAATGGCTCAAATATTTGACCAATATGTTAGTAATTTACATTCTTTGTAGTATACTAGTTGGTACCGCTATTTCCAAATATTTGAATCGAATCGATTCATATGGGACCTCAATTTCAAAGACAGCGAGTACATTTTCTTAATAAATCATTCTCAAAGTGACTAAATCTGAATCAAATTATTATTAATTAGAGTCTAAATATCCGGATAATGAATCAATTTTGTAGCGCTTATCTTTACATATTCTGCTAATCAAATCTGCCCGGCCAATCAACTCGGCCTTGCAGTACATTTTATTTATTAATCAATTTACACTCTAATCAACCAATCACTCATTTTTGTAGTACATTGGCTACAATATTCTACATTATATTAATAAATTAAACATGACATACTTTTTGTAGTATATCTTTGATTGGACATTTAATTAAAACCGTAGACGAATAAGAAGAAAAAAGTTCTCTTTCTCAATTTTTCAATTAATTGATTTTCACTCAATAAATATTCACGTGTTTCTAATTTATATTTCTACTTTTCTTAATATTTAAAGGTCTAGTTAAGCAGACTTTTAACAATTATCTTTCAACTATTCTAATCCAAGTGTCCTCTAAATACGACTATGCTAGAACTATCAACTAGCTTCTTTACCAAATTTTCTCCTTAAATAAACTTAAGTCTATAAAAATTTGTTTTCATTTAGCGTGTTTAATTGCAATTAGCGCACTGTCCGGCATCGGGTTTAACCATTTTCGAACAATTTAAAGACTTTGTTCTTTTTTATCTAGATTTTAAATCCAACAATGAACCAAACTTACACAATTGAGGCCGTAGAGGTGAAAAAATCCGAAAGTAGGGAGCAAATTAAGAGACGCCTGTGCCAAATGAGACACAGAGCGCAAAAAATGATTTCCAAACACAACTGGCAAAAGTTCATTAACTCAAACGGCAACCTGGTCAGCGACGAGTCCATTGAGGACACCATCTTCAACAGGACCAAGCTGAGCAAAATTGACATTGATTCGGCTCTCGAGGAAAATTCCAAAATTAACTTTATGCCTCTACTTTTAAATAAAACTGAATTTACAGGTAAATTTCTTGGCTTTATTAAAAATATAAAGCTGATCATAATTCGGTCTTTTTGATACAGTGTTAAATATTATATGTTTATTCGAAAATTAGTCTTGACGAAAAAAATAAAAAACTGTAAAGTCCATGTTTAATTCAAAACACGGATTTACGCCGCTTCTATCTGAAAAGACTCGAATTTTTATCTCTGTATAAAAGAAAAATTTAATAAATAAAAAATAATTAAATCATTTTCTTATCAGAATCAGCAAACATGTTCCAACAAGAAGAAGAGTATAAGTTGACTTTGCCAAAAATATACGTGCCCAAGCGACGCATTGCTCGCCAAGACTCGGTCACTTTTATTGCTGATTTGGCCTCGTCGAGCACACCGACCAAGTCGCAGCCTATCACTTCGACTCCCAAAAAGTCCAACCACAACCCCATGGTCTACCACCCCAAGAAAACCATCAGGTACAAGAGCAAAAAGGCGCCAACTTCGTCTACCAGGATCTACAAGATAAACATTGAGTCGTTCGATCTCAAATTGATCAAGTCGACCAAGAGAAAGCATGTCGATGAGTCCCAGGGAAAAAATTGTAACATTTGCCAATCGGCCAAAAAGAGCAAGAAATCCAGCCAGAAAATCAAACTAAAAGGATCAAATATTGAGTTTTCTTTGGAAGATTTGCTCTACAAGCCAGTCAAAGTTAAAAAATGCATCGAAATGGCACATCATCAATCAAAAGTTTACTTTCTTTAGAATTTTTTTGTTATTAATTTGTGTACAGTGTTAACCCTAATGTTAATTTTTAAATTATTTCTTTAAACCATAATTGTTGAATAAAATTATTTAAAAAATTATCTATTACATTTTTCACTAATTGATTAATCAAATTTAAATTTAATCTACAAATATTTTTAAAAGTTGTCAAGACTTGGCTTCAATTTGGTTTTATCGTTTAATAGATTAAATTGAACGATAAAACCAAATTAGACCATTGTCCAAATTTAACTGCTTCACAGTGATTGTTTTTCAAAAAAATTATTTTTAAATTGATTTTAAATTAATTATTTTATTTTAAAATGAGTTTTAATTTATTAAGTAATATATGATTAATTTAATAGGTGTTTAATTAGGAAAATGGCTTCAATTTGATTATACCATTTATAAGATTAAAAGGTCTAAATTGCAATTGTTTTGCAGTGATTGCCAAATATTTAAAAATAAATGATTTTAGAATGACTTTCATTCTCTAGGGGTTTGATTTGGAAATTTGGCATAACTTGACTTAAATTTGGTATTATCATTTAAAAGATTAAATTTTAAGCCCAAAATCAATGATCATTGTCAATTTCGAACTAACAATGAGTTTTTTTTTCAAATAATAATTGATTTAAATTAAAGAGTTTAATTTTTGATTTAATATCATACAATAAAGTTAATTAAAGAAATTTTTTATTCTATTTTCATTTGTTTATTAAGTAAACAATTATAAAAAATATTTTTTTAAAAATTTTCAAGAAATAAAAAAGCTTTTTGGACAATATTTAGCTGATACTGTGTCACATGTAATTAGTATGGTAATTTTTCCGTTAAGGTAAGCTGATAAATTTCTTAGGACTTACTCGTATAGAGCAAATATTTAATTTTGGTCTTAAGTCCCCAATGATTCCTATTACGACTAAAAATAAGAAAAAATCAGGTTTAATTTTAATCTTTTACTCAATTATTTGTTTCAATTAAATAAGTGATTAAAGTGTCCTTTAATTGAGATATGATTGCCAAATTAGACCAAAGTCACATACTTCTAGTCCCGTAGGCAGGCATAAATCATCTTTAGACTTTGTTTTCAATTGTCTCTAGTAATTTATTATTGTTAATAAATAACAATAATTTTAACAGTTTACTTCCGAGTCTCAAGTGTGGAGTGAATATATCGAAACTGATAATCAATGACATCGAAAATATGAGCCCTTGAAAATTGATTTGTTTATACTAGAGCTGAAAATGGATTGTAAGCGAGTAAATATTTGTGTAATATGAGAGAGTGATGAGCACATGTAAACAAGGTAAGAAAAAAAAGTGTCACTCAAATAAGGTATTATTATATTGGTAAATTTAAGGCAAATACATTGTCAAAATAAGAAAGACCCTTGAGGGGTTTTAGTTGATTTTAATACAATTAAATTCATGTTGTTTTTAAAAGTGAATTTTAATCGATCTATTAATCCAATAATTGCTCTAAATCGATTTCCAGTTGATTGATTTTAACATACCTTTTTTATGAGTTAATTTTTATTTAGATATTTTTTTGAAAATATTTACTCAACCATCGTATAGTTGTTGATAAGCAAGAAGAAATTTTGTTTATTTGTTTATTCTAGCAGCATGGGGGTCATGATAACAGTAATGATCTTTGCTTAACGTTTTTACAGATGATAAGTTTTATGGAATGTTGTGTTGACAATTCCACTTCAGAATGATCTTGATGGGTCATTTAATTTTATTGAGGACTCATTTGGAAAAATATCCTTAACGGCAGATGAATTCTTAGCATATGCTAGTGTAATTGATTCTGTATTTGCTCTTAGATCTTTATTTTTAATGCTGTGATTTATTCATCAAGATGATAATCGGTTTTTACGCAGTCTTGACTCCAAATGCAATTCTCACGGACTCTTAAGGGTTTAAAGAATCTAAAAATTTGATAAATATTCCATAGAAATAATATTTTAAAATTAACCACTTGATTCTGTAATAAAATTTATCTTGATAAAATAAAATGCTATTTAATAAATTAATAAATTGAATAAAATATTATTAAATTAAAAATCAGAAAGTTATAATACAATTAACCATAAAGCAATTTTTTTCACTTTTTCTTCATGTCCAAAACAAACTTTTGACTAGATTAAAATTTTTGAATAAGTTTTAAAATTTATTATAAATTTTCAATAAATAATTTTGATCTCTTGTACTTAATTAACTGTTGAGTTTAAAATTATGTATCATAAAATAGATAAAATCTTTAAAACGCATTATTACCGACTATCTTCCGAAAATACAGTTTTTAAATTTTTCATTAAATTTTAAAAATTAATAAGTTTATTCATTTTATCTATACTAAGAAAGATTATCCAGTTTAGTGCTTATTGTCGTCGGTTTCTGGTTACCTAAAATCAAATATTATTTTTTATTTATAAATTTTTTATTTGTATTTTAATTAATTTCATTAATTAATGCTACAAAAAATTTTACTTCAAATTCAATAATAATCAACTTTAATTAATTATTTTTTTTCTTATTTATTTTAGATAGCACCTGTTGGGTGATGATAAGGAGAAAAATATTTAAATAAAAAAAATTAGATATCAGAAAGTTAATTTTCAGTTGGATAAATTTGGCAAATTTTTTAATTTTTTTAATTTTCTGATTGTAAAGGGAACAATTATTATTATTATTATTATTATTATTATTATTATTATTATTATCATTATTATTATTATTATTATTATTAAGATTTGATGAAAATAATTTTGTTAAATAAATAAAAATTTAAGAGAAACTTAGGCAGGAATTCATTTAAACTTAATCAAAACGATTAGAAATCTAATCTACTTTAAAAATCTAATTTTTATTAAAAGTAAGCAATTTTCTTATTTTAATTTAATCAAAATAAATTCAAATTATCAAATAATTTTTCAAATTCGATTTACAATGATTATTTTTAACTTTTTTGTTTGAATAAATTTATTTAAAATTAGAAAAAAAAATATTTATTTTGATTTTATCTTTTAAAGTTAAGGTCTATACAAAGTGTTAAAATTTTTAAGTTTTTCACAACACTAATGATAAAATAAACTCACAAATCGGTTTCTTTTTTTTTAAAAAGCTTTTTAATGTAGTATGTTAAATTTATAAAAAATGTTTGATTAGTTATTAACAGTTTTAAGTAAGAATATTAATTGTTGTTCTTTTTGAACGCTATTTTACTTGGAACCATAAACATAATAATGGTGTGTTTGGTTCATTTTACGCTTAATACTTTGATTGAGCGGACGGGAAATTTTTCCCGGATACATTTCAAATCTTGGCAAAGAAACAAATAAAAACATGTTTCTGCAAATTAAAAATTAATTGAGTTTACCTAATTTCTTTAAATGAGTATTTTGCCGGCTTTATTTGAGTCCTTGAAACAAAAACTTTAATCTTAGAGTCTTGAAGACGGAAGTATTAAATATATTTACTTTAATTTGGAATTTAAGAAATAAGAAGAAACTATTTGCTCTAGGAAAATTTACATTTTAATTATCACAATGATGTTTAAAGTAAACCAAAGATAACTTACCGTTGGTTGTTTGATATTCACTGTTATTTGGAGTTGGGGCAAATAAAGCCGAGTTATCTGGATCGCTTTTGAAGCTGACTTTTTTAGAAGATGTATTTTTAAAAACCTGTTCAAATAAAATTTAATTAAAGACTCTAATCAGCAAATATTTGAATTTACTGGTCTATTGTTTAAAATTGATTTGAATTTAACTGAACGTTCTTTATTGATTTGAATAAAATTTTTCTTAGGTTTTGTCTTTTTAAGCCTAAAATTTTATATTAATATAAAAAAAATATATATGTAATCTTTAGTTTTATACGGACTGGCTATGATAAATAAATTAATTAATTATTAAGATAAAAATACAAATAATAACAACATTCAATGGTTACAACTCAAAAAAATTATTAAAAAATAATTTTATTACTAAATTTAAACTATTAACTTTTGGAGAACAAAAAAATATTAATAACATTAATATAACGATGAGAAAAGTTACATTTTAGATTTAGTTTTAGCAGGGTTTTTTAAGATTAAATTTATTTTTAACATTTAGAAAAGATTTATATATTTATTTTCTTTTAGAAATAAAAGACAAGACTAAATTGATAGCTGTCTTTATACATAAAAATCTTAAAATGATTAAACTTTTAAAATATTATCAATTATTTAAATTATTAAAAATAAAATTTCATTTGAATTAATGTGAAAATTATAAAAAATTTTAATTGATCTCAAATAAAATTAACTGAAAAATTAAATAAAATATCTAACTTAAAGAGACGCTGAACCAACAAGCAGTGACCACGATACTGAAGTACCAAGCTAAAAAAAATTCAGGCTGCGGCAAAAACTCTGAAAAACAGAAAAGGTTATTGATCGCGTCTCGGCAGAAATGCTAAAAGTTAATGGAAGCAGTTCAATAGTGATCTTACATGATCTCTTCAGCAAAATATGACCTCAAAAAATTATACTAAAGGACTGGTCAAGAGAACCTATAGTCCAGCTTCAAAAAATGACTACAAAATGTTATACACAAAACAAAACTCTTCAATGGGAATTTTGAGTGTAGCGTAATTCTGCAAAAAGGACAATCTGAAAACTTCAAAGTCTGTACTGAAGTGAGAAAAGGACGTGTTCTCTCTCCGAAACTGTTCCTAATTGCGATCGATTATGTCATGAGGAAAACTAACTGAATCCGAGAAATGGACATGCATATGAACACGTAGAATTTGGTCAACAACTCCACCAACCGGACTCAAAATAAATGGGACCAAAACAAAAGTCATGTGCAAAAACACCAAAATGGATACCACGATCACCATACATGGTACAAACATTATGTGTGTAAGTGAATCAGTCTGAAAACATAAAGACATAAGAACTAGACTTGGCAAAAGGGGCGTTTGCAAGACTGAAACCAGTCAGAATGAAGTCAAAATGATACACAGATATACGAAAGTGAATGCTGGAGAGGTTTGAGTTTGAGTGTTAGAAGGATTCTCAAGATACACAGGCTTGAAACATTGTTAAATGATAAGTTAAACAGAAGAGCGAAATCAGAGCCAATGTATCAAGAAAAAAGGCTGCGATGAAAATGTATTAAGAATAAATGAAAAGAATACGAATAACAAAGAGAGCTCTTAAATGGACACCACAAGGACGAAGAAAAGTAGGATGATCAGCAATAACAAGGAAGTCAACAATCACGAAAGAGCTTGGAAATGACATGGGGAGAAGCAAGGGCGAAGGTAAACGATTGGCTTGATGGAAATCAAAAGTAATGACCCTATGCTCCACAAAATAGGATTCAATAAGGAACAAAAAAAATTATTTAAATAAAATTATTTGTTTATCTGTATGTTTATAATGTTTATCTAAAATTTTGTTCAAGATAGAGCTTTTAAAAGTCAAATAACAATAAAACTCTACAATTTAAACTTTGCCTATTGGAGTTTTTATTTTTTACTAAATAATAAAAATTCAATATAAATTACAAACATAAAAATAAAAAATTAAGATTCGATTAGAAGTGTTTCATACTAGATGTATAACATCGAAAGGTAATATCATTAGGTGGATTAGGTAGATAGGTGAAGGTACGGGAATTAGACAAAAATTCAAAACATAAAAACTCAATTTTATTAATAAATAAATAAACATAAAATTAAATGGAAAAGGTTTTTAAAAAATAAAAAAAAAATAATAATGACTCAAAAGGTCGCTTTAAAATACTGTTGCCAAATTTATGTGCTTTTAAAAGGTATTAAGAAAAATTTACTTGTTGGCTTTTTTTTTGTCAAGATCAGGCTCTGGTGTTGATGATCGTTTGGGAAGCATTTGATTGCTTATATCAATTTTAGAGTCCAGTCGACCGATTGAAGAAAGTTTTGAGTTAAAGTCATATTTCAAATCAAAATTTGTTGGTAAATTAATTGACGACTTGGACTTTGAGTTGAGTGTTTTTGATTTGGCATCACCAAAGATTGGATTAAATGAGCGCATTGGCAAGTCCAATTTATTTCTAATTTGTAATTGCTTTATTTCTTCCTCTAAAGTGTTGAAAGCTTCTGAGGCAGATAATTTCTTTGGGCCTGATGCCTTGCGTCGAGCTAATTTTTTTGGTGATACTGGTTTGAGAAAATTTTTTTCCTCGAAGGTAGCTGGCTGTCCTTTCTTTATCTTTTTGGCGCTCAAACTTCCCTCAGCCCGACGCATTTCTTTGCTCATCTCATTATCTCTCTATGGGAAGAAAAGGGTTATTGATTTAGGGGAACAACGCCAATGGCTAACTTACATCTCTTGTCAAAAGACCTATGAACGAACCATTCATTCGGTTCGATGGTATGAACTGAAGAAATTTGTAATTTTTGACCACTTCGTCATTTTTAATGTCATCGGCAGTCAAGGAGATTACTGGTGGACTTAGCCTTATTAAATACTTTAAAAGCTGAAATAAAGAATTCGAAAAGTACTTGTATGGAAAAGAATTGGATTTTCGGCCCTCGTTAAATTCTGCAAGTACTCTTTGGATTAGATCCTCGTTTTCCGAGCTGTAATTGGAATATGTTTGATACACAATTGCTCGTATTTTAGTAACTTTTAAAATACCATTTTGGTAAAAAATAAATTAATTTTTGTCTTAATTTTACATTTTAAAGCATGTTTTAATAGAGCTGTTTCGTTTTGAATGCACTGTTTGATCTTTTTTGGATTATTGACATCGATTGTGTAATCACGTAAAAACCTCACATCTTTAGATAAATAAAAAATATTTTTTTTACTTTTAAATATGATATACTTTAATAAATAGAATAACAATTTTTATAAAGCTTTAAAAAAAATAAACTTAATTTAATTTTATGTTTTTTTTTTTAATGTTATTTAAAATCATGTAATTTTATTTAACTAAATAAACCAAAAATAAATATGCTTTTATTTTTTTCAAATATAAATTTTGATTTAATTCTAATTCAAATTTTTAGATTTAACTTAATATTAGATAAAAATTAGTTCTAAAAACATCATTATTTTATCGAAATTATATCAATAATAACTTTAATTTATTTTCATTTCTTATAATCGATTTATTAAAATCAAATTAATACTTTGTTCTAAATCAATGAGTTTTTTAGTAAAAACTTACTTAATAACAACAGTTTAAACTTTTAGCAATTAATAATAGATAAATTTATACCTAATAATAAGCAAATAAATATAAATTTTTACTTAAACTGATAATTTAATTTCTTTTGATCTTTCTAAAACTCAACTCGAATTAGTTTTAATTAATCAATAAAATTTAATCAAAAGTCTTCAACTTTTTTGATTCCTAATTATATAAGAAAAAAATTCATTTAATAATAATTATGTTCTTTTTTTAGACCAATTTTTTATATCTAAATTTTTTTTTAATATATAAATATAATAAAAAATAAAACCTTCTCCTTCTTGGAACAAAAATTCCATTGGATTCATAAGTGCAGATTTGCTGCAAGGAGCATTAACTAGGATAACTTTGGCATTTTCTAATTTAGGATCATCGGCTTTCAAATCCATAAAATCTTCCCTAACCAATTTTACATCTAAGATGATTTTTAATTATTAAAAAAAAATTTTCTTATCTAAAATTTACATTTTGAAACTCCAAATTGATTTAGTTTTTCTGATATTTCGTTATATCTGTTCTCGTTTGTCGCACCATAAACATAAACTCGTCCATCATATTCCTCCATGAAAGAACCAATGAAAGCTCCGACAAGACCACCACTCATGTTGGCTACAATTACATCATCTTTTTTGGACAAAAGTTTGCTTACAGAATAAGGCGCAAGACAACTAGATTTGTCCTGGACAATAAGCTCATAATTTTTTACATAATCAGAATTCAAAATTTTATCTCTAAGAGCATAGTGAAACATCAAGAGATTAGAACAATGTGGATCGACCATGAAGCATTTTTTTTCCAAAAACTTTTTATTCTCAACAATGGTTAATTCTTCGGTTTGGATTAGTTTTTCGATCAAGTCAACCACAGATACTTTAATTTGATTGACCCAGCAGTATAGTGGCAATTCAGCTCTGTGCTGTTCTACTTCTCTTAGCTCTTTGGGAAGTAACTCTTCGATAGTTGAAGCATCAGCACGTATTCTATTTTTGGCAAGCTCAGCGGCCAAATCTGTCTTTTCCTTGTGAATTGCATTCTCAATTTCTGTCACCAAGTTGTCCTGGTTGTCAAACGGCTCCTCAATTAATTTGTCTCGGAGCTCAAATTTTCGAGTCATATAATCAAACAGAACAGTGCACACTAAGCTTTGGTCATCTTTGAACTTAATTATAAAACTTATTTAAAATTTTTAATCAATTATTTTTTGACAGTGTTCAGCTGTTTACCATAGAGTTTGCTTTTAATTTTTTAATACTTAATATCAAAAAATATTTTAAAGGAAATAATTTATATAATTTTATAGATCTTGAGTTAAACTTAAAAATACAGCGAAAAACAAATTCTACATAAAAATAAACCGTATATTTGCTAATTAATACATAAAATTTCCATACTTGGGAGTAATTTCCATAGAATTGGCATTCGTCAAGAAGATCCTCTAAAACTTTTTGAACTAGAAAACGCAAAAGTAACTAAGATAAGAACACCATTCTTAAAAATTTACATTTAAGGGTTGAAAAAGCCAATTGGAGAGTGTTTTTTTTTTCTTTGCCATTTTGGTATTCAATCTTAGGCACCTCGGCTACTTGTTTTTCCTCAGAGTCTTCTCCTTTTTCCATAGCTTGTTGCTTTTTAAGAGTCTTTAAAATTGGATTCTCGTTCAAATCAGCCTTTAGGCAATGAAAAATCCTCGCTGCATTCTTGTAAACAACTTGGTTGTACAAGCATGGCTCTCTTCTTAAAAATTCTTTAACCAATTTTTGGTTGCCATTAGATTTTCTCTCGAATAAAATTCCGCATAATTTCATCCGCTCCAATTCCGGTTCCGAATAGCTATTTCCGGATGAAATGTAATCTCGAACTTGGCAATAAAAATTAAAGCATTTCTCATCAAAAAATCTAAAAATTTGCCTTACTTGCTGGGCTTGAATTCAATGCTGAAATCATTTTAAGCCACTGTTTGTTAAATTTCTAAAAAGGTAAATTTGATTTTAGTAAAAAAATGAGAAAAATATTTGATAAATTAGTCTTAATTATAATTTGACATATTATTTGCGAACTTTTTATTTTATCATTGAAAAGATAACATTAGACTGAGTTGAATTTGGAAAGCAAATGAATTAAGAATAATTTTTTTCTTTTGAAAAATTCTGATTCATTTTTAGTTGCTCTTGGCAACAGTTGCTATCGGTCAAAATTTTTTGCAGATGTAAATTTGTTCAATTTAAATAAAAAATTAAAAAACAAAAACAAATTTTTTTATTTTCAATTAAAAATTATGTCACTGAAAAAAAGCAATAATCGTTTAATTTTTGGCAATATTACGTAAATTGTGTAATTATTTGCTTTAACCCTAGGCATGAAAAGAATGGAAAAAAACTGTCTTTCTTAGACTCAATTCTAAAGACCTAATTGGTAAAAAACAAGGTTAAATATTTATTTTATAAATTTGAAAATAATTTAGGAATTATGGAGTTTTTATTCTAGGCTAATTCCATCCAGAACTTAACTTAATTTCTCCTCAGACTGATTAGATTGCCAATTATTTGACTTTAATTTTAGATTGACAGATTATAACCAAGAAACCATCATTTTTTTGATTCTAAATAAAAATGCTAAAAGAAAATTTAAATAAATAAATTAATTTTGATTTTTATCATGGATACTTATGTATTCTTATAAAAAAAAAGAGTTGAAAAATTCTCAAATAGTTTATTACTTTGGTAATTATGCTTTAGACCACCTGGAATTTATTTCAAGAATAAGATTTAAAAAAAATTAATTCAATACTCAAAACCTTAATAAACAAACATGATTAAATTTTTGATTAAGAAATTAGCTTTGAACAATACACATAATTTTTTTAACAACACAAAATTTAAAAAATTTATCATTATACCCTTGTATCCGTAAATTATTTCATTTAAAAAAGCATGAAAAATGTTATTCTATTTTTCGAAAATTGAAATAAAAATTTAGTGCTCTTCTAAATCACAGTAATGAAATAATAAACAAATTTTTTAAAGTAGTTTTAAATTTATTAATATATTTTAGAAAAATAAAAACCATAAATATTACTTTTGATCAAATAAATCAAAATTTGTTTGCTTTTACACTTCTCAAAATCAAACATTGGATGCACTCTACCAATAAATATAATAACTTCGCAAAATCCAATAAAAATTTTATTACCTGAGAAGAGTACTCTTAGAAAAATACTTACGTCATGTATTTAATGATACCCTTTACAAATAAAATTAAACACCCAACAACTCTTTTACTCAGATCTTTTACAAATAAAATTAAACACCCAACAACTCTTTTACTCAGATCTTTTACAAATAAACTTGCCAAACTTAATTAAGATTTAAGTTTTCAAAGGATAAAGCCATATTAGTTGGTGTGCCGTAACATTAGGTAAAAAAAGTCAAGATGTATTTAAAAAATACAAGTTTTTGTTTTAATAAGCGAAAAATAAGCATTCAAACTACTCAATTTGATAATATTCTCTAATTTGTTTAAAATTTATAAAAGTTGTAACTATTCATTTTGGTTAAATTCTGATAGAGGGGCCAAAAACAAAAAAAAAAGTAGTTGTTAATTTTTTGTAAACAGTGAAGAAAAGTAGTGAATGTTTAAAAAAAATCTAATTTCAAATCATATTTTTATTATTTAAATTAAAAATTTCACTCCTGATTAAAAATGAACTTAAGACTAATTAAAAACAAAGAAAAAATTTAATGAAAAAATAATTTTTAATCAAAACTTAAGTTTTGTAAATTACTTTTTTTTGGTTAAAGTACATCCGAGCACATTTATAATTTAAATTGTAGAGAAACGAAAAAAAAAAAATAAAAGCAATTTTTTATAAAAAATGTTCTTGTATATTCTTAACAGAGTTGCTAATTTAAAAAAAAAATTAAAAAAAAAAAGGTATTAGGAATAGAAATATTTAATAATTTTTTTTAAAAAATCAATTACAAGTATCTTGTTTTTAAAATCCAAAAAAATTGACTATTAATTTTATATTTAATCAAATTATTTTTTATTATTTAAAACTTTATATTCATACACAAAATATACCAAAAATCTCCTTGATTCTATTGAATTAGATCTATGTTTTTAATTTTAATATTTTGGTCCATTTTTATCTGTCATTAAGTCTTCTAAAATTACTTTGTTTAATTTCTTAACACTTTAATAATAATTTGACAGTAGTAAGAAACTTAATTAAACTGCAGTGTGAATACTTAATTTTTTGGAAAAATTTTTTCAACAAAATGGAAATAAATTTTGTTAATTTAAAATTTAGCTAATAAATTAGTTAAAAAACATCTTTTCGAATAATTTTTATAAATATCTAAATAGATTTAAAATTTAATTTTCAATTTAAATTCTATCTTAAATTATAATTTTTTTATTACAGTAAAACATTTTTATTTATATATATAATATTTTACTTTAAATTGATATTAATTTAAATCTAAGTTTTTATGTATTAATTTGTAAGTGGCTATCTGAAAATTTTATAATGGTTATAAAATTTTTCAAACCGTTTGTATCTATCTTTGAGTTAAGTAAAATTACTTTTTTCAAGTTCCCAAATAATCTCTAACCAAATAATAATGTTTTGTAAGAAAAAAAAACTCAATTTTAACTTTATTGTTGATGTTTAATTTTTTTTCGAGAAATTTTTTCATAAAGTAAATAGAAATAAATTTTGCTAATTTATTATTAAGCTTAATTCACTTGTAAGTAATTAAATATCTTGTTTGTTTTTAAAAGATTTTAAAATATATTTAAATTTTTAATTATTTTAATACAAATTTCAAAAATGCTGTTCTAAAAACAAATATTTCCTTTAACAATAATTTTTTATTTTTTTAAGATATCTATTAAACTTAAATTGACTTTTTTTAGAGGAAAAACTTCTTCGTTTTTAGTTGAAAATTTCCGGGAAAATAACTTTTCCAGACATTGCTGAACAATTTGGAATGGATTTAATTAACATCAATAAAATCTAATTTATGAAATCAAATAATAGTTATTGATTTTTAAATTTTTTCTTTTATTAAATAAATATTTAAAGTTATAATAATAGAAAAATGTATCCGTAGAAAAATTGAGAGCACCTTTAAAGTAAAAATACATAGGCGTCATGTAAAAAAGCATAAAAGAAATTGTTTATTTTTAATTTAAATAAATGTTTTAATTGTCATGTACATGTTTCATGTGCTGTGCTGGTAGACAGTGCCAGTGATTGCTTTATTGTTGGTAGGCAGCGGTAAGAGAAGGAATAGCTTGCTGGGCCAAAGCGGCATAAGCGTAATTGGCAGCCGCTGCGTTAGACTGAGTGTTGTTGCCTAGACCGGTGGCGGCAGCAGCTGCGACCTGACTACTGTACGGAAAGTTAACAGCGTCCAATTGAGCTGGGTTGTACTGGCTGGCAAAGTCGTAGACGCCGGCGCTGTACTGTGCTGCCGAAGGGCTCAAGGCGGCCGCCGAGCCCGGATACTGTAGAACATTGGCGCCAAGGAGCGTGTGCGCTGGATAGATCAGCTGCTGAAGCCTTAAAAATTAAATAAGTTTATTAAGTGTCTGTGTTCAGTCACCATAACGGGGCCATGTTATTCCTAAGTCTCACTCAAACCCACACGGCAAGTCCACTGCAAATTCTAATCAAAATTTAAATTAAATAGAAACAACCAGCAAATCAACTCGTTTCCGGGTGTTTAAGAACCAACAAAAAATAACAACACTCTAAAACCTTTTATTTTTTTTTAAACAAAATTATTACTTTTTAATAAATTAATGAATTTATTTTTTAATTTTCTCATTTATTGCAATTAGACTTGCAATTGTTGGCCTATTCTTAACTTAAAACTGGAATTAATTTCAAATAAAGGTGGGATAAATCAAGACAAGATAACTTACCCGTATGGCTGAAGTCCCGGATAGGCGCCCAAGTGAATCACAGTGTCTAGGGAAAAAAATTAGCAATTAAATTAGTCTGGCTTTGGAAGTCTTACTGGCTGCAGCGGCGGCAGCAGCGGCCGCACTTGTCAAAGCAGTTGCGGACCTTGGCTTGGCGCCCAAGTAAGCCAAGTTTACATTTGCTTTTCGGCCATCAATTACCGGATTCGGATCCTTGATCGCCTCCTGGGCTGATTCTTTGGCTGCCATGGTAACCTGTTGGAAAATAAAATAAGAAAAAAATTAAAGGTGTGGTAAAAGTGGTGCATACGAATCCATATCCGCGACTCTTGCCAGTTGCTCGGTCTGTGATCACCACGGCCTCTTCTATTTCACCAAATCTCTCAAAAAATTTCCTCAATGTTTCATCAGTTGTGTGATAGGGCAAGCCGCCGACAAATATCTTGGTAAAAGTTGTGTCTTTTTGCGTAATTGAAACCATTGTAGATTTTAGAATGTTCGAACTAAATAGAGATAATGGAAAACTAAGATCTGTAGAACTTGGTATAAATATCTGAAGAAATTCTTGAAAAATAATAAAGGTTAAAATAATAAAAGATTTGATTCGTTTATATGAGTTAAACTATTTGGAATATTTAAATAGAGTACGAATCAAATTTCTATCTGAATAGATAAGTTATCATTAATTATTAAAACACGAGTTTGCTGCAGGGGGGGTCTGCAGTTCGCCAGTAATCCAAAACCTAGTTTAATTTCTTAATGAATATAAACTATGAATAGATAAAATCTGTTATTAATTTAAATAGAACACGTTTCTATATTTATTGAATATTTAATTGATTTATCTATTCCATGATTTTTAGAATTGAATTTCTGATAAGAAAAAGGCAACTTCCATTTTGAACGGAGTGTAATTAACCTTTATTTTAAAACAAAATTAGTTTAGATATGAGAATTTATAGATAGATAAAGTTAAGATTGATTATTGATTGATAAGTATTGAAATATTTTGTTTGCTTGTTTATACGGAAGCATTAGAAAAAATGCTGCTGTTATCAATCAATCGTTTGATATTTTATCTTTGGTTTATGAGAGAGTAATTAAAGAAAATTGTTTTAAAGATAAAAAAAATTGGCTGCTGCTCAAAAATCTTTTTGGTTAAGCCGATTACGAATGTTGGCGTTAAATCGCTTCTAAATCAAATCAGGCGATTAATCCAAGAAATAACTAGTTTACATGATTCATATGGATTTTTCTATCTATATCTTAAAAAAGTTTATGAAAAATTTTCTCCATAGTTTTTTTAATAGATAAAATTAGCAAAATTGATTTTTGATTTGGCTTTCTCTAATTTTTTTTGCCAAGGATAAATCGGCAAAAATTGAAGTTTCAAATATGCACGAACTAATTGATGGATTTTGAATATTTATTTTAAATTAAAATTTTTTAAAAAATAAATTATATCGGAAAAAACAGCTTTTTTCAATTATTCAATATTAAAAAATGTTTTCCTTGTTAGTTGTGCAAATTATTGGTACAGTTCTAATTGGAATTTTGTTTATCTGTAACTTAAGTTTTCATGCAAAAGTATGCTTGATCAGCGACAAAACTTACTTCTGACATTTTATAAAAATACAATAGATAGGTTTTAATTAAATAATAAAAGGGTTTATTTTTAAATACTAAGTTCTGTTGTTTAAACAATTGTATAAACAAAATTAAAAATCAAATCATTAGCTTAAATAAAGGAATAGCATTAAATAATATTTATAAGTTTTTCAAATTGTTATGTAAGATTTTTGTTTTAAATAATTTTATATTTATGATAAAAACTATTGATAAAATATTAGAACTGATCAATTTTCTCACATACAAAAAGCAATAAATTTTGCAAATATAAACAAGATTGCCAAGAAATCAACATTTAATTAATAAAATATAATTAATACAAATTAACTTGACCCAGTTCCAAGCAAAACAGTTAAACTCAATAAAAATATATTTTTTGTGTTTTTTTTGGTATTCATTGAACTAAATCTAACGAGTTTAAACTTAATTTAAAAAATATTGTGTACAAATCTTATCTATATCTAGATTATTTATTACATTTTACATTTTTACAGAATTTTTATATATTTTTACATACCAAAGGCAAAATTCAAACAATTTTCTAAATTTATTGATAAATTTTCTGAAATTTAATTCATGAAATTAACTTGAGCTAAGTTACCAAACAGATAATTAATGGTCTACCCTTCTAAGTTGAAAGTTTTGTATTATACATTATCTAATATAAAAATAAATCGTTTAAATTGAACATTTACTGTATTCCTTTCTTTTAAAAATTATCGGCTCAGAAAATCTAAATAAAGGTTCTTTTTGTTGGATATTATATTAAGCTTATTTACCAAAAAGCTTAATAATTATTCAAAATCATTTAATCAGTTTTAATCGATGAATAAAATCATATTGGAAATGCTGTAAAACTCCACAAATTTGATGATTTCCTGGTTAACAAATATCTAAATTTAATTTTAAAATAATTTTTTGTAATCTTTTGAATTTCAAGAGAAAATATTAAAGCTTAATTATCAGTCCCAATTGAATAGTTTTAGTTCCTAAAAACACCATGAATTTAGATAAGAAACCACAATGGCTCGACTCAATAGGTGCCTAAAAATATTCGAAATGATTTAAAATATCACTTTAAAATTGAAATATGATATTATCTATCAATTATTGTAAATTGTTATTGCTCAAAATTAAATATTAAAACAAAAACAGAATAAAGTTTAATTGATAAAAATCAATTTATATATTATTCAATCTTTTATATATATAAACATTATTTATAAACAATAAGGCCTATCCGGCGGCTTGTTCGCTAATACAGATAGATTCCTATAGATTTATTCTATTGATCTTTTTCAACTAGTTTATATTTAATATGAAAGTAGGATAATTTAATATAGATATACATAAATAAATAATTAAGTTCAGTCTAATTGGTTCGTTTTATAATATCTTATCTTATACTTATACTTAAATATAGCTTTTAATTTCTTTTTACTCTTATTGTTTAAATAATTAACATTGATTAATAAATATTTTATTATTTTGATTATTAATTAAATTTTCTACGTGCAAATAAGTGCCCCCAAAATCGTGTCTTTTTTGAAGAATTTAAGCCCTTAGATGATAGAAAACTTCTTAAAAATTAAATATTCTATAAATATCTAAGTATGCTTTTCAAGAAAGCAACATAGATAGAACAAAGCCGCTTTTGATTAGCTTTTAAAAAGGGGTCCAATTATTGGCAAGGGATTAGGGTATATACCACATTCTGCTTCATTCCTCCTTTTTTGCCTATTATACATTCATAACCTCTGTAGCATCGCCAAAAAATGGCCGACTCCTTTTAACTGGTCTCCAGATTCAGCAGTTAGAATTTTTTATTCCATGGCACAAATACCATCATTTAGTAAAGTGTCGGACAATTTAAGAATTGTTTAGCTATGTCTTTATCAAAATATATAAGAGTTAAAATAAAAAAAATTAAACAGGATTTTTAATTTTATATTTTTATAGAGAGGCATTAAATGATAAAAAACTATTATGGCCAACATGTTAGATGCTCTCTTGAAGTTCTCTTGATGCGAAATCGTGAATTCAGGTAAATTTGTACATACCGAACCATTGTTAAGTTTTTTTGCGCTCCTTTACCAAAATTTTTTCATTATGATTTCCAAATTTTAAAAAATATAATTGAAAATGAATATAGAAGATTTGTAATTATTACAATTTTTTAAAAACAAAAAAAAGGCTTTTGCCTTTTTTAAAAAAATTGCATTTTTTAAAAATATCTAATATATATTTATAAAAAAAAAGAAAATTGAAGAATTTTGATTTTAAATTTTAATCGGCTTTGAATCGAAATTTTTAAATAAAATAAAAAATAATATTAATTTTTGATAAATTTTCTTAATAAAAAATAGAATCTACACATTTTTATTTTAATTTATTTTGCACTCAACAATTCACGTGAAATGATCAAACGCTGAATTTGTGCAGTGCCTTCGTAAATCTGATAAATCTTGGCATCTCTCATCAATTTTTCCACTGGATACTCCGAATTAAATCCATTGCCACCGAAAATTTGCACAGCATCAGTTGCACACTTGTTGGCCACATCACCACCCAAAGCCTTAGCTATCGAAGCCAAATAAGTGTTCCTCTCACCACGATCTATTTGCCATGCTGCTTTTTGGTAACAAAGACGAGCGCTTTCAATTCCAATGGCCATTTCAGCCAGCAAAAAAGCAACAGCCTGATGCTCAGCAATTAGCTTTCCCATAGTTTTCCTTTCAAGAGCATATTTTTTCGCTTCTTCAAAAGCTCGTCTTGCCAAACCAACAGCTCCAGCAGCCACTGGCGGTCTGGTCAAATCAAAAGCGCCCATAGCAATTTTGAAACCGGCGCCCTCAACACCCAAAACATTTTCTTTAGGAACTTTGACATCTTCAAATGTAATACCTCTGGTATCCGAAGCACGCTGGCCCATATTCCACTCTTTGCGTCCTTTTATAACACCTTGGCTATCAGCCTCAACAATAAAGCCTGTGAAAGCCTTAGAAGCAGGACATTTTGGATCAGGATTTGTTCTGGCTAGGACAAAATACCAATTAGCGTGTCCTCCATTTGTAATCCACATCTTTTGACCATTCAGAATGTATTCATCTCCTTTTTTCTCGGCTCTGGTTTTTATTCCGGCCACATCAGATCCAGCTACTGGCTCTGTTACACAATAAGCCTTTAAATTTTTAATTATAATAAAATTTAAAGAATCAAAATTTTATTATTTTACACTCATCAATGGTTTATCTTGACCAGGTTCGACCATTCTTGATAAATATTTTTTCTTTTGCTCATCATTTCCGGCTAAAATAACAGGAGCTTGACCAAGCGAATTGGCTTCGATGGCAGTGCTTACACCAGTGCAACCATAAGCAAGTTCTTCAGTAATTAGACATCCATCGAAGTTACTCAGGCCCAGACCTCCGTATTTTTGTGGAATGTGGCCGTTCATCAGACCTAAATCAAAAGCTTTTTTGATCAAATCCCATGGATATTCTCCTGTTTTGTCGTAATGTGCAGCACGTGGAATTATTTCTTCAGCAGCGAATTTTCTAGACAACTGTTGGTACTCTTTTTGGTCTTCGGTCAATTCAAAGTTAAAGCCTCCATTAGCTGATATATTCTCTATGTCACTAGAAAAAAAAGCTTTTTTGGCAGTGTTAATTGCACCAATCTTGGAGACTAATTTGTTCCTAATAGCCAACATTTTTATTCAAATCTTTAAATAAAGAAATTATTTTAAACTTTTAAAAAGCTTAATCCTTGATGTATTTGATTTTATTTAAATAAAAATAAATTATGTCTTATCCACATTTATAAAATGAATATGAATGAGTTTTATTTTTCAAAAAAAATTTTTTATTTTAATGGTATGGTCTAAAATGGGCTTGAAAATATTATTTTTTATTAAAAACTTAGTTTGCCTTATCTAACCATTATTTATCTTAATTTTTCTAGTTCGAACTAAGATATTTCTTTTAAATAGTTAAAACTAAAATCGATTGAAACAATTTTTTCAAGATTTTAGACTTTGAACCTGGTACTTTTGAAATTTTGTTATATGTTTGATTTTTCGAATATTATAAAACTTTTATGTAACAATAAAGAATCTAATTACATAAGTATATCTTCAAAAAAACTAATTCGTTCATATTTAAAATAACAAAATATCCTTACACATAATGCCATTTAACAAGCATATAAAAGTATAATTAGGGTGTAAATATTTTATTTTTTTAATTTAATAAACAAATTTTAAAATACTTTTTTTCTTAAATTAAAATTTAAAATAAAAATTAAAAATATAAATTTTAAACAGTCTAATCTCATTAAACGAACTTTTATACTTGGAAATTAAGAAAAAATTAAAAATCGCCGGATAAAAGTAAAACGCATTATAAATTAGCTAAGATGATTTATTGATGATTTATATATACAGTGGTGATTTGACACTAGGGTTTTTACCTTTTTTTACGTAAAATTACGTAAAATTACACTTGTAAGGACTGGTAAATTTACGCAATTTTACGAAATTTTACAATAATTTTCGAAAAAACTGGTAAAAACAAAAGGGCCAAAAAAAAGCCAATTTTCAAGCAATTTCTTAGAATTTTTGGAAAATTTCAAAAAAACAAAAAAATTTACATTTTTTTACGTAAATTTACGTAAAATCCGAATTTTTTAATTGTAAAATTTTGTAAAAAATTGTTAAGTACAGTAAATATTTTTATTTTAATAAATCAGACTATTTTAAATGGAAAAAATTAATGATTTGACCAGTCTCCATTATTTTGAATCACAAAGTTTAATGGACTAAAAGATAAAGATTTAATTATATATTGAAAAAAATTTTTTCCTTTTTATTCTTACAAAATAAAATTAACAACACTTTTTTTGATTTAAAGCGATATTACATGAATCTACCATATTTTAGAATTTTTTACAAAATTTTACAATTAAAAAATTCGGATTTTACGTAAATTTACCACTTTTTACGTAAATTTACGTAAAAAAAGGTAAAAACCCTAGTGTCAAATCACCACTGTATCTTTTTTTAAATAAATTTGAATTACAAAAAATGAATTTAAAATACGTTTATAAAATTATTTAATTAATTTTAAAAATTTCAAAAATAGTGTTTTAAATTATATGAATTTTGACGACAATTTTGAATTAGTTAAATTCTAAGATATTTATTTAAATTTTGTAAATGGAACTAGATTCCTATGTATCTAGCTACCATAGATGTCTTCATAGTAGAACGTCTCCGCAAGCCTGTTTGCCGTATTTAAATTGTTTTTTCAAAATTTCTATTTAGCATCAATAATTAATTTAAATTAATAAATTATTTGTAAATAAACCATATAAATGAATTAAATCCTTTCTTTTTGATAGGAAGCAGAGAGTAGTTCTTGGTGATGCAGTGTCAGAATGGGATGAGGTCACTAGTGGTGTCCCTCAAGGGTCGGTTTGGACCCGATTTTGATTATTATTTACATAAACGATCTTTTGGATTCAATTCAAAGTCCGTGTTTATCTAATGCAGACGACTTTAAAATATTGGGGTTTTTAGTAAGAATGAATTCTACTCAGCAGAATGATCTATTTGAATTAAGTAACTGGACAGCAAAACGGTCTACTGAACTAAATGTATTAAAGTTTAAAACAGTGTATATTGGTCGAAATAGGATAAAACTGGATATACAGTTCCAATCTTAGATGGAGAAGTGACTCTTAAAGAAACTGTTGAAGAAAAGAATCGCGATATTGTTGTATCTAATGACATAAAATGGAACAAACAATGTTCATTTGCGGCATTTAAAGCCTATAGAGTTTTAGATCAAATCAGGAATGCGTTCATATGTTTGGGCAAAGAAACTTTTAGACTTTTATACATAGGACTTGTCAGACCGCATCTTGAATATGCTGTAAGTATTTGGAACCCTGCAACGAAAGCTATAAACCATAAAAATCATCAAAAGAGTCCAAAGGAGAGCGACAAAGCTTGTCCAATGTATACCAAGAAAGGCTAATGGCTTTGGGTTCAATGAGCTTAGAAGACTTTAGAACAAGAGGGGATCTTATTCAAATGTTCTAAATAGTCAACCGTTATTAGAAGATTAACCTAATGACCAACAGTGTGGTTTCAAAGTGGAATGCTTTACCGCAAAGTGTTGTCAACTCAGAGACAGTAAATGGCTTTAAAGCGGATATCGACAGAAAAGTTTTTGATATTAAACGAAGAAAGAAACGAAAGACTGACACACCTCTTATAGAGCTAAATGCTGGAAGGCATTAGCAAACATTTCTATACTGCAGTCTCATAACTAATACTACTATTTATAAGTTCTTTGGACATGGATCTGACTAGCCTGTTGATTAACCTTGACGAACATTATGAGAAATTTCTCCTATAAATTTGAGGATAAAAATATAATATTTATCCTTCTTTTAAAATACAAAATGTTTTAAATAAGATCTAAAAATATATTCTAGGAATAAAATTTCTTGTTTAAATTTTAATTATTTAAAAAAAAAATTTCTAGTAAACAATGTCACAAAAAAATATATTTGGCTAAATATTTTATTAAAATAAATGTTTTAATCAATTAACTTCATTGAGCAAAAATAAACATTAATATATACATAATAAATAACATAAGATGTCATGGACATTTAGATATCTCTGTAATACAGAACAAATTTTTTGACATTTACTGGAATCGGAAGCTGCATAATCCGCGAACGGAGCAAATTTTCTCTTCTCTCGTCCACATAATTTTTCCTCACTTTTTTTAATTTTTGTTGGTCTCTCGAAGTTTCACTCAAAGAGCTTGACTGAGATTCTTCGCTTACACCACTGTCTCCAGTCTGTCTCGGAGTTGGCTCGCCTTCTCCAATCTCTTCATTCTCTTCTTCCCGCCTAACAAGGACCAATGCCCTACTTTGACCATCATCACTGTCATCTTCATCCTCATCTACTGAAAGCCTATTATTCGCATCCATCAAATGACCATAAATCATTCTCCTCAACTGATTGTCTATGTTGTGATCCCCTGATCTTAATCTGGTACTAAAAATTCTCTCAAAATTGTTGAACATGTCCACATTTTGATCCGTGTCCTCACTACCACTGTCATCACTGGATTTCAGCTCTGATTGCTTTGAGCGATCTGGGTTAAAAGTGGACATTTCTCGCTTTATTTTAAAATAATTTTCATCTTGACTTTCAATAGATTCTCTAATTAACTTTCTGATTTTAAATCGGCACAACTCTTGTAGCGAGTGTGGTTGCAAATTTGGCAAATTAATTCGAACATTTAAGTCTACATTTTCGGTGACCAAAGAAGCATAGGACACCGCCATTATTGTATTTTTTTCCCAAGTATTCTCCTCTAGTCTCTTAATCTTTACCAACTAGAAAAAAATTTTAATATTAGATTTTTTTAATTATTATACAATTATTATTACACCGTCATTTAATGGTATAATACATATTCCATTTACTCTAAGTAAATGCTTAACAATGTCCTCATGCTCTGTGCTAGCACCGGCTCCTACGTAAATTCGGTCATAAAGCATAGGACTAGGATGAACCAAGTTGAACACATTTCCATTAACAAATTTTGGTTTACAGAAATCAAAGTCGTCAAAATAAGTAGCTTTTTGTATAAATTCAGTCACTTTTTGCTTAGAGTAGTCAACCATTTCTTGGTGCAATTCTATGTTGTGATTGATGCCATTTGCGCCAAGAATTAGACCAGCCATGGTGCTAAAATATCCACTCCCTGAACCAATATTCAAAAAGTATTGCGATGTTCTCAGTTCTAAATTTTCCATTACTTGGGCATATATGCATGGTGCTGATATGTGTATGAGTCCCTCTCGCCACGCCAAGTCTCTGTAAGCTGACTCACGGTGATCAGGCAAGTAAAAAATGCCACGGTCAACTGCCCGGAACACTCTCTCGACCTGATGTGACTTAATTAATCCTCCATCGACCAAATTGTCCACTAGTTCGTCGTTTGTTCGACCTGCTGAAACACTTCCTCCCATTTGTTTAAGAAAATTTTTTTAATTATTTTTATTCAAAGAAGAGCAAGAATTTTTCAGGCTTTTTTTATTTTTTTTATAAATTCTTTAATTGCATAATTTAAATTATTTCAAAAATTTAAAGTAATTGCGTTTTATTTTAATGCAAAACAAAGATTACTTGAGCTCTAGTTGCACATGTTTAATTGAGAAAAGTGTTTTTAGATTAGTCTAGGCTCATAGTAGCTCTTAGGGTTTAATTTCGAACTTCTAAGCTACAGGTAATTCAAATAAATTCAAAAAAATTTATTAATTTTTTTTTTAAATTTTAAATTAAAAAAAAAATTCACCTTAAAAAATAGTAAATTTTTTTTTAAAATAATTTGTCGCACATGTATTTTGGCCAAACGCGAAATTCCAGTGAGTATGAGTCGATTGTCAAACAGTATGCTCGGACATTGGGCGATCAAATAAAAGTGATAGATAACTTGAGTAAAAAAGGAACGATAAGAATTGGTATTTTTATTAAATAGTGTAAGGAATATATTTTATTTTTTTTTCTCAAGCTATTATAGGTGCTGGAGTTGGTGGTTGTTCAGCAGCTTTTTTCTTGGAAGATTTTTTTAATGCCATGAATGAGAAACAAGTTAAGATAGATCTTTATGAAAAAGAAAGTGAATTGGGCAACAGTTCCAGTCAATTCAAGCACAACCAGTTCACTTATGAACTCAACTCAATTAAATTAAATGAATCTGAAAATTATATGAGATATTTTGCCTTGAATTCAGGTACTTTTTAAATTTTGGATTGCCTCGAGCAAATTTAGATCTAATTTAATTTAAATTTAAAAATGCAAAATATTTAAAAATTTATCTTTTGTTCTTATATAACTTATTTTATAATTTTATAATCTGGCTTTTTTTTTTATAAAAAATGGAAATAATTATTAGTTTATCTCAAAATGACTTCCATTTTACTTAAAAATATTTTAATTGATAAATTTAGTGCATTTCTTTAAGATATCCTGATAGGCAAGATGAGTTGTTTTTAATTTGGTCATTTCTGGACGTTTTGTGAATTGAACTTTTCTCACAATAAATAGATAGTTTTTCACTCTTAACTTTTTAAATTTTTACACAAGAAAAAAATTTAAATTTATTTTAAACTTATTCAGACTTTTATCAAATACCTATGTCATATTATCTTTTAATGTTTATTCAAAGAGTGTTTCACGAATTGTCCACTAATTTTTAATTTATTAAATTTTTAAATTAGAATCTAAAAAAATACTAATTAAAAAAACTTTTTATGTCTTGCCTCAAGGTTAAGAATAATCTAAACTCGATACTATTTTTGATAAAAAGTGATACAACACATTAACGAAAAGTTTTAGCGAGATAAATTTAAGCGCATGATAAAATTACGGAAGTATTTTTAATTTTTTTAAATAAAAGATTTAATAGTGAACCATGCTTGTTTGCTAAAAAAAAATAACTTTGAATATTTATTACACACACCTGTAATAAATGACCAATTTTTAAACACTTTTACCAAGGAACTAAGAAAAATTGAAGTATCATTATCATTTTTAAGTTAGAAAAATATAAACAAATCATTTTATTTTTTAATTATAAACTTTATCTGTCAATTTATTGTAATTATCTAAAAAGTCTTGTGGTACACCTTAATTAAACACCTTAAATAAGTCCAGATTAACTATTAATTATCGATTGATAAAATAGTAGGAAAATAAACCTAAATAATTATTACTAAGCTCATAACCATTTGCGCTATATGCCAAAGATTGGAATCAATATGATAAAAAGATTTTCTTCAATTTATAAGAATAAAGTGTGATGCCTTTACTCTTTGGCAAAATTTAATGGCTATTTAGCAGTCACTATTTAGCATGAATTTGCGGATCTGAATCCATGCTGACTTTTAAAAAAATTTCAATTAAAAATATTAAAAGATAAAAATAAATAGATTATCTAAATTTGTTCTTATTTATATAAAACTAAAGGTTGTAAGCTATCAAACGATGTCGATGAAAACATTTTGACTGCTTTGTTCAACTCAAATGGCATTCTGGTTCAAAAATATGGTCAATTTAATAAACTGGAAAATTTAAAAATATTCATCTTGAAATTTGGAATTCGTAATTTGTTCAAAGTATTGAAAATAATATACAGCTTTTTCAAGTACCATTCTGAGTAATTATTAAAATTTCAAATAAAAGCAAACATTTGACATAAAATAAAAGGATTTACACCCTACAGGATAATGGTTACACGTTTGACAGTGTGGAAAAGTTTGTGCGCAAAATTGACCCATTAATTTTTACCATTTCGCAGCAATCATTCAAAGATCAGATAGAAAAATACTACAGCAAATTTATGGATGATTTGACCAATTTGGCTTGTATGGAGGCTATTGGACAATCGAACCAGGTGCCAGGTCTTGTCGGATTCTATTCACTGGCAGCATTTTTCAACTCCGGCTTTATCAAAAGAGATAAAAAAAGCCTTCTTAAATTTTTACTAAAAAATAGTCTTCGAACTAGGCTCTATTTGAACCGGCATGTCAAAACAGTGACCTATGATCCAAGGAACTCTTTTGATAAAAATTTGATTGTATACACAAAAAACTCCAAAGATTATAAAAAATCCTATGATTATGTGATAATAGCCTTTCCACTGACAAAGAATATTTGCAAGGAAAAATTTAATTTAGATATATTGTATCGGGATTTTTTAGATTGTGAAATGGTAACCCAAAATTCATACATAGTAGATGGTTCTTTTTCCATGCTGAGTCCAAGAAAAAATCACCAATTATTTAAATTATATTCAAATGATCAGAGCTTGAAATTTTGCTCGATTAAGACCTTGAGCTCGCTGGAAAGTAATGGTCCCATTTTATACAGTGTCAGCTCGAACAAGGACTTGAGCGAAAATGTGCTCGATTCCTTGTTCGACAAAGGATGGAAAGTGGTGAAAAAAGTTACCAATAAAGTAGCGCCATTTTACAAAAAAGTCAGGTATTCACATACACCTTTTCCACAGATAATAATCGATGACAAGAACAGGTCTAGAGTTTTTTATCTAAATGGAATTCAATGGTTCATTTGTTCTAAAGAATCAAGCTGTATTGCGGCAAAAAATGTTGCCATGCTCATCTGTAAACGAGAATTCAGCAAGGGATATTTCTATAATAAATTAAAGTATATTCAAAATTTTTCCATTGAGGATAGATGTTTGCCAAAAAAAATAAATAACTTTTTATTTTGGACATTTTTTACTACATTTTGTACTTTTTTAGTTTATAAAAAATTTTAGTTTATTTTTATTTTAAATTGGTATGTTGGTTAAATAGATTAGATTTTACGTAAAATTGCGTAAAAACCATAAGCATATCGATTCTATAGCCAAAAATTATCATTAATTTAATATTTTTTATTTAAAATAAATTTAAAAAATTTAACAAATACTTAAAATTGTATGTTTATTTAAAATATTATTTTCCTGCTAATTTGGTAGTTAAAACTCACTCAAATCTGGTGACTTAAGACTCTTAATTTTTTATGGTAAAAAAACAATCAGACAATGAAACAATTATATTTCCTGAATTCCGAAATCCTAATAAGATTTTTTCAAATAATATTTATTAATGTTTTATTTTTATTTCAATGGTCAATTATTCTTCTTTTAAACCAAATTTTAAAATTATTGCTTTTTTCTAATCTAGAATTTTATATATGTTTAAAAAAGGCTAGTCAATTATTATTTAAATCATATTTAACTAGGAATTAAATTAAAAAAAGCTTATAAAATTTTATTTAAAGATATTTAATATCTATCTGTTCATATAACCTTAAATTAAACTTACTTAAATGAAAATTAATATTCTACCAATATATTTTACATGCCCTGTTTCAAAAATATGATTTTAATCGGTAATTTAAGATAAAAAATGGATACACTTTTGATTAAAGTAAAATATAAAGTATAAAGGCTGCTTTCGCTATTTTAAGCTGGTTTTTATTTAACTATGAATCAAATCTATTTTTTTCATCATTCTGATCGTGAAATTCATTAGTATAAAACTACCTTTTTCGAACATATAATCAAAAAAAAACTAAAAATGAAATTCTTACCAATTTTGACCATGCTCTTGATCGCTCATTATTCCAATGCGCGAACACTGTCATGTTCATCGTCAAGTTCCACGGCGGCGTCCAAATATTATTGCACTGCCGCCGACAATACTTCAACTTCAGCCTGTGCCCAATGCGCTGCTGGTGTAAAATACTGGTGCCCAACAAACCCTCTCTTGTCTACAAGATCATGGATTAAAGGAGTCAAAGTATTGGACAACTGCAATTCAATTCCTAGATACACTGCCATTGCTACCTTTCCAAACGGAGGATATTCTGGTCACGCTGCTGTTTTCATCAGTTGTTCTGGAACATCAATACAAGTCTACGACCAATGGGATGGAAAAACATGGAGTGCAAGAACAATTTCAAATACTGCTGGTTCTATTTCAAATAATCCACATTACTTCTACACTGTAATAGTTTAGATAATGTTAAACAAATTTAGATTCAACCATTGATAACTTCTAATATTTTTTCAGAATCAATTTATTCAATTAACTAGAAAATAAAAATTAAAACCTGAATTTTAAATTTTAAAATTTCATTGAGTTATATGGACATTTATATGATGAATGTTCTTTTGAGAATGGCATTGAAAATGCTAGGTCGATGCTTAGACCTGCTTTTCAATCCAATTTGAGAATAATCTGAGCTATTAGAGAATGTTTTGTAGTTTATCTAATGGAGTGAAAAAACCGTCTGGGTTGTATTCAAGAAGATGTTGGTTAATTTGTTGCTGATTTTGTCTTTTAAGCGCATATTTAACCAAAAGTTTGGTTGATCTTTCCTCTACTAAGTCAATTTTTGGACGAATATGAATGCAAATAATCTTGGTCCTGACAGGAAAGTATCGTCTTAAGATTCTATTTTGCAGTTTTCGTAGGTCTTTTAAGATTTTTAGACTTTCGCTACTGAGTGGGATAAAAATGTAAGCTAATTTGATTAATATTTAAAAAAATGTGGAAATTATTGGTGCTAAATTTTTAATAGTATAATATTATATTTAATTTATGTGATTAATAATTGTTTTTTAATATTCAAAATTCGATTTAAAATTTTCTTTATTCTATTATTATAATTAACAATTGAATAAATATTTGGATAATTTACAAAATTGGAAATTAAAAAGATTTAGAGGAAATTTTTATTCAATTAATTTCTCGAAAGAAACCAAAATTTTAAAATTTTTCATTTTGATTTTTTTCTATAAACAAATAAAACAAGCAATTTATTTTATCAGTATATATCTTTTTAAAACATTGACACAACTAAAAATATCAATTTTAAAATTCAAATTAATTGTTTTAATTTACCATAACGTAGTATTATTGTTATACCGTATTATTATTAACTCAACTGCTTTAAATTATTTTCAAATTTTTGGATTTATATTCATAAGGTTATTTTTGGACAAAAATTTATTTCCCAGAACTACCAGAATTTCGTTTTTTTGTTTTTATTTTGAATAAGTATCCCTAAAAATTTATAGTAACTCGATGAATAACTTTATTATTTAATAAAGCATTTTTACCAGTCTAATAATTATTTTTGTCAATAAACCAAGAAACAAATTAATTGGTATTTTTTGATTAAAAAATGTCTGTACTATATAGATAACTAAAATTGCTTGATGTTGATTGAGAATGGAAATTAATTTTAATTATAAATTGAAAACTTTCAAAGATTAGATTAAATTTTAGCTTATGATTGTCGCCAATTTCTTGTTGTTAATTAAAAATTATGCAAGTTTTACCATTATTGATTGAAACAGATTATTGATCTTAATTTTAAAAATATTTTTTTAATATAGACAGTTCGCTTTGAGTGCTAATATGAAATGTTGGATCACTAGGTTTGATTGATATTTTATGTGTCACATAATTAAAATGAGATAAAAATTAAATTTATAAAAAACATCAGCATGAAGCTTAAGAAGTATCAAACAAACCAAAGAAAATTGAACAAAAGTGCATAATTAATTGGGACACAATAAAAATTTGATTGACAATTAATTTTTTTTTAAATTCTATTATTGTTTTATAATATTATTTTGTAGTCCGATAGACAAAAAATCTATAGCCTTAATATTTGATCATTCTTGCTTGAGATAAAACTTATCAATCAGTTTTGGATCATGACTAGCTCAAGTCAAAATTAGACTGTCAGGTTTAAATGTAAAAATTTGAAAAAAAAAGTTATAAGTAGATAATCATCTAGGTGATTTGAGTTTTTAATATTTATCTTCAAGTAAAAGAAAGGCTCAAAATTATTAAACCATCTTTTTAGGATTTTTCCATTCCAGAGGGTTTAAAACGAATTAATAATAGAAGCGAAAATAATTAATAAATAAAAAGGTGGATTATTTTCGCCCTTAATGGAGGCCGTTAAAAAAATAAACATAAAAATTCACCCTTCTTTATAAACCTTTAAAGAGGCGTTAGTTGTAAAAAATTAATAATTATATTCGAGGAAGGATAAAAACTGAATCAAAATATTAAATTAATAATTAAATGGATATTAATTTTTTTTCTTTAGAGATATATTCGGGATTGTTTTCTATTTAATTACACAATCAGTATCATGATTCAATATGTAATTAAAGCTAATCGATTAATTTTAAATTTATGTATGGAAATGCAAATAAAAGATTCTTTAGATCGATTGATTGTTTTCTTCTATTTAGTAAAGAGGAAAGATTATTAAATGATAAAAATTTTAATTTTTTATTTCAAATTTTAGAGAGATCATTTAAGTCTCTTGAAAAAATCAGGTCATTAATTTTATTTGCTATATATATTTTTTAAGGCCAAATCTAACCAAGAACACGGATCATTTTCTCTCAATTTTTTTTTATTATTTATATAATTTTTTAAAAACTAACACAACAACGATTTTAAAAGCGATCAAGATTAAAATTAAAGTCGAATGAGCAAAGATTTACTTTGCACTTAAATTGCCTCTTCACTCAATTAGATTTATATATATTTTTTTAAAACAATAAAATTAAATATTCATTCAACAATTGGAGAGTATAAAAAAATCTAAGTGCTATGAAATTAAGGTAATAAACCATCATGAAGTTGTATGAGATAACTTTTGTAGTTTAACAAAAAAAAACTTAAAAAAAATTATCTAAAAATTGTCAAGTCTTCTTGTTTGGGGCTACGTTTGGCAAAAATCATAATTTTTGCTTTTATTATCACAAGAGCAACATAACAATTATAAAACCTGATTTTTTCGCAATTTAATTGCCATACTCAAAGGTCTAAGAGTTTTTGGAATTTTTTTTTCCAAGAGATAGAAATCTATTTTAGAATAAATAAAAACTATTTTAATAAAAATTAATTATAATCTAAAGTTGTTTTTTTTTTTTTACTTTTTGTTTTCTCTATTTAAATAAAAAATCAATTAAGTTTTTAAATCAGGTACATGTAAAAAAAAAGATGGAAAAAAATAAACATTCAATGTTCTCTTCAATTAGATAAATTGTTTTCTAAATTGGCAAAATTTCAATTATGTTGGGCGCCTTCTTAAAAATTTGGTTATCTTTTGGCTAAAGTTAATTGATTAAGAAAAAATTAAAATGATATTTTTGAATAAATTGTATAATAGTGAATAGTTTTCACTTGATGAGTTAAAACAATAGTGCAAGGAATTTTGATTGCAACGAGTTTGTTTTATTTAGTTGGTTAGTTTATATTTTAATCAAATTGTGGGTAAAAAATTAATAATTAAAAAATATTTTAGATGAAAAGTTATTGATTAGGCTCAATTTGACGCTCATATTTACGGTATATAAACAAAAAAAATGTTTAAAACACGCTGTTTTCCATCGAGCCATGTGTTTATCAAAAATAAGAAATATAAAATTTCACTTAAATGTTTGATAAGAATCCGATATGTTTCGATTACGGTCAATGAATCGAATCCAAACTATTGACAAAGATTAAATTCTTTCTATTTTAGAATAAACAAAAAGTTAAGTTTTTATTTTTTGTTTCACTATCTTAAAATATGAAAAATAAACTATTGCAGTGTTCTCCTAACCCATTTACTATTTTCCGCGTTTATGTGTTATAAAGCAAGTTTGTTTGTCCCAAAGACAGAAGTCCTAGCAAATATCCGCTGTGGGAATGGAATGTTTATATTTGGAACACTATCTTTTAATACCCTTTTTGCCGAAAACACCCATGTTCGCTCAGAATAGTTTAATCAGCCCATTTTTTTCTTCTAATTGAAAAATAACACATTCTCTATCTATGTAATTATATTTTTTATTAAAATTTTGTTTAAACAAAAAAATTATTAATTCAAATGCTTCTCTACGACTATGGAAAAAATTTAAATTTTAAAATTCTCTCCACCTAAGGCTTCTTTATCATAATTTTATTTTTATAAGTTATCATTCTCACATATGTCATTATAGAGAAGAAAAAAATCAATTTTAATTTTTGATCTAAAGTCATCTGACACTTTTACATATTGAATATTCAAATTCCTGTAAGTTTAATAAAAACTAACGATATTACTTAATATAGGTCTATTAGCTATGTCAAATAGTGTTAATTTAAAGTCATAAAATTAAAATTATTTTATTTTATCATCTTAACATATAATTTAGAATTATTTAAATAGGATGATAGATACTTTTAAATTATTTAGTTGGTTTGATATGTGTGTAGTCCAATTTTGAGTCCAACAGGAGTTTAGTAGAATCATAGATAAACTATTGACATAAAGTCTTATCTTTTCGCTAATTAAAAGAGACAAAATCAGCTCACCTAAGCTCGTAGTTGTTTTTGATTGATTTAGTCATAGGTAAATTTATGTAGGTTTATGTAATTAGTCAGGTCCTACAGTATTAAGAGCTTGAATAACAACCAAATACAAAAATTCAAATAAACTTGGTAAACATAAACGATTTAGCAATTAAAATAAACATTATTACCAATTTATGTAACTACTTGGGTGCCCTAAACTTTATTGTTGTTTCATTATCTCATTTTAAAATGTTAAAATATCAAATCATTTGCCTTAGTAAAATCGGCAGATACCTCTCTCTTTCTTTCTCTCATTGGAGTCTGTTTATCAGATTAAATGAGTTTTTTAGAGATTTTCCTAGATGAGATAATCATCGAATTAGACTTTCTGCTTCGAAAATGTTTTTTTTTTAATTTAAATTTTTTATAGGTAAAATTGAATATGTTAATTAATCAAGGTGTCTTATTTTCAGCCATTTCAAATAAATGTTTGGCATTTTCAAGTGCTCGAGTCTGTCCAAAATGATAAATTCAAATGACCTATTTTGGTCACTATTTATATTGTTATCATTCGTTTTTAAAATCATAAATGATCACTTTTTTCTTATATTAAAATGTTGATCTATAATTAAAAATAAACAATTTGTTTTTAGATAATGTACAAGAGTGCATTTTCGATACCCAAGTTGAACGATGATAAATTAGCCAATGATTTATTGCTGACCAGTGCGCCAAAATTTATCTCTCATTCAAGCATTTCAGCAAACAGCTATTCCCTGAAGTCCAGAGCCTATCCGCTGCTTTACACGTAAGCTAAACACATCTTAATTAAAATTCTAATCGAAACTAGTTTCATATCAAAGTTTTGAAATTATCTTCTCTATTTTTTTTATAATTTTTTTGTTAAATAATAATAATTAGGTGAGTAATAGGATGAATTATTTTGTCTAAGTAAAAAGTATAAGAAGAAAACAAATAAATTTAACTTGGTGCTAAGTTTACGAATAAAATTTAGTCAGGAAAATAGTCAGGCTATTTAATATTAATATATTTATTTTTATTAAATTTTAAAATTTAATATTAACATTATTTAAGTATTTAAGCAGCATTTTATTTTATTTAATTAGATTTATTTATTAAATTAAACTCTCGAATATACAAATTGGCTATTTTTTGCAAATTAAAGTAAAAATTAGATGGAAATTTTTTGCCATTTTTGTTTTAAATAATAGTTTAAAATATTCATTGTTCAAATATTTGTGAAATTTTTTTAATGCAATGAAATGAATAGACTATTAAACTAGTTATAAACAAAAATGTTTATATTAATAATTACTAGTGATTTTGTCATTCATGCATAAACCTAATCAAACTTAGAGCATTCTTATTTTCCACAAATTAGATAATATGCTTCTAAAATGACAAATAAAATTGTAAGAACAAATTTTTGAAATTTATTTTTGACTAATTTAATTTTGTTATCAATGGCTTGTTTAGCTACTGACAGAAAATCTCTTTTTTTTTAAATTTACAAAGCATCTATTATTTAAATTGAACTAATTTATCTCAAAAATAATTTAATTCGCTTTATATTTAAAATTTGTAAATAAAATAAAAAATAAAAACGAAATTTGTTCAATAAAGTTTAATTATTCTGTCAACGAAGCCAAGGTTCCTTCCTATGACTTCTTCATAAATGACATATTGTGTTTATACACTTAAGATTTTAGAATTTTAATTCGGCTTAATGAATTTATAATAAGCGGATAGTTTAAAAAATTCTAAAACAATTCGATACTTAGTACTTAAAGAAAATTTACACTTTTAATTGCTTTTATAGCAGGAAGAGATTTTCGATCAGAATTTCTCAAGAATTTCAATCAAATACAGGGCTACTTTAAGAGCAATATCTAGGCAAAAAGTTAAAATGATAAAGTGCCTGGAATTATTGATTTTCCAATTGTTCCTTGGAGCAAAATTCCACAAAAATAAATTAAAATAGATTAGGCTCGCTAATCAAATAAAATGTTAGTTAATCAAATTATTTGGTTTTTTGTTGTTTTTATTGTTGTGGTAGTTGGAGAATTGTATCTTATGTAATAGAATAAAAATTTTAATTTACAAGATTTACAAGAGGCCTTTTGAGTTTTCAAACAAATAATCGCCCTTTTTAACAAGATAAAGGTTTTTTTAATATTAAAATACAAATAAAAGGCTTCTCTTTGCTCTCGGCTCGCTCTTCAACCCGCTCCATTTTTCCTCTAGTTACTCAACTTCAATATACAACAACCTAGTTACTAAATAAACTCATTAAAATACCAATTTTAAAATAAAATATATTTCCTAATGTCATTTGCATCAAATATTTTAATAATCAGCAAAAAAAATAAAATCATAAAATCATTTGACTGACAGCTATTTGGCGCACTTGAGTGACATAATTCAGATTTAAATCGAGTGCCAAACATCAGTCATTTCCTTGTCTATCACAACTAAATTAAATAATTTTTTCTTTTTTCAAAGAGATCAATCACAATCTTCATTACTGCCCCTATCAACCAAGAGGTACATCAAGAATAGGCCAAATGAGCTGTGCATAATCGAGGACTCGGACAAAGTAAGTCTGGTGCCTGATTGTTTTAGTGCCTATTTTAAATTCTTAGAATTTTTGCTTCCCTCCATTCCAACGCGTTTCTATCATTTTTTTCAATTTAAATAAATGCTAATTATTGTTACATATCTTTGTGAATTATCTCTAAATATTTATGCTATTTTGATTTGGAAGTATTTGAAAAATATATGATAAAAATTGACAATTAATTCAAATTATTAAAATAGTTTTAGAAATAACTGGAATGGCTTTTGAATTGCTTATTAGACATTACTCAAATTTGCTAATTAAAATCCCTAGATAAAATATTTTACCTTTTTGTTGTTTAATTAGCGAAAATTTACACAACTAGCTCAAGTAGGCTTAGGCTCAATCAGCGGCATATTGCATGCCGATTAATTTTTTCCTATTGACTTGCATCCGAAATTATCTCATTAGATACACGAAAGAGCTTAGATAATTCGGCATGTTTAACATAAATTTTGACTATTATAATTCCTTTACCAAAAAAGAAATCATTTTCTCATTATTATTTAAAAAAAGGTACACAATACCTGTGCACAGAGAGATTTAAACCAAAAGAGGAGAAGAAATTTAACAACTATTGCTGATCAAGCATACTGCTTGGACAAAATACTCGAATCACTGGAAGATTTGGACAATATTTTGGAACGCAAGTTCAGTGTGCAGCGAAAAGTGAGCCGCAAGAACCCGCGACGATCTACTCAGCCAATTTTATACAAGTTAGCACCATTTTTTCAAAATCTAATTAAAACTATCATTTAAACAAGCGTTTATCCTTGAGGATTTGTCAGTTTAATTAGTATTGAATATAATTATTATTTTTTTTTAATAACTGCAAAAAATTTCCTTTTAAAATAATTAATTTTGATATAATTATTTAGCAAAAAATTAAAAACACTTGGCTAGATTGTTTAATCGAGTCATTTGGGTTAAATAACTGAAGCTAATAAACTTAAGCGTAAAATCGATAATTACGTTCTTAATTTTGGGCCTTTAATTGAGATTTATATTCACAAAGTATATAATTTAAACAATTAAATTTTTAATTCTAAATTTAAAAATATTAGAAATGAAAAAATAATTATTTAGGTGAATTAAAATAAAAATTAAAGTCAAGAATATAAAGAATTAACTAGTATCGATTAATTTGTCAAAAATTAGTATTTATTTTCGTGAGGCCAAATTATGAAGAAATAAGTTATATTTTGACTTTCGTCTAATTTTTTTTTTCAAAAAAAAATTAATATATAGAGATAAATTTTGTCAAAGAGTAACACTTTTTTTAAGAAAAAGTAACAATTTACATTATACATTTCAGGAAAATTTTCTTAGCTTAATTCAAAGTTAATCAAGCGATGAACGATAAATAATTTATTTTAAATTAGAGGTTTGAAAATTATTTTTTTAAATTTTTTCTTTTAACAAATATTTTAAAAATTAAAAAGAAAATAGTAATAATTTTTGAAATCTAATTATGAACTATAGCAATAAATCTAATTCAATTGCGATCTTAATTTGTGACAGAAAATTATAAGACCATACTTTTAAAAGAAGATAAATTATCAAATATATAAATTGAAATTTATTTTTATTTTAATAAAAAAAATTTACTCATTTCTCATGAATAAATGAGCATAATAGGAGAAAAATTGCCATCTAGTGATCTGAACCACTAATGGTAAATTTCCAGCTCTCGTTTTCGTTAATTATACTTTTGTGAGAACATTTTTTAAATTAAATTTTCCTAGAAGTGATAGAAATGAGTTGATTTTGAGCGAAAAAGATAATAAAATGTACTCGAATATTCCGTTGTCCGAAACAAAAAAATCAAGTCCTAACGAGGACAAAAAATATGTATCATTATCTAATATATTAAACGAAATGTCCTCGGCAGTCAAAGAAACCAAGACCAAACCACAAGAAGAAGCGAACATACTGGTCGATGTGCAAAAGCTGTTTTCAGATTTGAGCATTACCATGGACGATGACCTCAAAAAGCTAGACGAGTCCGAGAAAGAAAAGCGAAAAAATATACAACAATTAAATAAAATTCTTGAGTCAATAAACTGGAACTATTCATTTAGAAATAGACAGCAAGCGGACAGAAGATCTACTAAAAAGATAAATAAGCGCCAAAATTTTCCTGGTCTTTACAAACTCAGTCTAAAGATAAAATCAAAAAAAAAACGCATTAGGATTGAAAAATTTTATTTGGTTCAAAATTTGGTCACATTTAAACCAAAATTAATTCCAAAAAGCATTGAGTTGCCAAAGAGTGGCATTTGTAGAGCTCTAATTAAAGATAGACCATTCCGGGATGCAATTAGGAAAAGAGATATAAATCGCCAAGTAAGTAGATGTTTTAATAATTATAGATATTTTGTTTTTTTTTTGTTTGTTCGATTCGGTCTCTTGATTTTTAAGATATTAAAAAATCATTTGTTTTGAAATTATTCATTTTTCTCATTATTTAAAACAGGTTATTTCGAAATTTTACTTTTAATGAAATTATGATTTTAGAAAATTTGTTCTATTTTAAATTTAATTTTCATAATTGAAAAAAGATAATCAACTTTTTGCTCTAATCATATAAAAACTTAATGAAAACTATTTCGGTTTTTGTTCATCTTTTTTGCTTATTTGATATTTAAAAATGAACTGAATGATTATAAAAATAACAAAACAAAAATATCAAATATTTTAATTTTGGATTATTTCTAATAATTTTGTTCTCTTATCAAGAGATAAAAATATTTTTGATTATTCAGCATGTCTGACTAGTACTTTTTTATATTAATCAATTATTTAATCTAATTCATTTAATTTTTGATTAAAATAAAAGCATATTTTTTAATGATTCATAGACTTCTCTTGAGCAAAAGAATATCTCTTATAATTAATTTTATAAATTTCTAGTCTCGAAGCCAGACAAATAAAATTACATTAATTTACAGGTTTTTTACGAGTCTATTAGATCAGCTAAAAAAAGTCAAAATTTTATTTTTTCTCAATAGAATTAACAAAAAAAAATACTAAAATACTTCCTACTAGAATACTATTTATTATGCCAGGCGAATCTTCAAATCTTTAAAAATTTATTTGTATTAAAAATTGAATTTTCAATCTATAAAATTAAATTATTTTATATCTTTTTTAAAATTTATTTATTGATCAAGTAGTAAAGCAAAGTAAGTAAAATTTTGGTTTTTTTGAGCACACTATGTTAATCCATTACCAAAAATTGACCATAATTCAGCATCAATTATTTTAAGAATTTTCCAGATAAGAAAAATTAAGTCAACCATTCAATGCTGACCATTTAAATAAGCTTCTATAATTTATTTTTTCAGTATTAATTTTTGAGCATGATCATTTAAATTTGACCATAAATTTCCATTTTTCATCATTTTTTGAAACTCAATTTACCATGTTTTGGACCACTAAATTAGTTGATTAACTTCGCATTGAAGTCAGACAGAAGCTTCATGTCACAAACAAATAACTAAGATTAACCCATTAAATGCTTCAGACTTAAATTTAATAGAATTTTTCTAAGAATGGATTTTTTCCACACAAATAAATCTAATAGACAAAAAATATGCAAAGCATTTTATTTGGATATTTTTCAGTATTTAAATTTTATTCAGATCATAGAAAAATAGCCAAGTTTTATTGATCCTTTTTGAGTTTTGTTTGTAAAAAAGTATTTTATTTCAAGTTCAAAACTTTGGCCTTTATCTACACTAGTTAACTATTCGTTCGGTAACTAAATTTTAAAATAAAAATAAAATGATAAAACTTTAATCAGCTTCAAAATTGTAATATTTACATTAGTACCTTTGGGCCCGTCTATCCGATCTCCTCGTTAGACGTATTAGAGCAGCTATTTATGCTCCTTTCTAACTTAAACGCTCATGGTTAAGTTAGTTAATTAAACCAGTGATATCGACAAAGATGTCGCTATATCACATCTTCCCCCGCTTTTATAAAGCGAATGCTAGGGAACTGTCGACCATTGTTACCACTGCCGGGTTAACAATGACCGGGACCAGCCATAGACTATTGTTTTTCCCAGGTACTAACTGACACATATCAGGTAGCCGCTGCACATACTATAAACACTACTGCCACCAAGAAGCGCTCTTTTTAGTCTTCTGGGGCTTTTATCCTCGTCGCCAGGTGTAATATTTACATTAGTACCTTTGGGCCCGTCTATCCGATCTCCTCGTTAGACGTATTAGAGCAGCTATTTATGCTCCTTTCTAACTTAAACGAATAAAACTCATGGTTAAGTTAGTTAATTAAACCAGTGATATCGACAAAGATGTCGCTATATCACAAAAATTAGCACTGTAAAGATTTTTTTTGATTCATGAATAAATTTTATTTTATATTCACATTTTATAATTACAAAATTTATTTAATTTCCTCATTCATTATTTTATAAATGTAATATGACTATTTTATTAAAAATTTTTTGAATCAAAAACTTAAGCTAAAATTTAAAAATTCTGTTCGATATGTGTTATTATTGTATTATGTATGAAGTTTATTTCAGATAAAATAAAAATGAAACCGATCATTTTGGCCTTAATGGCGTAATACAAATAGTTGAATAGAGATAAAGAATACTTAAAAAATATGCTTGAAAAATGTCACTTTATCTAAATATTAGAATTTGATTAAAAATTTATATTACAAATAATTACAAATCTAATCTTAATGTTTACTGGAGCGATAAAGTGAATATCTTAAAAATTTAGATCAAAGATCTTACAACTATTTAAGTCGAGTTGAATTTAACCAAATAAGACTATATAACCAAAATAAAATTATTTTTATTATCTTGTAGGGCATTGTGCTCAGCGGGGAAAATATCACAAGCAACCAAAGTAAGCTCTTTTAAAACAACTAGAGAACTAATCAAGCTTATTTACTTACTCAATTAAGAACTAATGGACTTACAAGATGCATGTAAATGGCTAATAAACGCTGGGTTCTCAGAAATAGTTTATTCTTTTCTCAGTATAATACTAAAAAAGATTGATTAACAATTTTATTAAATAATTTTTATTAATTAGGCAAAGCATCCAATAAGGAATCGATGCTGAGTGCAATCGATGCCAAAAACTTGGTCGAATGCGATCACATAGCCATCAAAAAGTAAGCACACCGAAGCTATTTGTCTGTTTTTAATTAAATTCAAATTTAATTTATCAACACCTGTTTTATTTTCTCACATATTTATAAAAAAAATTTTAATTAATTTTCTATTTTATAAAACAGACGACTTGAAATCTTATACTCGTCAATAAACCAAAAACTCGACCGCAAATATTTGATTCAAGTAAGTCGAAATGTTTTTTTTTTGTTTTAGAGTCGTGGCTTTTTGTCGACAAACATTCGGACTCTTAAACCAATTTAATATTTACATTATTTTACTAATTTGGCAAGCTCTAATCACGTACATTCATATACTTATACAAAGTACTAAATTTATTCTCTTCATTAATCTTGGCTAATAAATTAAGACAGAGGGCTTACCAATTTTTGTGAAATTTGAAAAAATTTTATTAGGCTGTACACATATTTTTTTTTGTTATTTTTTTTTGAATAAAATTAAAAAATTTTTTTATTTATTTTTCAAAAATTTAATTCATTAAGGACATATAAAAGTTATTTGAGTGACATTTGGATGAGCCTGATGTGAGGGATTAAGTGCCTAATCCAAGACCACTAAAGGTTAATCGTTTAAGTAAATGTCCAAAGTTAATAAACATAGATTTGATTGATTTATTATTCAATAAATTTGGCTTGCAGTGTTGAAATGGGGCCTCGGCCTGCCAGCCAAAGCTAGCCTATAGTAATTCTAGCTTCATTTCGAAGGAAATTATCTAAAAATAAAATTGTTTAGAGAGCATTCTTGGATAACTAATAATTGCATCATATATTTTGTATTCATTTCAAGATTCTAGATTTGTTGCAATAGCCCAAATGACCCAATTCCCACCGTAATTGCGAATAAATGAAATTAGAGAGTTTTATTGAATTAGTAGTAGCCCAGACTATTTAATAAGAATTTAATAGATAAGCTTGTTTCAGCTAGATTTTAATTGAAAAGAGCCAATTTCTCACTATTTTTATCTTAAATATGCCTTAGATAGGCTCAATTTGCATTTTCCGTTCAAGTCTGCATTCAAATCAATATTTGAGATCAAGTGGTTCTTAAACTAGACTTTCTCAGACTCTAGTCCTTAGTTACTAATTTAACTAGCTATTTGGCTCATCGTAATTTTGACAATTTGTCACAGTTATCAAGCATTTAATATTAATCCGCTCAAGCGTTATTGTAAATTTTAATTAATCTAAAACAAATGACCGAGTTAGATTTAGAAAAGAACCTTCTCTTTTTCCAATCTCTTACTCGTCCAATATTGCATGCTTTATTGGCTTTTAAACCATCGATCATCTCTGCTTCCATAAGTAAAATAGCTACTTAAAGTTAAGGCTTTACTTTTGATTGAATTTTAAACAAAATTTTATATTTTAAAATAACTAGTTTTATCTCAATGAAAAGTAATAATGTACAATTAACCAAGATGAGTTGTTTCTGCCCAAAAATTAAAACTAATTTTTTATTAATATTAATGAGCTTGATTGTTTTGAATAAAAAAAATATTTTTCTAAGACTCAATTAGTCATAATTCGCTCTAAATAGCCTAATTTCTGGCTCATTCATTTTTAAAACAAATTAATTCAAATAAGAGATTGTTTTAAATATTCTGGTCATTTTAAGTAAATTTAAGTTTACTTTTTTAAATTATTCAATCTTCGAATATTTTGACGCTCTAAGTTATAATTCTTTATCTAATAAATCCATTAAAAAGCACATTAATTTTCGATAATTAAACCAAGATTTTAAAGTAATTGAGCAAACAAAATTAGACCATTTAAATTATATCAGAGGTTATTTTCTTGTCATTTTTTTCTAAATTTACGCTTTGGTGAGCCTTAATTGTCTCTGTTGGTAAGTCTTACTTTACATTTGCCAATTTAAATAGAGATAAATTTGAAAAAATAGTAAAATTATTTTTTTTTTGGTAAGAAGTGGCATTTTTTAAAAATTAATTGGGAAAAAAGTTCCACAAAAAATGGAAGAATCAACATTTTTAAAATTAAGACCTATCGGGATGACAAAAATTTTGGCACAAAATTTGGGATGATTTTTCCAACGAGTTTTCTTAATTGAAATCAGTGTCGATTACCAATTATTTAAGCAATTTGATCAATTTGTTTTATTCAAGAGATGTTTAATTAATTTAAGATATTTCAAATATTTTTATTTGGTTAGAATTTTCTAGGTTTAGATTGTTAGATTGAAAAGCTTTCAAAATAATTATTTTAATTCATTTGAATAAAACAATATTTAAAAATTACGCTTTTAAATTTTAAATAATCTTTTATTTTCGCAAAAATAAAATAAAATAAATATTGTCATAAGGCTGAAAATAATATTTTAAATTAAGGAATCCATTCAAATTATGATAGAGTAAAAAACGAGGCAATTTAAACATAAATTTTTAAAAAATATAAAACTGAGAACTTTTTTATTAAAACGCTTATTAATCTGGTGAAAAAGTCACATTGTTTGGCTTTAATTTAATTAATTTACTCAAGAGTAATTTACTGTTAAGCTTCATCATCAATTTTTTGATAAATTTTATTGTAATATTTATTTTTATTTTTTATCGATGATCTAAATAAATATGTTTTTTATAACTTCTGAACAATAATTTTTTTTACCTAAATTCAACAATATTAAATGATAATTTACCCATAAGTTTAAGCTCAATGCACTTGCAATTTGGCAAAATAATTGATAAGTATTTCGAGTTGAATTGTTTGTTTTTATTAAGATAAGATCCATTCTCGTGATCCGAGTTAATACTGGAATAAGATTTTTTATCTATCTAAATTCAGTACTCTACTTAAGTCGATCACGCAACCATAAATTTATCATCTAAATTTCTTTATACTTATTAAAATAAATTTGGTTTAAAATTTTTTTAAATTAAAAGAAAATTTTCCAAGACGAAGAAGACTACAGTACCGAGGACGAGTACTTGGGATGTTATGAAACTGATCTGAGAGGAGAAATTATGCCAAAGATAAATTCTTCAAAACCAGAAAGGTACGATCAAGGAACCAATTTGAACTCAAACCACAAGAATATGCAAGCACTGGGAATTTCACGGCACCACTCTTTCCGACTTGAAGACAAGCTAAAGGTCAAAAAAATGCATCCACCTAACCTTATCGATACCACTTTGTCCAAGTCTTTTCTTGACTTGACCAGTCCGAGCATTCTCGAGTCGCATCAAGAACTCTTCGAGTCCAACCCGAGCTCGGCGCCTGCTTCGCCAAACGACCTGAAGCAGCCATCCATGACTGTCTACATTGTTTCCAAGACTAAGCGAGAGGAAAAAAAATCTGACGACAATTTACCTCAGCTTGAGCTAAAGAACGAAACCATAATCTCGGGAAAAAGCAGTGAAGCTAAGCGAGAGCGCCGTGACTCTGGTGTCGGTGGCTCTTTGACCAGAGATATTGGCAAAAGGCGCGAAAAGTGGCCAAGTTTTGTCAAGTCACACAGGCCAAGCTTAAAAACATCAAAAATGCTTTTGACCAATTTAAATGTCAAGCAAATAGCCGAACTCAAGAGCCGGTGTTTTATCAAAATAGAGGCTAAAATTGAAAAATATAATCAGAATCCAACCAAAAATGCTTGGACCCGCTTTAAGTAAAATTTCAATAAAAATAAAATTATAAAAAGTTTATTTAAAATTAAAGAACTATGCCAAAATTCATGAAGCGACAACAAAAATCAATAGATCAATCTGTCTATAAGAACAAAAATATATTTGGTGTTCCTCTTAAAGTAAACTATCAACGCTATGGTCAGCCATTGCCACAAGCGATAATTCAAATAATGAAATACATACGAAAAAATTGTGCCAACACTATTGGTCTTTTTAGGCGAAGTGGTTCCAAATTACGCACAAACACCATCCGGGACTTGATCGAGCGAACTAATCAGTTTAATGCTGTCGAAACAGAGAAAAAACTAGCCTACCTAAATTTGAACAATTGTACCGATTTGAACAGCATTGGTAGCATTGGCAGTGGGCTTAGTTCGCATAGCACATCCAAATCGGACCTAATTGCCGATGACTTCAATCATCATGAAACTATGGGCATCGACTTGGCTGATATTTTAAAGCAATATTTCCGTGATCTTCCTGAATGCCTGCTCTCTAATAAACAATCACAAAATTTAATTGATATCTTTACTTGTAAGTTTTGCTTAATTATCGACAATAATAAATAAAAAAATATTTTTAAACAAAATGATAGATAATTTATAATTAAAATTAATATTTTTTTTTAAAGAAATTAAAAAATATATAAGCCATGATTTTATTAGCTTTAAAGTTTAGTTTTTATCATCTTTATTTGTCTTTAAAGAATCTATTAATAAAAATTTTTCTATTATTATAAACGCATCGGCTGGCAACTATAAAACGTGTTTTTTATTGTGTTAACTGTTTAATCCTATCTTCAAAATAATTAATAGTTTTTTTTTTCATTTATTAAAAAATACTTAAATGTAAGAAAAAAATATTCACAAATAATTTAAGTGATAACCGATTTCATTATCAATTTAGTTTCTTTTTTTATCTGATTTTTAAGCAAGTTATTTTAATCTCAAAAATTAAATTAAGTTATTAAAAAAATATAGACTTTTTCAAATACACCAATAGAAGTGTATTTACAAAAGTAATCTCTTGTATTTTCTTACAGATAATCATATTAATTATTTAAAATTATCTATTTTAATGATTAAATTAATATAAGATTAAAAAAAAATTTAATTAAAATTAATTTTTAAGATTTGCCTGAAACTGAAAGGTTGGAAGCAGTTCAATTTTGTATGATCACTCTCGATGACGAGTATCGAGACTCAATTCAGTGCTTAATCTATTTTCTAAATGACATATCAAAAAATTCCAAAACCCACAAGGTAACTGGATAATAAATTAGATAATTTGTTAAAAAATTTAAATTAGATGGACGCGCGAAATCTGGCAATATGCTTGGCACCAACCTTGTTCAACCTGAACTTAAAGGACTCAAATTCTAGCGGTCACTCGTCAACGCCACCAAGTCCGCATTCCATAACCAATTTTTTCTCAAGAGACACAACCCAATTAATGTCACGTCAATGCAATTCATCTCTAGAATGTCTGTCATTCATGATCGAAAACTCAAAAAAAATATTCCAAATACCCACAAAACTTAATGAAGAGTGTCCTTACTTAAAAAATACGGATATTTATGGCTACAGGATACCGTTTTATAGCCAAATTTCCAATCTAAACGAGGAGCTAAGTCCAAAAATAAATGAAATGTATAAAGAACTAAAGGACAAATCTCGTTGGAAAAAGTTCAGAAACGATTCTATTTGTGACATTTCTTACAAACAAGTGGAAGATCAGCATCCATTGCTCCGGTTATGGAAGCTGACCATTGAAATTGAGTCGAGCCCGGTTGATATAAAGAATAAAATTCTTCGAGCAAGAGGCCTCTGGGACGAGGATTTGCTTGAATCAAGAATAGTTGAACAAATTAATGAACAAACAGATGTTTACCAACATGTCATGCATTTTATGGCACCACAACCAAGTAGAGATTTTTGCGAGCTAAGGCATTGGACCAAAGCTACAAATTTAAATCCAAAATACTCTTATCTTATCTTAACATACTCAATTGAACACGAAAAAGCAAGTTTACTAGGCGATCTAAGGGCTATTACGTTGAGGAATTTTTATTTAATTGAGAAAATCAATGACTACAAGTCCAAGGTACATCATTTGTATCGTGGAGATTTAATGTACAGAGATAAAAATAAAAAAATTACTTTTTATCACTAATTTTATTTTTTATAAAGGGGTTTTTCATCCGAATGGTACAACAAAATGCAAGTGTATTTTTTGAAGCGCAATTTGGCAAATTTGCGGGAAACTTTTAGCGTTAAGTTTTGAATAAGGCTATGAAAATGGCAGTATTAGTAATGACGCTTTGGTCGTGTATATACATTTATGTACATAAGTCGAAATTAAATTTTGAATTGTTTATAAGAAATTGTTTTAGTCAAATTAAATTAATATTATGTAAATTTTAAAAAATTTTTTTTTCCAATTAATAAAGATGCTTTTTCTAAATAAATTAATGAACTAATTTTTATCTTTAAAGTTTTTTTATTATTTACTGGATCTATGTAATTATTTAATTCCCAAAAAACTATTTGTATTGAAAATCGGAACTTAAAAAATAGATTTTTTTTTACGGAGCTAAAATAAAAATCTAGCTTCCTTTATTCTAAAACGGAACATAAAATTTATTTAATTTATTTATCAATATAAAGATCATCGGTCATCAGGCCTGAATTTGTTAGGTTAATAGTTTCTTAATGAGGGTTTAAAGTGACAATTTTCTGAATACTATACCAATAGGTAATATTGCTATAGTTGACTAAAGCCTCGGTTCAATCCCTCAATTTGCTGTATCGATTTTTTCCATTTAATTGATCTAGCACGAAACAAAAGTCTAAAATTGACCAGTAGTAGGCACAATCTGTATATTCTTTCTGTCTTACCCCTTCCAAACGAAAGGTTATCAATTAAAAAGGAATTCTTTGAAATTTTAGAATTTTATAAAAAAATTTCTGAAAAAAAATCCTTTGTCTATTTTAAGGCATTTTAATGTTTCCTTCCAATCATCATTTTAAATTAAAAAGTGCATTTATCATTTCTATATTCTGTTCCGATTTTAAATCAAGTTAAATTTTGACAATATAATTTCATAAAATTACCTCTATCACTGTTATTTTAAAAATGAAAAAATAAAGTTATATTTAACTTTGGTACAGAAGATTCAAATAAATAATTTACATCAAAAAAAGTTAATGTTATTTGGATTAGCGGCAATGGGGAAATAATTATATTCTGTTTATTTTGTTATTTTTTTCAAACAATCTTTTATTTTAAATGTCAACAAAAGGTTCGAAGAAGGCTGTAAATTTTTTATTCCTTAATTATTAAAATTTATTTGACTATCTAGTTCAAAATTCATTGTGCCAAAACATTTGAAATTAATCTGAGCTAAAATTTTCATCAACAATTTGGCTATCTTTTTCTTATTCTTTGAATTATTTACACGCATGATTTTAAAATTTTAGCTTATTTCCTATTATTAACTTGTATTTATCTTATTTTTCTAATTTCTCAACAAAGCAAAAATTAAATAAACATTGTTGAATTTTTTTTAAATGTATTAACAATTTTTATTAAAAAAAAGGATAAAAAAATCATAAACTATTCTAAAAATAGAATAGAATAAATCCAATTATATAGGCAAACCCAATGCTTGGTAACACCATTGTGCTTGTGTTACACATATCCGAGTCACAAAAGCAAAAATGCTTGACTTTTTCTCTCATTTTAATATCCCTGCATCCGTTTGCGGTGTTTATACCAATTGCGTTAGCTTTCATCAATTCATCACTGGTAAAGCATCTACGGCTTGCTGGCGTTTCTATTCAAAAAAATTTTACCACTTCACTTAATCATCAAATTAGCTTAATTTCTTACCAACAGCCTGCTCGCGCTCTTCTTTAGTCTTGGCCTCTATTATCTCATAGGACTTCCAGCATTTACCATCACATTGCTCGGCAGTGTGCTGAGTAAAATCAAAGTACCGGTTACATTCGCTCTCTTCACATCGCCAGCACATAATTATATTTGCGCCAAATCCCAAAAATTGGCTCAAAGCTAAAATTAAAAATTTTATTTGAGCTTAAATTTTAACCAGAAAATACCATTTTGGATTAAGATGGTAAAAATGAGAGCAAAAGTTAGGATTTGAGACTTCATTATTTTCAAATGAATAAAATAAAATCTTTTCTTTTTAAAACTCAATATATCCGAGGATTAGACATAAATTTTTCTCTTTCTCTCTCTTTACAATTAATCTAATCCTTGATAACCAAGATATTCGAACGTGTCTTTGTCGAATTTTTAATATTAATTTCCTAATGAGAAAATAATCAAATTGTGAATCGGTTTTATAGTCTACTCGGAACAGGCATGTCCTGTTCTCTTTATTTCGACAACCTGTCTTATCTTAAAGATAAAGCAAATTTGTTCAGCCTTAATCCTTTTATATTTTTTTGGTAAATATTAGTTATCTTATCTTTTAGATTAATAAATTTATCGACATTTTTTTGTTAAGAATTTATTTTATTTTGGTTTGTTTGTAATTGGATTCTTTGGTATAAGTTTAAAATTTGGGTATTAATGGAATTAATTCGAAAATAGCCTTTATCAGCGTTTTGCTGTAAAATTAAAAAAATAATTAAATTTAATAATGATCAAAGAATATATATGATAATAAACAGACTTATTAAATTCAAATTTATAGTGAATTTTTGTTAAATATACCTCGCATAGTTTTCGTAAATTGATAGAAAAAGATTAAAAATAAAGCATTTTTTAAATTAATTATTTTATTAATAAATTTAAAGGAATTTAATTCGAAATCGATTCTGAAATTTTTGTTGTCCAAAAATTTGATATTTAAATTCTAAATAACTTACATGGAATCTTGTCAAAAAAATTATTTATTTTACCAAAAGATAGGACGTAATTTGAAGATAAACAAGATACTTGTTTGGTTAGTGAGAATGTTTGCCAAATAGAAAAAATAAAGCCTAATAATAATTGATTTAAAGATAAGATTTTTGATTTAAGATGAACAGCTATAACTAGCTTTTGGTCGCGTTTTCATCGTATGCATCATATTAGCCCAGAAAATAAGCATCTTTGGTTTATTTCAAGCATTAACATTCTTTCTATGTCCATAACCAACTAGAAGTCAAACTTCCCAACACTTCTAAACATTATTCCATAAGGTCTTTTATACATTTTTTAAGTTAAATTATTCTCTTAATTAGATTTTGTGACTTGTCTTGTTCACGAACCAATATCCTAAAAATGATGGCATATTTGACAAGAGGCTTTGTTTAAATACGTATTAAACTCTAGAAAATATTTAACTATATTTAATTCTAAGCTCTTTATAATAGTTTTATAAATTATTCTTTTTTAAGTATTTTTAAATTATATATTTTATATTTAACTACAAAATATTATCAACTCTATTAATAATATAAGCTAAAACAAACAATTAATTAAATTGATCCAAATTTTGGCGAATCTCTTTTTTAGTTAATTAAAGACATTTTTTTTAAATTTTGATACATATTCGATTATAATTCTATTAAATCTGAAAACATAATAAAGTAAATATATTTTTGAATAAGAGTTTGAACAGTCTCACCACTTATAATTTAAAATCGAAAACTTAAAGCTATTTTTATGTTTTTTTCTTTACAAAATTTTGTTTTAATTATGCTTTTAACTTCAGGGAATAATTACTTCTACTCGGTTGTTATTTTCAAAAAATTTCAACCGATGAGTGAACAAAAAAATATATTCAGTTATTTATATTTATTCTTAAATTAACACGACTGTCTATATTTAAAATCAAAAAAATTTTCAAATATAATTAATTATTTTCTTTTGGTTTATTTATTTTGCATGTCAAAAAATTTGTAAACATAACAAAAAAGTCCAAGGAAATTAATTAAAAAGAAAAATATATTTTCCATAAAATTTTGAATTCATCCATTTTTTTAGATATTAAATAATTAAATTTTTTGTTTATTATCAGATTTTTTCCTAAGTGTTAAACCTTTTAAGTTCTTGTATGCTCAAGCTTTGCCATTATAAATTATTAATAAAAAAAATGAACTCATATATTTAATTGGGTTAAAAACAAAATTAATATTTTAATATTTAAATATCAAATTATTTATAGAAATTGAGTCTTTTTAAATTTTTTTGACCCTCATACTTTTCTTGCTTTCAAAACATATTTTTAAGCTTTGTTAATTCAGCACAAAAAACCGGTTCGACGAGATCAATTGAGAATATTTTTTCTTCATCTCTAATTAAAGAGACCAGATTAGCAATCAATACTTCAATTAATTAAACTCTTCAAATAAAATTTATAAATGTATAAATTTGATAAATTGTGATCCCGATCGAACATTTGTTTACTCATATTTAAATTTTTGATTCTAATCAGCTGAAAAGATAAGTAATTTTTTAAATCTTGTTTCAGAAGTAGCTCAAATTGTTTATTAAGTGTCATTCAATCTGATAAGTCTACCCGTCTAATTTCATAAAAATATAAATTATTGATTTTTTTTCTCTTCATTTTATTAAGTTCATAAAATATATAAAAAAATAAATCCATTAACATTTACTTTTTTTTTTCTAATTTTAATTTTGTCAAAGCTTTAAATTTAAAAATGAAAAAAAATTATAAATTAAAATTAAAGATTTGTTTAGAAACGAGAATTTAGGTTACGTAGAAATTCTTTAACTCTTAGTTCAAGTTGTTGGATTCGACTTATGGGCCAAAAATAAAAAATTAATCCTAAATTCTGTTTTGTATTTTTTTATATTAGGATATGGAATTCTTTTTAATAAATATGTGTTTTCATGATTTTTTGCTAAACCCATAATCCCATTTAAAACAAATTTCTCATTATCTCGGTATTAATCAAGCCACTTCCTTGTTTGCCAAGTAGAACGCCCTTCTCCATTATGCTCACAATGCCTTTGTAATGTTCTAAAGCCTGATTGAACACCAAAAGCATATCTAATAAGTTATTCACATAAAGATACCAGCAGAGAAATAAAACCAATTTTTTTATGATAAATTAGGGTTTATTGATTTTTCCCTTTCATGATGGATAGCAAGCTATGCACATTGATTAAAAGCTATCGATTGTTTATTGTAAGGTAATAACAAATCTTTTAATGGATTGTGAAAACCATTAATTGTATAAATGGTTTCTGGCCTAAAAGCCCCAAGCTCTAACCAATGCCTCAAACAGCTCCCTGAGACTCATAAACCAAACTTAATATACAAATTCTAATATACATTTTTTTCTTTGTTTAGATAAAAAATAATGAAAATTGCTTTCAAAATCTAAAGGTAAGTGTTCTTTGACTCATATTCGGGTTCAAGATGCCAGCTCGGTCTAGCTATTCCCAATCGGCTCAAAATCTCGTTCCGTGTGCACAATTTTAATTAAATAGAACTAGTGAATAATAATTTGCATGATTTTATGTAATAAATATTTAATTAATTAATTTGCATTTTTTTCTGTTGAGTAAAAGTTTTGATCAGAAAAAATAAATGAACATTATAGTTTAATATGAAATAAGATGAGAAAAAATGCAAATTTATTTGGCCAGATTTTTGCCAGATGACCATTTTTGTGCCATAATTGGAAAAATTTATATTTATGAATCGAATTTACCTAAAAGTAGTAAGCACATACATAGGCAGCAAGTTGAGCAGAGCTCTGGTAAAATGAATTAGTCAGTTTTTTGTTACATAGCCCAAGTGAATTAATACCCTAAATGTTGTGTTTAAATAATTGATTCAAAAGAAAATAATTTATTTTATTCTTTTATCAAACCAGTCCTTGGGGAAATCAATTCTTGCTAAATCAAATTATTATCAGACCAAGTTATCTAATACAAATTGGGAAATTTTCGCGATCTTTGGATTTAAAAACAAGAAAATACACAAGATATTTAATTATTAAAGGGCAAAACGCCTTCTTCTTTAATTTTGGAGGCTAATTGCTCCCATAAATCAAAATAGAACTAAAATAAAAATAAAAATAACAAAAAAAATAGGATCTTCTTGAGGTGAGGAAAGACTGGTCGCATTAAAAAATAATTTACATCTATTCAGACATATTCGCTAATTAGATTTTTCGATTTTACGAAAAAAAAATTCTTAAATTTCAGTAATGATTAATTGATGCTAATTTAGGTCCAAAAATAGTTAGTTTTTTTACATCATATTTTAAAAATAGAGAAAAAAATTTTATTTAAACCTGGTCACAAATCCAGGTCTTGTTTATATTATTATTTTTCAATATTAAAAGATAATTAAATTTTTTTCCAAGTTAACTTAAGCTTAAAGGCTTTTGCTCTGTTGACGGAAATAGTCTTAGCTCTGATGATCGATTATGAACTAAAAGCTTCAAGCAATTAGCTCATAAATTGACTATTTATTTAAACTATTAAAAGATGCCATTAACAATGGTGAATGACTTGGAAAATTAATGTTGGAATCTGAAGCGTGCCTGGGAACTGTGTAGAATTTAAGTGTATCTAATGTAGAGGCAATTTCAAGTGTTTTTTTTTTATATTTCGAATAAAGTTTATTTTAAATATAAACATTGATTTCTATCAATTAAACAAAAACTCATTAAATTTCTAATAACTTTGTTTTACACAAAGCCATGGGAGAAAAGCGATATATACTTTGCTTTTATATTAAATCATAATTTGTATGTTTGTTAAGAAACTAGAGAATGGAGGCAAAATAAGTTAAGCAATTTGGTAAGGCTTAGGCGAAATCGATTGAATTCTAATCGATTTAGACTAGCTCGGCACCGGATCGCTTAGATTAATGTGCTCAGATTTTGCGCTATTAAAATAGCCTTTGATTTATTAAAATTAATAGCGCATTTGCTCTAGACTAATAGATAATTTGAAATCGAAACGATTAAGCGATTTTTGATTAAGCTATTTACTTAGAAACCTCTTAAATGAATATCTCATTTATCACCCTTTGTATTGAACAATGAATATATTTACGCCGATTTAAAGATTCAAGGGATTTACGGCTTTAGATCCAATCTGCAGGCAAATTTGATTTTTTTATTTGAAAAATTTAGAATTTTCCATAATAATTAAAATTAATAACATTTTTATTTTAAGTTTGCCTAATAATTTAAAGAGGCAAAGAACTAGAAATAGAGCTATTTAAAAATTTAAATAGAATTTTTTTTTTTTTCCGTAGGCAATAAATTTTTATTTTCGTTTAAATTCCAGAAAAAATCTTTCAGTCGATTAACTTTTTTTTTCCACTTAAAAATCGGTCACTTGGTTTGTGTCAAGATGGATAAATATTTTCCAAAATAAAAATATCAAATGAGAAAAAAAATTCTTTTCCTTTTGGCTAAAGTTATATTTTGTCTTTTACGAGAGAAAATTCAATAAATATTTAATCTAATCATTCACAAGTTGATTATTCTTTGTAAATTAGGCTTTTTTCAATGAATGGAATAATAGATTTATCTGGTTGATATAGTTCTTTTTTTTCTGTATTTAATAGAAATTGTTTTTAAAAATCATTTTTATCTGTCTATCTTGATTATTTTTTTCAAATGATTGTGAAATATTTTAAACAATATAAACAAATATAAGAAAATTATTTTAAAAGACTTAGTAAATTATCATACACCTAGGTTAATTGACTCGGTCGAGATAAAAAAACGAGAACTGCCCATTTTGTGTCTTCAAGGTACTGTTTTTAATTATTTCCTCAGAATTTCAACAAATTATTGTAAATATCGGAATTATTATATTAGGTTGAGAGAGTTTTTTTAATCGACTTGACTAATAGAAAAGCTAATTAAATATAATTAACTCTAAAGTCATCTTAAGGAAAGATAATGGTTTTTATCGATCAAGCAGAGTCTGAAAAAAAAACTAATTACAAATAGAAAAATATTAAAATTTGCATTTTATTTTTAAAATTATAAAAAAGAGCAAAAAGCTCATTATTTAAATATCCGGTAAGAACTCGATAAAATTTGATTATCTGTGTAGAGGCCTAATTAAACTTAGCAAAAGACATGCATCAGCTCTTAGACTGGTAAAAGCGAATTATGGTGCAATTAAAGCTCTTCACTCGGCAAATATTAATTAATTTCAACAATAGATAAGAAATTAGAATTTTAGACGAAACAAAATAAACATAATTTGCAATCAGTCAACAAATTTCAGTTTACAAATAAAATTATCTATTCCTCTAAATTTGGGCTTTAATATAGCGTATAATATATCATCAGTATTGTTCATTTGGTTTTATAGGCTCAATTAAACCAGCAAAGGAACTCAGTTATGGACTGCAAGATAAATATTTAGCTGATAAATAAACTTAATTTGTGCTTAGTAGTTAAAAAGTATTCCAATAGTTGCTTTGTATATAAAAATCTTCCGACAAACAGCGTAACACTTTTGTTGCTTGCCAATGGCACCAAATAAGCTCAGCATGTATCCTAAATGTTATGCAAATAATTAAATTTTGGAGATTTTTAAAATTCAACTTGAGTGTAATTAGTGTGTTGATTTTTTCTTAATTTTTTCTATTTTTTTTTCAATATTAATTTACTCAAATGTTTAATTTTGATAAGTAATGTTGTTCGAGTTAATTAAAGTATACTTAATCTAGTCTAGGGTTTTAAAAGTCGATTTGAAAGTTTTTAATCAAACAATTAAATAAAATTAAATTAAATTAAGAATTTGGAGTTACTTATTTTTTTTCAATATATTTTTTGTTGGGTCTTGTAATAGATTTATTCCAAGGCTTAAATTGAATCAGTAGTGATTAAGTTAGCATGCTTTATGGTGAAATTTAATACAAGATTTTGCTTAAGCAAAATTAAAAATTGATTAACTTTTTGCATTAAGAATTTTAATAGAAATAAAAATATTTACATTAACAAAGAATTAGAAAAAAAAAATGAAAAAATGTCTATGAAAACTGAATCTGGCCATAAGATAAAATTGATAAAAGAAAGGATATCTTTGTATAAGAATCAGGCTGAGGTAAACAATCGCTTGAATGCTCAATGCAGACAAGTTTTGAACGTTCTTAGCCAAAACACTCGGCCAGAAATCTATCCAGCTAGGCCTGGCGCATCAAAGCTCCCACAAAAAACCAATAATTTAATTAAATATGTAAGATCGCGTGAGCACTACATCCAGCACTCAAATTACTGGCAGCAGATCTGGTCCTTTACCAATAATCCTATTTACGAAAGTGGTAATTTGAACATAAACTTGCCAACTAGAAAAAGATTATTATTTTTCCTAATATTAAAGACCAAAACGAAGGATTCAACAATCCATTTTACTCGCTTTTAAACAATAAGGAAAATTTGCCTAAAGGTCTTGAAATGTACGAGAGCATTTGTAGCCTCAAAAATTACAAGAACAGGTAATTTGGACAAAAAATTAAATAAATGTATCTAAAAATATCAATTTTTTTTAAGTGAGCTTGACTTGATCAGCTCACCAGATAGTGGTATACATTCGGAAAATTTAACTCGTCATAACTCAGAACAATCAAAATGCTCAAGTATCCAGACATCTCAAAATGGAATAGATAGCTTGTATTCAAGTATAATAAGCAGTAAAAAAAGCTCAGATAATTTATGTGACTATGATGATTCGGATGGGGAAAGTTCGACAACAGTTGAACAACATGAATTGCCATTGGGTTGGATAAGATGTTGTGATGAAGCTGGTATATACTACTGGCATAAGCCTTCCGGTACTGTAACTCGCAAGCCGCCCAAATCCGAACTAGAGCCTGGTAAATTCGATCTGAATGACCAGTTAGAAAAATATATGCCAAATAGTGAACGTAATATGTGGGATCAGGGGTTTGTGAAAAATTCGGTTTCTTGTTCGGAATTTTCAGCTGAAAAATCTGACTCTGGCAAAATAAGGTTCTATGTGCGCTCATTGGGCTGGGTAAGAGTAAATGAAGAAGATTTAACATCTGATAAAAGTAGTAGAGCTGTAAATAAGTGTATTAATGAGTTGTCAAGAGGAGTTAAAGATTTTAATGATGTGGTAGCCCGATGGGGCGAGGTAATAGCTTGAAATGTAATTTTTTACCAAAAGTTCATCTTTTTTTCCTAAAGGGAAAGGATTTGTACATGGATATAGATGATGGTTTTTTGGTCCTGCTTGATCCAATAAATGAAAAAGTTCTGAACCGGCAATCAATTACTTCCATAAGAGTTTGGGGAGTCGGCAGAGACAATGGAAGGTAATAATTATTATCCAATTATAGATAAAAATATATATTTTTTATTTATTTTTTTAATTTAATCTTAACCTGATAGTGACAGGTTTTAATGAACTTTTTTTTAATAATTTAAATTATGGCATGATATAGTATGTGCTTTCGTAATTTTATGAAAATTAATTAAAAATAATTCCAATTTTTTAATTTTTTTTCATGGAATGGTTTTTGTGATGTATTGGATTATGTACATAAAGCTTTTTAAGATAGAATTAATTAATGACCGTACTTAATGACTGTCGAAATTTAAGATAATATGCAAGATTAATGTTTAAAAGTTTTAATTAACTAAAAATATTAAATTCTAATCAATTTAAAAAATATTATTGTTTTCATTTTTTAATATTAAACATAATAAAAGCTTAATAAATTAAAATTTAAAAAAATAATTATATTATAATTAAAGAGATTTTGCATATGTTGCCCGAGACCAACAAACCAAGATCCACATGTGTCACGTGTTTCGGTCAGATAGCGGACCAGCCAAAGACATTGCCAACTGTCTCCGAGATACATGCAGGCGGTTGATAGAAGAAAAGAGGCTATCGCATTCGAGCGTATCATCTCAACTAAAACGACCAGACTACCTTCCTGATCTACTCGACTCAACTAGCAAAAAAATAGATATCAACCTCAAGTACAAATCAGTTAGTTACAGTAACGATACTTCTGGCAAAGGATTCGAAGGTGTTCTAAACTTTCCACAAGCTCAAGAGGAACCTAAAAAGTCTATTCGGTGCAAATACCTCGGGTGTACCAAGGTAAAAAAGGCCTCTGGTATGCCAACATTAAACGATGCTATAGACAAAATTTACGCCAAATGTTTAATTGAGTACAGAAAAGCCAAACGGGAAAAACAAATTAAGATCTATGAGCAAAGAATGAAGCAAAATTTAGACGAAGACATGCACAATTTGAACTTGGATGATGTGGTTGGGGATGACGATGTTGATGACTATGATTATGATGATGAAAATGACATTGATAATTCGGTGTCTTTCGACAACTTGTCAGAGATTAGCTGCGGCAGGAATTTGGGCTCAGATGTGAATGTAATCATATCCCCATCAAGCATACTGGTCAAGAGAGCCTATGACAAAGAGCCTTCGGGTCTTTCACTAAATTATAATGAAACCAATTCAATTGTAGAGTGTCGTTTACGCTACCTAAGCTTTATGGGAATTTCTACAGATATCAGAATATGCGGCTTTATTATGCAAAATGCGGATGCTACATTCAGTTGTCATGGTTTTATGTGCGAGGATTCATCAGCACTTTTGTGCAAAACCATCGAAGCAGCCTGTAAATTAAGATACCAAAAGTGCTTGGACGCTCATCCAGAGGCCTATCAAACAACTCAAATGAGAAACGATGCCAAAAATACTCGATTAACTAATTATTTGACATCTCAATTAAGAAATGTATTTGATAATTTTAAAACTAGAAATTTATTTTCCAAAACTAATTAAAGCATTTATTCATCACTTAACCTTAATCTAGTCTATTTTTTTAAATGTTGTTTTTTTTTAAGAATTTTAATAATTTTTTTTTATTAACAAATTATTTTCAAATAAATTTTAAATTTTTAAATTTTTTAAATAGTTTGAATAATAAATGGATTAATTTGTACTCGATTTTTTTTGTCAATTGTGTCAAAAATCAAAAAATAAAAATACCAAATGCATCTAACTATTGAAGTTATTGAACATTTTTAGATTGATGAGATATTCCAATGATTTTGCAATCTGATCTATTGATCTATGTTAAGATAAGAATAATGTCCGTGATAATCAACAAAAACAACTATATTATACAAAAAAATAAAGTCCGAAAGGGCAGTCTGTTAAACTGGAAGAACCTACCGCCATACTAACTTAGATTTCGGGTGAACAGGCACATTAAAAAATGCCTGTTTAAAGTCCAATTTAATATACCAGAGATGTTTCCAACCTGGTATACGGATTTAAGTGCCAATTTTGGCAGTGTGATGATCTTACTAAGAGCTGAGAAATCAGCTATAGGCCTTACCTTAGAGCCGGGTCTCTCAACGAGAAAGAAGGTTCCGCAATAGCGGGTTGGCTTAGATATTTTTACCTCTTCTATAATGTTAGCCTTAAGGAGATTCTTAATTACAAGGTCTCGGTTAGGGTCGGATTAGTTATTTTAGACTTGAAACCTTTAGTCCTGGCCGACCCATATTCTGAGACCCTGTTTAATCTTACTGTAGAAGCCCCTTGGAATCCTAAATTTTTTTATATATTTCTATAACCATAATAAAGACCTTAATCATGCTCATAATGTTTTCTTGATGTATTATCGATGTATTATTGGAATATTCAAAAAAAATGACTATCTTTTATAATACTTCAATAAATTCACTCTATAGACTAAAAATCAAGCTAAAGAGCTTTCTCAAAGGAAATACAGTATTTGAATATTGATAATTTTTCCGAGTCTGGATCTCAAAATTTAAAAAAATAAATTTTTTCTAAAATCATCCATTATATTATTTTTCTGAAAAAATGCGAAATTTATTTTTTAAATTCAGAATAGAAAATAATAAATATAAATTATTTTGGCTTATTTTAAATAAAAAATAATTAAAATTAATTTATTTTGTCAAAAAAATAATAGCAAAAATAAATTAATTTAAAAGGCTTCTGCTAATTAGTGGAAAAGATTGAAAAATTTAGTTCCAAGAAAGAAATATTATAAAAAATCAAAAGTTAAAATGAAAAATTTTAAAAATTGGTTATTATTTTGGGTCTTGGTCATTTGGAAATTGTGCCAAAGTATTTAATGCTAAAGCTTTTTTTTTTTAATGAAAATTGATTTTCAGGTAGTTACTTTTATGAAAAAAGAAATGTCCTTATTGAACAACCTTTTAGTTCAAATATTTTAATCAAACAAATCGAAAATTTAAAAAATATAAACTGTCTACATCAATGCACCGTAGACGTAAAATAAAATGTAAATAATGTAATAAATGTAATGTAAATGGCACCAAAGTTTCATCTCTTAACACTGGCGTAGATAATCCAGTTGATGTTATATATAAAGAATATTGCTATTTTGGAAAAAGTAATTATCTCACTGACTCGAATGGTTATTTTGATGTTGATGATATTAAATTTTTTAATGCTGAATTAAGTGAAACTCAAGTAGAATCGGAAGTAAATTTTGGTACTTATTAAAGTTTTTGATGAGTAATAATTAATTGTATTACTATTTAAAAAATACAAGTCGAAATCAAATAATTTTTAACAGAAAATTATTTTAATATTTTTAAATTATTTTTTTAATTTTGATTTTTGAAAAATATTTCACAAATATACGATGGTAAAAATCTAAAGAAAAAATCCTCGCCATGTTAAAACATCTGTATATGAGGTAAAAAGGAGTTAAGATAGGGCTATCAACTAGTTTAAAGTAGACATATCTTTTTTATTAAACTAATAAAATTTTGGGAATTTAATTAGATTTAATTATAATTTTTAAAATAAATCTTAAAGTTTTTTGTTTTTATATTCATAATTTTTTCATGAGAAATTCTTTTAATTTGTAAATAAAGAATCGCGATCCACAGGACAAATTTTAAATTCGAATTTTAATTTCATATTTCAAATATATTTTTATTTTCAAATAAATATTTTAGTGATTTTTGATTCAGATTTATTAAAAAATTCACTTCATTAACTTAAGCCAACTTGATGATACATTCTACTTTATAAGCTTTTTCAAACACTTTCCTTGATATATTTTAGCCTAAATTTACTTGCTCTTCCTATTTATAAATATTCGTATCTAATTGATATTTGATTAATATCAATTAATAAATGAGATAAATATTATTAGCTGTTAACTAGATAGAATATTTCAACTTGTGTTTAAATTACAAAGAGAAAATCCAAATGGAATTCCCGGCTGTTTGAAGGGCTCATATTCATCCTATCCATTTTTTAAAGCAATTTGATATTTCATTTACAAAAAACAAAACTAATATTTAATATAAATTTATGAAATTATTATTATTATTATAAAAAAGCTACAGCAAGACTAGCTTGCGGGGGCGGCCTACATGAGAGGTCGCCTATGGTAGCTCATTGCACATAATGAGATAAAAGACTGATAGAAATATACAATAAGAATTTTAGGGTTAAGGAGTTAATTTTTACAAGAATAAAAAAAGAAAAACTGGGATTCAAACAAATTAATTTTTACCGTATTCGATTTTGCTGCAGTATAAGCTAAGACATGAAACCTATATTTTTTTTTCATAATATGAATAAAATATACTTTGATTAATGGTCCAAAAGCTGGTAGCTAAGCTAATATAATATTGTAAACCCGTGTTCACGGCTCTAAGAATAAAGCTCAAGTCCAATTTTTTTGTATTAGAGTTTAATACATCGTTTAACGATTAAAATTATACTAGCTAGAAAAGCCAAATTTAAGCTTTTTTCTACTTCTAAATAACTCTACAATTGGTAAGTACATTTTTATAGTAAATTAAAGGTAGAATTAAGGAGGAAATAAAAAAATTAATACTGTAAAGTCTCGATCTGGACTTTAGGGATTTAAGCCAGGAAATAAGTAAAACTATTAGATTTAGTTAAAGTTTATTAAATGGAATCCCAAGTTATAACAAATAGTTAGTGGTTTATATAGTGGCTAGAACGTGTGTTGTAGTTGCAGTTACTTAGAACATGCAACTCTAAGTAACATATAGAGACATGTCAAAGACTTGGGTCTTAACAATACGATAATTGGATTTGAATTATCAAGAGATAAAATTTTTAATTTATATTTGTCTGATAATTTTTCCATTCTCATCACGTGGAATCTTTTTTCTTCCTCTTTTTTTTGAAACTGCTTCAGTTTTTTCGGTACTTACCGCTTTTGAATTTGATTTAAAACCTGAATTTACATCTTAATATTTTAAAACATAGCGTCCTGTTACCTGAGGATTTGAATTTCGAGCCAGTTGAGTTTTTAAAGGAGTCAAAATTTTATTAGAGCATAATCGTACTCAATTGCAGCTAGATCGATTACAGAGTGAACATTTTTCTACTTTTTCTAGAAACCCTATTAGAAATCACATTTTGACTCCTTTGAATATTCAACTAGCTCGAAATTAGAATTGTGAATTCTAGTAGTGTTCCTAAAAAAAAAAAGAAAAAGTAGTCTGAGTCGTGAAAATGAGTTTACGATAAATAATAATTTAGATTAAAATTTTTTAAACTACCGTAAACTCGGATTTATAGACGCAACATCTGCTTCAAGAATGATACCATGCTAAAAAAAAATCAAAATTAATTTTTTCGAGTTTAAGGCAGGGTTAGGTATTACATGCATGGTAAAGCCAGAACTTGACCGTATAACAGCATGCAATTTTTTATATAAAATTTGCTGGATGCGCTTATACCAAAGTAAATGAAATAGACTTTACCTATTAACGCATTTAATTTTTTTTGGTCGCGTTCATATTAAAAAAATGCTTGCTGTTATACGGTCAAGTTCTGGCTTTACCATGCATGTAATACCTAACCCTGCCTTAAACTCATCAAAATTAATTTTGATTTTTTTTAACATGATCCTCTACGGTATAACCGCGTCGCGCTTATATATCTTCTAGATGCTGCGTCTATAAATCCGAGTTTACGGTAAAGACGAATCTTTTTTTAATAACTATACTATATAATAGTTAAATAAAATTAAAAAATTAATTTATAAAAGTTTAATATTTTAAAATAATTGGTATATTCAGTGGCTCAAGTATTTTAAATGGACAAAAGTTTGTTGTTTTCTCTATACCAATAGCTCACTGAGAACAAATAAAATAGATTCTTTAGAATTGGGAAAGTTCCAATATCAGGGCATTGGAAAGATTCATTTTTCACAAAATTCACCACCATAACCATTATGGCATTCGCATGTGCAAGTTTTTTTACTCACATTTGAGTCTGGCGTATCAGGGACACATTTCTTACCAAACAATAATCAATAGATATTTCTAAAGAATATGGAAGAGAATACTTTGAATAGTTTACTTTTTGAAAATCAAAGAATGAGGCACAAAATCGCCTTGGCTATCAATATTGTAAATTAAAAATAATGAAAAAGATATCGTCTAATATTAATTATAAAAATTTTTTTACTTAAATTATTTATTTTTTAAGCGATTAAAAAATTTAATATAATTTAAGGAATTAAGTAAAATTTAATATTTTAACAAAAAATTTGATCCTATAAAAAGTTTAAAAAACACGATCCAATTATGAATAAATTACATTAAAGGCTCGTTTATTGATTTATAAGTTTTAAATAACATTATTTTAAAAAAGTTTTGTTAATCTTAATACAAATTAAAATCTTCTCTATAAAAGAAAAAAAATTATCTGTATCATCACCAATTTAAAAGAATAAAAAAAGTTAATTAAAATGAAATTGTTGGTGTTTATTTCAATTATTTTGTCAGTCAAGAGCTGTTACGGTCTTGTTTGCTATTCATGTAATTCTGGACAAAACCCTAAATGTGGTGAAGATATGACCGACGTAAGCACAATTGGCATCTCTACATGTCAAAGAGATGACAAATTTTGTGTCACATTTTACAATAGATTTGACAACAATAGCAAGTTTATTTCATTTCTTTCTTTTAAGATAAAATTAAAAATTTATTTTTATAGACATTTACAGAGGTTGTTCGGGATCTTTCTACACACCTGAACAATTGGAAACAGTCAATAACATTTGTGTCTTAGATCCGTTTACAAAAAGTTTATTTTGCAGTTGTAATGATGGCGATTTGTGTAACAGAGGCAAAATTGGATCATTGGAAATAGCCAGTAAGAAAATATAGTAAACTATGCATACTTTTTTAAAGTTTTTTCAATATATTTAATAAAATTATTTAAAATATGTCAAATTAATAGTCTGATAAGTAAAAAATAAAAAATTTTTGCCAAGATAAAGATGAGTTTTTAAGTAATATCTGTTTAAATTGTGGTACATGTAATGATTTATGTGACAAATATGAATGCGATTGTGCTGCCGATTTCACCCAAAAATTGTGACTCTTACGAACTTCTGGTTAAGATGGCATAAATTGGGCTAATGATAATTATGAATGTGTCACAGTTGATTGTACAGACTTCATTGGTTACTACACTTGTACCTGTGATAGAGTATTTGAAGGAAAAGATTATGAAAGTGACATTGATGAATGCGCAAGTAACCCATGACAAAATACAGCCACTTGGAATGATCTTGAAAATGGCTACAATTGTACTTGCTTGGCAGGTTACCCTGGAATAAACTGCGAAACTAACATAGACGAATGTGCATCGAATCAATGCAAAAATGGAAGATATGATTGTGCATGTCAACCTGGATTTAATATAATGAAGTAAAAAAATTGTAAAATAAAAAATGTGGTCATTTATTTTGTCTACCAACTCATATTAATGAAAGTAATTTAGGAAATTGTTTTATAGACAAAAAAATGACTACTATTGCGATTGTGGTAAAAGTGGTAAATAAGAAGGCTTTATTGGTAAAAATTGTGATGAAGTAACACCGCCAAAACCATGTGATTGATCACCAGCGGTGAAATATATTCTAAAACCGGAGTGAATTACTTATATCTAAAATACTTGGAACCACTGAATTACAACTATTGTTTCACTATAATCCAAGTACTAACACTGGTACTTGAACATTTCTATCAGATTTTACCAACTATTAAGGCATTACATGATCTAATATTTAAATTTATTCTTTTAGAGAAATATTGATTTAGAGACAGTCAGATACAGCTAGTCTAGGTAGTTGCCGAGTTCGGAGCCATTAAGTTCCCAAAGAGGTTGAACAAGTTGACTATTTTATAAACCTGGGATGTCGTGTGACAAACGATTCGAAATCGAGTTCAGAGATCCAAAGAAGAATAGTTCTTGGAGCTTACAGATTTCAATAAAGAATTCAATAAAGAATAAACCGGAAATTAGTTTTAGAACAAATAGAAAGATTTATCTAGCTACAGTAAAGGCAACTACCATGTATGGTGCAGAGTCGTGGACATGCAGTCTTTCTGACTATCAAAAACTAAATAGTTTTCACAAAAGACGCTTGATGCAGATAGTTGGTCCTCAAAGAATTGAAAGAATTGGATTGACAGAACAAAAACTCTACAATCAAACAAAGACTGTCTCACTTGATAAAATCTTCAGAACAATAAGGCTAAGATGGGCAGGACATGTACGACGAATTTTGAACACACGTTTACCAAAGATTGTTCTATTTGGTGATATTTTGAGTGGAAAGCGTGGAAGAGGAAGACCAGAAAGAGAGTGGACAGATTGCTAAAAAGAGGACTGTGAGAGACCTGGAATTGTCTGGTCAAAATGGGTGAATGAGTCGAAGAAACGCGAGAAATGGCGCATCAAAATCTCGTCCCTAACCTCAAACAGATGAGGATAAAGGATCCCTTATTATTATTATTATTATTATTCTAGGGAAATATTGATTTAGAGACAAGACTCTTGATTTGTGGTACCAAGTTAGTCTAGGTAGTTGCCGAGTTTGAGAAGCCATTAAGTGCTCAAATGAGTGACTCTGTTTATGATGAATTAATCTTCTTAGAGAAAGACACCGTCATAACTCTAGCAAAGCCGTTCCCAAACCCGGTTGAAAAAGAGGAATTTGGAATATCAACTGTTTTATCATGATTCTTTTCTGGAGCTAAAATATTCTCATCTTGTTTATCGTTTTCTTTAATCAGCTTTCTTTGTTCATTTCTAAAACATTTTTGAACATTTTATAATTAAAATTTGAATTAAAGCTAATATTGCTATAGATTTATAGCAATATATACCTGATTCGAGTCAAAAAATATAAAAATCTTTCATTCCTTTGTCCCACCAAAATTTTCTTTTTGTGTTTTTTATCTTAAGGTCCAATTTGCTTAGAATTTCAATTGTACTTGGGGTCATTTCACTGTGAGCTTTATTTAAAATTTCAGTTAATAAATATTCCAATTAATTTCCATTTACGTTTTTAGTTTATCAATAAGTAAATTTTAGCACTAGAAAACCTGGCTGATTAATTACAAAAATTTCAAATTAAAATATCAAAAGAAATAGAAAAAATTTATTTAAAATATGATTAAAAAAGTTAAGTATTACTAGTTGATTTTAACTTTCTTAGAGTAATTTTTGATAACTTTATTTCTTTGAGATAATATTCAAGTTTGAATACCTGAAATTTTCAAGTTGATTGATATGGAAATTTTAAAATTTCATTTTCACATTAATTAAAATAAAGTTTTTTTTTATCTTATTTTCATGCTTCAAACGCTAGGCTTAAAAGAAGATCCATCCTGTGTGTAATATATTATAGGACAATGAAAAGATTGCTTTAACTAATTCTTTATTTAACTTTAAAATTCGAGTATAAATAATAATATAAAAGAGTTTCTTATAAACTGAATCAAGTACGTGACAAGATTCTTAAAAGGAGTAAGGATACTTTTATAAACTGCCAAATAAGGTAAATGAATTAATTAATTATTTAAGATATCAGATAGTTATATGACATGTGTGGCCCGAGGATTTCCTTAAAAATATTTAAATGAACAAAAATTAATAATAAATAAATTATCATGCCAATCATATAAATTTTTACATCAAAATTAATTATAGGATTAAGTGGCTCAAAAAATGAAGTAAAAAAAATTGAAAAAATTTAATGAATTCTTAACTTCTCTTTCAAAGACTAATCAGTGTGTTATCAAAATGAAAAATTAAAAAATTCATTAGGAATACTTTATTTTTTGACTTATTTAATATTTTAAAAGAGTTAAAATTTTAAAATAATTTATTTAAAAACGAAAAATAATTATTTTATTTTTTAAATTATTTTATATGTCAAAGCTTAACATAAATTAATAGAAAAACCTTGCATACTTAAATAAATAAGGGCATTAAAACCTAATCAAATAATAAAAAAATAAAATTATCTGTTCTGAAATAAATTTCAATATTTATTTAAAATATAAATTAATTAAACTTCTGTAATCACACAATTTTTATTGGCATAGTTTAAACTAGATTCTTTTTCTTTCAAGCAATTTTCAGATTCAGCTTCTTCTATTTCAGCTTGATCAGCTTTAGACTCCTGATCAATATCCTTATCTTTATCTTCGCTTAAATCATCTTCGCTTTTGAGAAAATTCCAGTTAACAACTCCTTTTTTGGGTTCTTGGACTTTTTTTTTATCTACCTCAATGAACCATACACTTTTGCTTTTCGGTTCAGACCTTCAAATTTTTTAAAATAATTAAAAAAAATAAATTTATAAATCTAAAAAGTGATCTCATATCTAAATCATTATCTTTTAATTAATTCACTTTTTTTAAACTCTTTTTCGAAATATAAACAAAATTACCATGGCTTTTTAAAAAATTTGTTATAAATAACATGCCATAATATGCACATACCAATGATAAAAAATATAATAACAAAAGAAATTCCCAAAATTCCAATTAAAACACCAATTTGTTTAGCGGTGTCTTGCTCTTCGATTTCATTGTGAAATGTAACTAAATAGCTTGGCCATATTTTGGTAGAATTTTGGTTCATATCGGCATTTAAGTATTTATTTAATTTATTTTATCTAAATTTAATTTTTTTTGGCAAAGGTTTATTTAAATACAAGATATTTAAATAGAAAGTTTAATGTAAATTAAAGTTTAAGAAGTGCTTATTATGAATATTGTGCCATGCAATGTAGAGCGCGAAATAAGGCTTTTTGACTAGGTCGACCCATTAAAATCGCTTTTTAAGGCTAGTCTGGCTTTTTTTATTTTTATATTTTTTTTTAATTTTTTTTTATTAATTAAATTTCTGACAATAAATTATTTTATATTTCTAACTGAAAGAAAATTCGTAAGTCCTAAATGTAAAAAGAAACCATTTAGTTTTTAATTTTGTATAATTTGATATGAAGTTATATGATATTAAAATAAAAGCTTTTGAGATTTATCTTCACCCCCTGCAAAGATATTTGCATTTTATTTTATCTTTAAAATATCTTCCAAGCTATTAAATACCAAATTTAGTTTTCAAAAAGGTATCTTGTTTTGTCAGATTTATTTATTTCTTTTATGTAGTTGGAAAATTTTTATTCGTTTTAAAATACTTTATTAATTTTTATTTTTCGCGAAAATTACTTGCGAAAAATACTGAGCATTAATTAACCTATAATCTAATACTAGAAAAAACAAATTAATTTTAATAAATTTTTTCTTAAATTAACAAAAATAATTTTTATGGACACTATCTTAAAATAATAAATTTAAATTTTTTTACAGTCTATTTTACTTTAAAATTTAGTTTTTAAGAATTCAACTAAATCTTGATTTTTTTTCAAGAAAATTTAATAATAATAAATGACTTTTTTTATTAAAATATAGCTGTCGTTTAAACCTTTCTTTTGCTTGAAAATCATTATTTTTATTATTATATTATTTGTTCCTATTAAAACCATTTATACCAGTTACAAAATCTAAAAGCTTAACATTCAGTCACTAATTTAGATATTTAACTTAAGCTAATGTTAAAAAAATATGTTATATTAAGATATTGTTTTATTAAAATCAGTTTCTTCTAATTAAAGAAGCCAGATTTTAATTTAATTTATTTGAAACACATAAAAATTAATTTTAGATATATAAAATCCAATCAATAAAAATACGGCTTTGCCAAAAGCCATCTTCCGGAAGATTCTGTTTTGATTGAGAATCCGAGAGGACTTGCATACCAAAGCAACTAATCTAAAGACGCTTTTATATGCCTTTTTTAAGCTAGTAGCTATGTAGAAGACTTATTTCCTCAATATGCTGTACATTTACTTTTATAATAATTATTATAAGCATAGTTAATTGTATCTTTAGTTATTTGATAAGAGAATACAATACTGATATAATAAGTTTATCAGCAATCTCTCTTATTTCTTTTCTTTATGTTCTCAAATTTTGTTTTCCCGTCACCAAAACTTTTCTGTACAAAACTCTGCAATTAAAATTTTTGATATATAAAATAGTTTGGAAACAGTGATACAACATCAAAAATTTACCAAAGCGATTTTAATTTAATAATTCTTTAGAATGCTTTTATTACATTTCTAATTTGAGGTATTCAGCAAAGCTTCTTAAAGATAAACTATTGAATTTAAATCAAATTGTTTCAAAATTAGATTTCTAAAATGATTCTTTCATAAAATATTTTATGTTTTACCCAAATCTAGTCTCTGCAGAAACTGTGCAATTTTATTTAATGATTTTCCAATAAATTTAGTGTTTTGAAACGTTGGAGAGTATTTGCAGAAACTTCATTTAGATGAATGACCGCATTTGGCGTCATAACAAGTCTAAACTCTCTTTGGCATTGATTCAATCAATTTTGTCCGTACACAGTCGGATTCTTTGACAACTCTTTGTGTAAAATAATTGTGAAATTTGTGTAAAGTCTATTTTAAATGCTCAATAGAGGTTACTTTTGAGATTACCATTTTGGCTTCCATGTATGACCATAAATTCTCGATTGGATTGAGATCTAATGAATGGGCACACCATGACAGAACTTCAATGTTCTGTTCTTTGAGTGGAATGCGCTGAATCCCCACCTTGTTAAAAAACCAAAGGGTCATTTGGTAAAAGATTGTTTTCCATGGTGTTAATGAAGACAAATTGATTAATTCGTCCTGTATAAATGTTGCATATACCAGTGCCTTTGTAGAAAATACATTCCAAGATACCGGCTGAGCCTCCACCGTTTTGTAACCTTGGTACACAGAACTTAGAAGACACTTTATTCTTAACCTTTTTATTATTACTCTTGATTTACGATTAAAGAGCCTCAAAATTGGACTCATAACTAAAAATACCGTATTCCCTCGTTCGATTATGCTGCACTACAAGCTAAGACATGCATATTAAATTATCAAATTAAGAATTTTTTTAGCATGGGTGAGATGTACTTTGGTGCATGCTCCAAAAGCTGGTAGCTTAGATTATGGTGCAGCATAATCAAACGAGAGAATACGATAGCTTTCGAACAATCATCAAATGTCCAATTATGTCTCTGTTTACACTATTTTTATCATTTTTGTCTATCTATTATGATTTTATTTAAATTTTTGAAATTCTTAAAAATCTTTTCGCAGCCTCACAAATTTCATTTATGCCATTGAACCAGGTTTATTAGGTGATCACCTAATTTCAGTTTTGGTAATTTTCAATACAACACTAAGGCCTTTATATTATGTGATTAAAATTTAGAGCCACTATTGACTCAAGTTTTAACCCAAGTTCAAAGTAAAACAATCACGATATGGTTCTGTCTTAGTTGATACTTTTCTAAAAAATATTAATTTATTGAATTATTTTGGTCAATTGCAAAGGTAATTTCCATTTTTTTGATAATTTTTGGAATTTTTTTAAACTTTAAAAAAATTAATCAATCAATTAAAACAATTAAAAACAATGTATCTAACAGCAGCCGGAACAAGTGGAATTAAAATCCAAAAACGTAAAGCTGATGACGTCGAACTTCCAGCCTATCAACCGACGAAGTATAATCGCGCGTCGGACATCCGTCACTGTGAAGTCAACTATGGCCCAGTCACGGAAAAAAACGTCCATGAATTATTTGACCGAGTAAGGATCATATCGTATGATCCACCGAGCGGGGCAACGAGAGGGCATATTCATGTCCTCGGAGTCCCTCGCTTTACAGAAAGGTTAGTGGTAATTTTTTTAAACAAATAATTATTTCTCTATTTAAGGATCATGAGGGACATGAGTTTAGAATCATTAAGACAGTTGGGAATTACAAATCCCAACGCAAAAAGTGCATTTATGGGCATGCACTTTACCGAAATTAAAGACAAGTCCCATTTCAACAATACCGTCGAATACTTAAGGAGAAAAACGGTTATTGTTGACGACGATCGCCTCGAATACGAAGGAAACAAGTCGTCCACCCTCGTACGAAGGGTGAAGACAATGAAGACAAAGCCAAAACACTCGGCTGAAGAAATTGCCGAGTTCCGCGAGGAATATCCTCGCCAGAATAGCTGGAAGAGAGACTGCGTAAACCTGCGTCTCTCTAAAAAGGACTACGAGGGATTTATGTCCCTCGAGCGCCAGCGCCAAGAGGAAGACCGAACTCTTCCTATCCCCAAGTCCGATTTTAAAAAAGTCTTACCGTTCGTGTCATATTTGAAGTTCCTTCGGGAACTTCGTAACAAAATGGAGTCCCATAGCGTAGAAACTGGGACTGCTTTATTCCTCGCTAGTAAAGCAAGTACGTACAAAAGTACGACTTGCGAAATTTTAGCGGATTCGTTCGGGTCCTATCACATATGGCCTGGGACGCAATTCGTGAAAGAAGATACATTAAAATATGACAGCGCAAATAAAATCAATAGTCATAGAAGAATGTTATTTTAATTAATAAATAAACTATTAAAATAATTTAAATCTTTTATTAAAAATATCCCAAATAAAGTAAATTGGCAAAAGGTTATCGCTCTCCTATTCACAGGAAAGCAATAACCAGTGTCGTATTTACATATTAGGTAGAAACATTTACAAATGGAAGCGATCTTGTTCTCTATTGCTCTTTGTTTGTGTTTATACGGTTATTTGGAATATCTAGCCTTACCCACTAAGCTGTTCAGTGGGCATTAAATCGATTTGTTGTTTCTTGTTTTAAATCTTCGTTCATTCTAAAATAAGGATCATCTTTAATTCGCCCAGGTCCATGTTTTTATTTTAAATTTTGAAAATTTAAAATAAAAACATAATGTCTTAGGGCTTTTTATTCAAAAGTTAGATTTTTAACTTTTTTTGCTGCTTTTTGAACCGAAAATAAATTTTGAACTTTTGCTTTCATTTTATTTACAAAAACTATTTATAATAAATGACTATTGATAAATCATGTTTAAACACAACTATATGATACATATCTTTAAAGCGGTATGATTATTTTCAGTGTTCAGCTTTCATATTTTACACAATATACATTTGGTCATACAAAGTTTGTACAAAATAAAATAAAATTAAAATTAAAAATAAAATAAAAATAATTAATATCTATTTCTGATATAATCTTTTAACTTTGTCAAACTTTGAAATTAAAATTTTTCTGTACAACTTATTAAAATGAATAAAAATGAAAAATTTCATCACTATAAGCACATAGAGAAAAGATCGAGATACAGTGGACAGTATTTGATTATCTTTTAAAAAATTAAACGACTTGAAACAACTGAACATAGACGATGGTAAATTTGCCAAAGTGAACGCACTTGAAACCACTAGGACCATTAAGGTAATATTCTTTTTAGCCTTGCTTTCTCGTCTATTTTTGAGCTTTCCTGCCAATGCCTTGGATGACTCCGAATTTGTTGTATTACCAGCATAAGTTTCTGTTGCTCCTTTCAAAAAAATGACTCACTAGTTTTAAAATATCAAAATTACTTCTTAAGCCTTCCATTTTAATTGCCAAATTAGACTTCTTTACCATCAATTTTCTAAATCGAATCAAATTGAACCAGTTGATAACAAATAAGATCACTGAAGCTATCAGCAATCTCACCAATGGCAAAGTAATGCTGATTACTTTTCCGACAGAGGATGATTCAAATTTTGTATTCTCAAGTCTATATTTTTCATTCGATTCATGGACTATGTTTTTTAGAAATATAACAGGCAGATAATAGATTAAAGAAAATAAAGATATGAAAATAATTACTAAAATAGGACGGGAATTTTGTAAAAATTTTTTATTTGATATAATCATAAATCTTTGAAATGAAATGAAAACTTCTATTAGAATATTATTAATAGCTAGAGAGCTTGTTAAATAATCTTGAAAGTAAAGCTTATAAACCAAAGAACTTAAGTGGTATTTTCTGAAAAGACAACTAGAACCACATGTGATGAAAATTTTAAAAGCGATTATAGTGGCATACATTAGATCGATAATCGAAGAGCCTAAATAGTACTGGTACACTGAATCTTTGAGCTGTTTGCTTGAAAGAACCAAAATATTAATTACTGAAGTAATAGAACCAGTCGAACAAACTATACAATAGATAATTTCATCTACATTTACATATTCTGTGATCAAGGTTGAATTATATTCCATTTAAATAGACTTTTAAGTAAAAAAAACTTTTATTTCTCTATATTTTTATTATTGATATATTTAATTAAAAAATTAGACATTTTTGCTTCGAAATAAGAAAAAACTTACTTGATCAAATATTTAAATTATATCAATTTTATGTAGAGAAAATATGACAGAATAAAAAATGGTGAAAATTGTTTTTAGACATGTTTAGATGAAATTAGATTTTAAGAAAAATCGTCTGATTTATTAAATATTGATAATGTTTACGCAAAATGTTAAAAAAACCATTGACAAAAATTTAATATAAAAATTTGGTAATTAAGTTTTTAAAGGAGAAACTAAAAGTTAATTAAAATGCCATAAAAATTAGAAAAAATTAAAAATTATCAGGTTATTTTTAATTTAAAATTTCTTAATTGTTAAAAAGTTGATAATTTTCATTGTTATTGACATTGGAAAATTTTGCGGTATTTAGTAGGAAAAACAAGAACATATTTATAATAATGTTACAAAAAAACATTACTTTTTGATTAAATTTGATTTTTTTCTATTAAATTTATTTTGATACTCTTAGATTTTTAATTTTGAAAATTTTTCGTCTAGTTAGTTGATTAAATTATTAATTATAGATTATAAGAAAAGAAAATAATTATTTCTATTTAAAAAAGTTTCTGTACAAATTATTGATTGTTGTTAATTTTTTTATTTTATTTTTTAAAAAAAGGTATACTGATAAATTAAACATCTAGGTTGATGGTCAGTTTCTGTATATGTAATTTTACAAAGACATTTTTATCTATTTTGATTCGACATATGAGTAATTAACAAAAAATTGAAAAAAAAAATTTTTTATTTTTAAGAAAAAAAAAACTTCCGGCTAATTCTGTCTTTATCAGTTTTCCTTTAATCGAAAGTTTTACTTAAATGTATTTAGACTATAATCTAAAATTTTATCTCATTATATTTTTTTATGAAATTGGAATAAAAATATTCAAATTGAGTTGGAGATTTTTTTACAAAGTTTTATTATTTTTTGTTGTTCCATTTAGATGACAATTTATAAATTCTTGATACAAAAATATACATTTCTATTTTTATTGTTTGATTCAAAGATAATAACAAAATTAGAAAATAGCTGCTTAAAAATTGTTCCTAAAAAATTTTTAAAGTTTTTTTTTATTCAAAAAGATCTCTAAGCATCAGCACCAATTCGACAGCATTTTTGTTCTGTTTGCTCACATTATTAAATTCTTGGATTAGATTATTCATTATGTTTATTTTTCCATCTTCAATTAACTCATTTGAACACTCCTCAAACCAACATATGACATTACTTGGATTTGACATATTAAAAAATATCTCTAGACCATTTTGTAAAAACTTAATTCTCAAAATAGACAATTCTTAAAAATAACTTTAAAACTTAAATATCAAAAGTTAAAAAGTTTAAAAAACCTCGGTCAAAACTTATCTCAATGTTTGTTTCTTCTTTTAGGCAGGTGTTTTTTTCTTCATAAAATTCAATTTCAGACTTTAACTCTTCAAAAAACTTTAATTATGAAAAATTATTTAATCTTGTTTAGTACTATCTAGAAGAGTCTCGAAAGATTTGATTGTCTCATCCGAGCAAGTCTTAGCCTTCAATTCTTCAATTTTAATTTGGGAATTTTTTTCAAAAATTTCCTCCTCCAAATTCTGAATTTCATCGACTAAACTCTTTATGGCAATAGTGTTATCTTCTAGCTTTTCTTAAAGCATAAAATATAACTTGAGACTCAATTTTTATAAAAAGATATACTTTTTTCTACTGATAATGTTTCATTCAAGTTCCTATTTTCATTAGATAACAACTCGACTAATTCTAATAATTAAAAACACATTTTATTATATTTTTAAATTATTAATTAAGCAATTTTACTATTAAATTTTTGTTTTTGTTCATTAAAATTGTCTAAAAAATCGATTTTCATTCTCTTAGAATTAATTTATTTTTTTAGAAAAAGTAAAAGTTATATTTAAAAAAAAAATATTTAAAATTTTATTGAAAAAGCGTCTACTAGACATCGAAATTGTCTTTAAAAAAATTTAATGCTCTCTAATTATTTAATGCATGATTCTCCTGGATATAAAATATATACATTAGTCACCGAAAACTTGCCATTTTAATAAAATAATGCGTAATAAATGATAAATATTTTTGGTCCAATGATTTCATATAATTTAAACGAGTTTATATTTTCAAATTATTCAAAAGAATCGTAACCAAAAAAATGCCAGAGACAATCCAAACAAACGAGCCAAAAGGATTTGTAGAAGTCAAAATCGAACAAAACGAATCAGTAGCCAAAACTGAAAAGGGCTCATTTTGCTGTTTTATTTGTATTCCTTACAGTTTTTAACAAACTTTAATCCAATGATAATTAAACTTTGGCTTTGATATAATCAGTCTTTTAAAAAATAAAATTGCTTTTATTTAATTTTTTTTTTAAAGATCTTGTAAAAATCGAAAACTCTTCTATCTTAGATAAAATTCGCGATTAAATTTATATTGATTTTATGTTTCAAAATTTTTCACAAATATTACTAAACAAAATTAAAAATAATAATAATGATAATTGCTACGCTTATGCGTCAAGTTTGGATTAACCAGACTGTAAGCAATATTTTAGTCTCTCAATATGTTATCTAGTTCAAGTTATCAAGTTCATTCATGAGCTTTTACATTTGTATTAGATCACCTCCTTCTTGTCGAAAGTTTTGCTAGATGCATATTCGAGATGGGGTCGAACGAGAGTTGTGTACATTTTTTTAATAATACTTGAATCATGGTTACTTAAACCATTTAATACTTGCCCAAGAATACTGTTTGCTCTTGCCGATGAAGCACATATTTGCTTACACCATTTCATGTCGATATTTACTATGACTCCAGGATCTTTCTGTTCAGAAACCTCGGTCAATTTGTGGACTACCTTATCCTTTGATATATAATAATCCGTTCTTGGATTATTCCTACCAATATGCATTACTTCACATTTTAGTAGTGAGATTCATCGACTATTCACTACACCATTCGACAAGACTATTCATTATAATTTATTAAATATACAATATATCTTGCAGTCATCCGCATACAGAGAGGATCTTCCTCAGAATATTTCAGGAAGATCATTTATATAAAAAACAAGAGCAGCGCAAATAAAGTAAATACATAAAAATCTTTCAAAAATTTTATTTGCTAATCCACATCGATCACCAGGTCACCATCGTGTGCCACTACTCCGGCTTACCTTTTTACGTATTTGATCTACTTTAATTTCTGATTCTATTTATTTACTGATAGGAATCCAAACTCTTGATTTTTTTTTAAATTTTGATATAGGATGAAAATCATCTTAAAATGTATATTTTTTATTCGACTTTTATTCTACAGGTATTTTTTCTTTAAGATCTAAAAGAAGTTTATATCTATTATTAAAAAAAGATTTTGTATTCATTAAAGATTAATTAATTTGAAAAATATATTTAAAAGGTTGGTGCTTCTACTCTTTGCGTTTGCAGAGTAATACATGCAAAAAATTTGAAATTAGGGTTAAATTGCTTGTATAAGCCTAGATCAAGCCCATGTTAAAATAGACAAGTTAAAGCTTAAATTTTCGGGTTTAGATGCATTTTAAAACCCAAGAATCAAAATAAACGCAGCATAAATACTAATTTTAAATAAAATTTAAAATTAAAAGCCTCACTAAAATTGAATTAGGAAATTGAATTTTTATATTAAAAAATTAAAAACATATAATTTTTATAATTTTTTTCTGCCAATTTTTTAACGTCACTTCTCAACATAAAACTTAATTTAAAATTTTAAGCATTAATGCTGCGTTTATGCTGAAAAAACTTTCAAATGTTGGACCCTAGAGACATTTCGAAAACTATAAATTGCATTTGTAAGACCACACTTGGAAATGGTGTGGAGCTCTTATAAAAAAACGATATCTTAATGTTTGAAAAGAGGAGCAACTAAACTAGATAATAAAGATCATAAGACTTGCCGCACGAATGAAGACTCTAAAAGCTAGACTTGACAACGCTTAAGGAAAGGGTTTTTCTAATTAAATTTTCCATTTCAAATTTAATTAATTCTAGAATTTAATTTTTAAAATTTTTCCAAGTTTTAATCAGAAGAAAATATATCATTTTTTGTTACTGTTTCATGATAAGGAACTTACAATACTGAGAATGGGAAAAATAATATCTTGGTAATTTACTGGATCATATTGGACTTAAACCGTTTAGCAATAAAAATTAACATCTAATAGATTTTATCCTAATTATAATTAAAATTTTTATTTTTTCAAAATAATGGATTTTAAAGATAAAAATAAAATGAAAGCACTTTTTAATTTTTGATGTTTTTTAATTTTAATTAAAATTTTCCATTTAATTTTTAAGTTTTCTTCAAATGATGTATGATTCGGACGCATTGATTCATATTAAAATTTTAAATAAAGGACCCAGGTAAAAATTACGCCATTGTTTTAATTTTAAGATTTAATTAATTTCAAAATTTAAACTAATTGGATACAATAATATTTATATCTTTCTTTGCATATTAGAAAAGTTTTGTTTCGATAAATAAATAAATTTGCTTTTATTTTACTAGAAAATCGTATCATTTGAATTAAAGAACCTCGAAATTATTCATGTTCTATGAGCAATTCAAGTCATGGATGATAAAATTTAAATCATTTGCCAATATTTATAAGAGATGAATTTATTTTTTTTAATTTAAATTTAAAAAAGCTGGTCTTAAAAAATGGAGACTTTTGATTCAAAAGTTTGTGTGAATGAGCCCATTCCTGCCAAATTTCTAGACGATTCAAGATTTTTTCGAACCACCTCAATCTATGATATGATGGCAGACTCATTTTTTGGCAAAGAAACCAATTCTAAAGATGTTGACGATTCCATTAGAATAGGCCTTATTAGTGATTTTTTTAACAATTTGAACAAGTTTTTTTTTCAAATTTGGATCAATTAAACTAATTGTTTTCAATTTACCAGCAGGCTTTTTAAATAGGTTATTATGTAAAAAAAATTAGGAATGATTATTGAAAATACTTTTAAAAAATCCAAATCTTAAAAGTATAACTATTATCTTTATTTATTATTATCTTAAAAAAATTTTTTTTTCTGTCAATAAAATTTTTTACTTAATCTTAAACTTTACATAAAACTTAAAATACAGATTTGGCAAATCTTAAAACAAAACTTCATAAAAATATTAACACTTGTGTGTGTAGATCAATTGAACCAAATTGTTCGATGCTTGGTTGAGATTTTTTTTCCAAGTTAGATAACCTAACTAGATAAATTTCAATTGATCAATTAAAAATTTAACATTACATAATTAAGATAAAAGTGATAAATTATTTCAATCATAAAAGCAAAACTGATTAAGTCGAATATGAGTTTAAAGAAAAATCAAAATTTATAAATCATTTAAAAAATTTTTAGATATTTTTCATTCAAATTATAAATCGATTTAAAAAATACAAAAATACATAATACTAAATTAATTTAGTTGGCCAAAATTTTTAATAATTCTTTTAATTTTTTTAATTTTCCTATGGTATTTTATTATTGAAATTTAAAAAATTTTAAAGCTTTTTTTGTCTAACATTTATTTCAAAAAAATTTTATCTCTTTACTTCTTAAATTTAAAAAATGGTTCTGTAAATGCAAAATGATATATATTGTTTAATTTATTTATAAACATTTAACTATATTTAATTTCATTTAAAACAAATGTTGTTTACAATGATCTAGGTGGTGCCACTATGCGTTTTATTGAACCATTTTTAAATTTTTGAAAAAAAATTGATAAGACTTTTTGTCTCATCTGAGCTAATTCTGGTCCAAGATCTTACAGAAATTTTTACCAAACGAGGATTTATTGACTTATACTGTCAGCAGCTTAAATGAGTAAATCAATTAAGCACTCACAAAAATTAAAACCTTTACCATTTTATTAAAATGTACAACTCTGTCGACGGACCATTTTTGCCCCAGAGGAGCGCATCCTTCGTCCTCTTCGAGGCATATGTACTTTAATAGAATGATCTTGGTAAAGTAACAATATATTTATTTTAAAAATTAAGCTATAGTTAAAAATTTTAATTAAAGCTGAATAAAAAAAATAATTTTAATCAAAACTTTTATTTAAAAAACGAAATTAAAAAAAAATTACTTCTTTAACTTGAACTTCCGCATGTGGAATTTTAAAATTGTCTGGGATAAACAGAACCATTGTGGGAAACAGGAGGACCTGAATATCCCTGCACATTGGGTGCTCTATAGCCATATGAAAATCCTGTCGAATAACCCGTGGGGCCGTATCCAGGTTGTGTGTTCATTCCCATATTTGGCGCGGCCGGTTGATAAGATATTTGAGTAATTGGCGGAGGTGGAGGAGGTGGTGGAGCATTGAAAATGGACGGTGAAGCGTATGTGTTATAATTTTGAGGCGGAAACAATTCAGTAGTTGAATAAGATGTTGAATAAGAATCATCGTAGCCACAATCGTACTCTACAGGCGAGTATGTATATACTCCGCTGCGAGACGAAGGAATGCCGTATCGGCCGCCATTTGAATAGTTTTTGGGCGAATAGTCCACTTTGACAATTCTGGTCCTTACGATCGGAGGTGGCGCTGGCTCGCATATTTCTTTGTCAATTATTCTCGGCGGAGGGGTCCTTGGTCTTTCAATAATTCTCTCAATCAACTGCTGTGGCTGGGGTCTCACTATTACTCTTTCCACAATGTCTGGCTCGGGAGTAGGCGCCCTCTCGACCACTCTTTGGATCACTGGAGGCGGTGTGGGTGCCCGTATGACGTCTTTTGGCGCTCTTACCATAGGTCTGTCCCCTACACAGTGTGTTCTGTACTCATAATCACTTGCCATCGAGCTTATCGATGACCCAGAGCCTGATCTGTCCATGGCGCGTCTGTAGTACTGCTCGTCAGGGCCTCTTCTCGATCGGCTTGAGCTGCGACGGCGCGAACTCGAGCGTCTATGCTCGTCAAACGAATCACCCATTTCATCCCTGCTATAGTAGCGTTCTTCGTAATGCTTAGACATTTTTGCTTAAAAAAATTTTTATTTTTTTCAAAAATATTAAAAACAAAATAGTTTAAATAGTTGGAGAATTTTAATTAAAAAAGAATGACTAATTTGGCTAGATGTTACAAAAAAAAGTTTAATTTTTTTCCCAAATGGAAAAATGGGTGTCAGATTTTGGCAAAATAGAAATGAGCGTCACTGCTTGAACAACAAAAACTACCATTGTGATGTGTATATTTATAAAAATTGGATGAAAGCAAATAGATAGAAAGAGAAGATAGTCGTTTTTTAATTGACATGATACGCAAGAGTGATCTTGTGAATTTATTTCAGTCATCTATATTTGAAATAGCATAATTAAGCTAAGAAACTATATTTTGAAAGCCCCGAGACTAGGAGATTTTAGTTTCGGGGTCATTTGAACATCTGAATTTTCGGTTAATGATTTTATCACATATTGGGCGACATTTGTCAATTTTTTTTCCAAACTGTCAATTAGTAGAATATAAAAAGATACATAGCTTGTTCCTAAAACCAATTTGTCCTTAACTGAATAACTCAAGCGAGCCAAAGACTAATGTACCAATGGCAATTATTCTTGCTTTTGCCAACTAAACCATTCATGCAAAGACCACTTATTTGTAATATATTTTTTTTTGTTATTTTTGACATTTAAATTAGTCATTAGATCTCATTATTGTACTTGTCTATCTACCAAAACTAAAACAAAATGGCACAATTATTTTTTTGACTAAATAAAATTAATAAAATACCTATCTTTCATGTTAATAAATGCAGTTTAATTAAGGTCTTTTAAATCGAATCAAAAATTGGCTTTTCGTTTAAGTTTAATTAGCAAATATTTAAAATTTTAACAAAAAAATGAACCAATTTAAGCAAATGGTCAAATTTTATTAACCAAAAATTATTTTTAAATAAGTTATTTGAAATTTTCTAGCTAAAAAATATTTATTCTCAGCAATATGAGCTTTATTGATGGTAATGTTCAAATATTTTTAAAATGAAGTGATTATCAAAAGACAGGAAATTAATTTACAAGGTTAATTAGTTTAATAGAAATTAATTTTTTATTTTTGGGCTCCATTTTTTCAATAAAATTTAACTCTTTGTCATTAAATTGTACACAAACATCAATATTACAATTTAAAAATTGTTTATTTCAACTATTAAGAGTGTAAACTTTATATTATAAAAGCAATTTTGCAATATAAAATTTAAGAATAAATTTATAAGATTTGATTAATTAATTAATTGAAGCACAATAATTGGAATATTTCTATTCAACCAATTTTTGTCTGATACAAAACAGAAAATTTTAATTTTGAACAATGATTGATGATTCGAATTTAATTAATTGGATTGTTTTAGGGCATCAGAACCCTTTGGAAATACAATAATGGATGGTTAAATTTTGTAACTCCAAACTCTGCATACTTTCTAAGTGTATTGGGATAATATTGTTATAGTATTGTAAAATCTTATAATAGATTATGTGCAAAAAGTAATATTTTGACAGTATTAGTAAATTTTTGCCTAAAACTTTCGCTTGATTGAGCTTCTACTACATCTAATCTCAGCATATTCCAATTATTAACTACACGGTTAGTGAAGAAGTTGTATCGTTGAGCACAATTCTTGACTATTTCTCTTTTACTTTTGTATGGATGGCCTCTTGTACATCTGCTTGAAAAAGTGAGTGGAAATTGCCAACTGACGTGATCAATTTTTTTACTTTGAAAATTTGAATTAAGTCACCTTTCATGCGCCTTTCGATTAAATTGGCCAGATTTAATAAATCTTCACCGTAGTTTAGATTCTTTCTGTATATATGGTGATCTTGTATGAAATAGCATACTCTAAATGAGCCCTTACAGGGCTTGTTTAAAGTAAGTGACCATCTGGGTCCGAAACTTAATACCATGAAAAACTTGACCTAATATTCTTTTGCCTTTTGAGGCTGCTGAAGAAACTTGCAGATGCCATTTCCAAGTCAAAAAATCAAGGCTTTTAAGTAGGCTTGTGGTACACGATTTATGAGGAATAAATCTATGTTGAATTGATAAATTAATTAAAACATTTATTTTTCTGGCTTTTGAAGGTATGGCTATCATTCAAAGTTGTAAAAAAAAGTTAAAGAATTATCTTAATGATGTTATTCATTTTAGATAAATTAAATTTTCAAATTAATTGAATATGAGAAATGTTAAAAGCTAATTTTTATTATAAAAAAAAAAGCAAAAAAAAATATTTTTTACTTAAATAAGCTATTACTAAAAATCTTATCTTTGAAAGCAACGCCAAAAGAATAATTAACTAATTATTGAAAAAATTTTCAGCATTTTTCATCACAAATATAAACAAAAATTATAACTTGGGATTATTACTCCTTCAAATAGGATATCGAACAAATTGACTTACAAGAACTTTGAATTTTTTGAAATTTTAAAAATCTATTTTGAAAATTAGCCAATTTTTTAAGATAATTAAGATAAAAATGCATTTTTTAATCATTTAAGAGTTATAACCATGTTTATCTCAATTTACTTTATTCATATGTACTTTTGAGATTTCAAGTCGTGCCAAATTGACCTAAATTTATATATTTCAATGTACATATTTAAGTCCATGATTTAAAAATTAAGGTTTAATAAAAACTTTTGAATAAAAAATTCACATTTGTTAGATTTAAAAAAAATCGTAATTTTTTACTTTTTATTTTTTTGAATATAAATTGATTTGAATTTTTTAAATTAGAAAAATAATCTTTCACATTTTAATAATCATATGTTTTATTAATTAAAAATTTACTTGACTTATTAATTAAAGCTCAAGTCTGATTAAAGATAAAGGAAATATTTAAATTTTAGATAAGGTAACAAATTTAATTTTTTTGATAATTTGACTTGAAAATGAGATCGACTTGTGTTAAAAGACTATATTTTATTTACTAAACTTTTATCTAACAACAAAATCACAATTTTCAAAATGTTTTATTACTTAAATTTGATTGTTTTTAGTGATAAATTATGCTTGATAAAAATATATTTTAAATGAGACATTTATTCATTTTCTTCAAATAAATGACCAAACAGTTATTCCATAAAAATATTCTAAAAATGGTGCTGCTTATTGGACACATTATGGACAAGTGTGCTGAATAAAATTAAAAAAACTTAATTTATCCCATATTCAAGCCAGTTTATCAATTAAAATTTAAAATAAAAAAAAACCATTAAGCAAATGCTCAGCCAACAAGCTTTGTTTATTGAAAAGAGCATGATAAAAATAAAATAAAACTCAAAATATAATAACAATACATAAATATCCTAGGCTCTTCCACTACCACAAAAACTACAAAATCTGGCCCATTCGACCGGAAATTCCGATCCGCATTCGTGACAAAATTTGGTTCCATATGATTCTTGGTGTCCGGGCCGGGCATACATAGCCCGCTGGGGAGCAACTGCAGCTCTACGACTAATAATAGATATAAATTAATAAAATTTACCAAAAAAATTTATTTTTTTTTACTTTACAGAAGGATCACGACTATTTTTGGGAGATTCTTTTTGACTATTTCCGCTTCTGTTTCTTGCCAGAGCGTTCAGCTCGCTATTTGTCAAATTTCTACCGGTTCTAAGCATTTGTTCATTGCTCTTTTGTACCCGAGTGGCATTGGTAGCCAGAGCTGCTCGATTTTTTTTCGAATAAGCACCACCTGCATCAGCATAGTCACTGTCATAATTTTGGGCCTCGTATCTGATAGGTTTGCGAGTGCCGCCACTTCCATTCCCATTTGACATTGAGTATCCACCACTATTTGGTGCTGCTCCATAGTTACGCGACCTGGCGTACTCGTTGCCGTTGTAGCCTCCGTTGGCGTAGCCATACGCCTCGGAGCTCTGCTTTCGCTGCGGCGCCGGCACTGGCTTATTCCTCACAACCTGTTTCTGGTTAGCTGAATTGTTCTTTTTTTGACGCTTGCTCTGGTTCTCGCAAAATGGTATGTGTCGTTCAGCCGCATTTCGATTGAAATTTCTGCCACAAAATTGGCAATTAACGTAATCGGAAGGTACAGCACTGGGCTCATACTTGGGCAGTGGTGCGCCCGTTCGCAAAGCCTCTGTGACTCCTTTGGCAGCTCGGATCGACCTAATAAAATCATTGTGCTTCTCGCGCCAGTTCGATGTGTTCCGCACCGCTTCAATTGGTTTCTCGCCTTCCAGTTGCACTCGGCGCGTCTCGAGAGTTTTCCTGTAATTTACATCGGAGCCGTCCGAGCGCTGCCGTCCCGAGTCGAATACTTTGCGCGGCTTGGTAATGTTTTTGCACACTTTTCGGTGCTTGCCAAGCGACTCTTGCTTGAACTTGCGCCCACACAAATCACATGGATAGGTCTTTATTCTCATAAAGGGCTTGTCTTTGGTAAAATAATGGTTCAATTGGCCAAATTAGAATTAAAATTAGCCTGTAAGTTTTACCTTCGTCATCAGCCATCTTGTTCTCGTTGCTATGGTTACTTCAAAAATATTTCAATTTTTTTTTAAATTTTCTTTATATGTGATTTTTACTAAAAATGAGAATTAAATAGAAAAAAAAAAGAGAAAATAAGCAAAAAATTTATTTTCGTGTTACCAATAGAAAAATATAAACTATTTAGTTATAAAAAAAAAAATCTTTAATTTAGGTAGACTTTTGAAAATATGAAAAAATTAATCCCATTCCTAGTTAGGACAGAATAATTCGCTTTGTTTTTATGTGTTCGTTTAGACTGAAATAAAAAGAGAGCTCAATTAGAATTTTTGATGGTAATTTATTCAGTTTGTTGCCTTGGTTAATCGATCTACATACATTAATTATCAAAGGCATCATTTGGCATGTCATTTTTTAATTCATTTAAGTCAATAATAACTTGAAATTAAAGAAATGTAAATTTTTAAAGAGGCTTTGGCCATATTTTATTAATTTAAATTAATTTTATTTTTAACTCTAAGTTTAATTAGTTTCAAATATTCAAATATTTGAAGGACACTTTTTTCACAGCCAACTAGCTTTGAAAACATTTAATTTTTTTTCACCAAAGTCTTACTTATAAATCCTACTTGATTCCCCTCTATTAAATTTGATATTAGGTCCTCTTAAACTGTGATGATGCCTTGTCTAAGCGTTTTTGAATTCCCAGTTCACCTTGTCCAAACATTTGCTTATAATCAGGTCTTTTTCTTAACCACCTAGATTGTAAAACTATTATTCCTGATATTGTTAGTCGTTCATTAGAGCAATTTGATTTGATTGATACATCGTTCAAGTTTGGGATTCCAAAGCGGCATTGCCAAAAAAGGTTTTGTGAAATTTACAATATAACAGAACAAAATGTTAAAAATTCTTACAACTATTTTTTTTAAAGATCAGAAGCAAGCTCTGTAAATGCATTGGTAATATTCAAAGCCAAACCGGTTTTGGTTAAAAAGATTTAATAATAATAATGATTAATATTCTACGGCCAACTTAGTTTAACTAAATAAATAAAGCAGAACAACTAACGTAGTCTCGCTATAGTAGACTTTTAACTTTTTATAAACTTTTAACTAAATATATCATTTTATGTATTCTAGATGCGGTCTAACATAAGTTTTGTAGAGTTGTAAGAATGACTTAACATTCCACAAAAGTTTTCTTGAGCATTCCAATCACGTTGTTGGCTTTATTTACACAGCTACCAATACATTCCACTTGATTTTGTTGTTCGCGCTCAGTAGTGGTCTCAGCTAATTTAACTCTGATATCATTCGCATTAGCCATTGATATTTCTTGTCTACCAAGCTTTTTGTTGCCGATATACATTACTTTACACTTGGGCTCATTGAACTCAATTCTCCAGCTCTTGGACCATTCAACCATCTTAAATTATTTATTTTGAATTTAAAAGTTCTTCCCTCTTAAAATGTAATTGTAACTGTAATTTATATTTGTTAGCTTTGGCTTACAAAATTGTCAAATTATATGACACCAGTCGTTTGTAGAGGATGTGATATGGTGAAACTTTTGAAACTAAAACATTTTAGAATGTTTTCTTAAATGTACAATTAAAATCAAAATGAACTAAGCTCTGGCTCTAGGATACTACATAATGCAAAATGGTGCAACTAATAAGTTCGCATCAAACAAAATTTTATTTAATTTATTATTTTTATTAATTAATTAGATATGACTAGCTTAAAAATCATTCCTTGCTCTTCTTCGGTGGTGCTAACATGACCAACCTTCATTTTTAAGTCTAATAATTAATTATTCGATTTTTTTCGCAGAAAACTGTTTATTTGTTTTTACTTGTTCTCGGTAATGATAAAACTTAGGAACAATTAGAAAAAAATTGGATATTTCTTTTGTAAACATTGGTAAATCTTCGTAAAAAAAGTTTGTGAAAATGGTTTTATTAAGTTATTTTTTATTGCAAAAATTAACAGAAAAGAACTTATTAAAAGTCTAATTTTTTATTAAAAACTAATTTTGACTAAATAGTAAAAAAATATTTAAAAAAAATTAATGATTGAATCGAATTACTCTAAGGAATTTAAAGAGGAATATTTAAAATTTAATTTTCTTTTCTGAAATTTATTGCATAAAATTTTATTAAAATTTTAGATAATTTTTTTCCTATTTTATTTTACTAATTTCTTCATTTTTCTCAGTTTCAAGGTTTAATAAATTAGTTAGATACATTTATGGACTCTTGGATTTTGTTCAATTTGCTTACTTTGGCACTTAGAAAACATTCCAATACTGTATTATTCTTTAGTATTCAAAACATAAATGTTAAATTTCTTCTGGTTCGTAGCTTTATATATTGTAGAACTTTCTGGAATAAGCCTGGATAACTCTTGATCCCATTCGAATCCTTAACAGTAAAAGATCAAAAGCATGAATATTTAGTTCTACCCATTTGTGATTCAAAATACTACTGGCTTTATTGAATAAAAATGGAAAAGAATCTCTACGCTCTTTACAGAATGGGTTGAAAGCCCAGACAAAGAAGAACTAACCTGACTGCATTTCAAAATTAAAAATTTTGTGAGTCAATTTTTAGACATCTTTTCGACTTAGCCCATATTGGAAATAAGAAATTAGTGAGCTGGAAACAAGACAAAATTATCAAATGCATTAGAATTTTTTCCTAAAACAAATTAAATTAAATAAATTAGTTCATGTCTTAGCTCATTACGAAACTTATCAGCAATAAACACCTCTCTGTGCAAAAAATTGTCTAACTTAGAAAAAAAAATATTTATAAATGTTACTGAGTTTGATTTAATATCAACAATTTACTTAACTGAACATTTTAACACTAGAAGCACCTATAGATAAATTTTAAAAAATTTATCCTTAAATCCTTACATCTTTTGGACATATTTTACTGTAAATGAATGTTCAATTAATTATGTAGGCTTGATCTTTATATAAGATTGTTAAATAAGTTTTTTCGAGACTTTATTTATTCGTAAAAATAAGATAAAATATAATTTAGTCTCTAAAGTAATTTCCTTCGCTAGAAATACACGTCTCCCATCGTTCTGGCAGTATTTTGATCCCCCGCTCCTAGGAGCTGCCTGGTGAGGTGAAAATGTCTTTTTTGATTTCCTCCAAGTCTTGATCATTTTTTTCACTGAGGAAATGCTGCATGGATCGAAACAAATGGTAATCTGAAGGAGCCAAGTCTGGTGAATAAGCTGGGTGAGATAAGACTTCCCAGCCTTAATTCTCTATAGTGCTCCGAGTCGTTTTTGCAACATTAGGTCTAGAGTTGTCATGTAAAAGAATCACTTCTCACTCTACTTTAGCTCTGTGTGGTTTTTTGTTTCCAAAGTCTGGCTTAAACGAATTAATTGTTGTGAATAAAGGCCTGCTGTTATCTTTTGCTTGGGTCGGAACAGTTCATAATATATGATACCCTTCTGATCCCACCGATCACAAAGCATGACCTTTTTTCAATGAATATCGCGTTTCGGAGTAGGTAATGGTACTTGATTAGGGTCTATTAATTGTTTTTTGTTGGTCTGGCTAACGTAATAGATCCACTTTTCATCTCCAGTTACGATTTTCCATAGAAAACTCTTTTTTTTTCTGTCCAAATAAGAGACAAACACAAATGCTTAATCGTTGCAAAATGTTGATTTCTGAGAGTGTGTGTGGTATCCATTCTTTACTCAAGACTAATAAACTGAATGAACCATTTGTGTATTAGGTAAAATATTATAATTGAAAAAATGGGAACTCATAAATAAAGACATTAAGAATAGACTTGAAAAAGCAAAAAGAGCATTTGCCAGACTCAAACCAGTGTGGAAATCATAACACTACAGCAAGGAAACTAAAATAAAGATATACAACACTGATATATGGAAGTGAGTGCTGAGGAGTGTCTGAGTTGAATAGAAAAAGCCTGAATACTTACTATACAAGTAGCCTGAGAAGAATTCTTGCGATACACTGGCCTGAAATATTGTCAACTGATGAACTACATAGAAGAACGAAGTCAGATCCATTGAGTCAATGAATCAGAAATGAAAGACTGTGGTGGTTTAGAACATGTAAATAGAATGAAAAGAATACGAATACTAAACAGAGCTCTTCAATGGACACTTCAAGGGCAAAGAAAGGTAGGAAAACTAACAATAACATGGAACTCGACAATCACGAAAGAGCTCACCAAAATGAGAATGACATGAGGAAAACCAAAGGTGAAGGCAAAGTATCGACTTGAGTGGAAATCAAAAGTGATGATCCTATGCTCAACAAGAAGTGAATAAGGAAGAAGAAATAAATTGCTTTGAAATCAAGAGATCAATTTTCAAGTTTAAGAATCAAATATTCAATGATATTAATTTGATTTTCTCAGATTTTGTAAAAAATTTAAAAAAATTAATTTAATTTTATAAATGTTATATTTTTATAACTAATTTAATAAGAAACTTATTTTTAATTTGTAAAAATTATTTTAAATTATATCAATAAATGGAGTGTTAATCGGTCTTCATGATAAAGGCCTGCCGATTAACCTTGAAAATTTTAAAAAAATCTAATAATCTTTTAATTTTAGAATAAGGAATTTAATTAATTTCTTATCCATTATAGGAAAATATAAATTAACTTAAGCAAATAATTTATCAAGTTTATTTATTAAATTCAAGGAGAATTAGTTTTGATAACATTTATATTTGAAGATCATTTACTTTAAAATTTAACACAAACTAAAAATCTATGAAAAATTTTTATTTTAACAAGTTTTAACTTAACCATAATTTAATGAATTTTTTTGAAAATAAAAAATTGGTTTACTAGCACTTTTAATTTTCCTTTTTAAATAATAATCTTCAAAATCCTAACTATTTAAAAAAAGATTTACAGGACCATTTAATTATTCAAAGTTTAAATTCATAAAATTAAATATCAACTTGTTATTTAAATTTTTTTTCTAAAATGGTTTGGTAAGAGAATAATCAAAAATTAAATTATTTTTTTTAGGTAAAAATATTGAAAAATTGAAAATCTTATCAAAATTTATAAAAAACTATTAAATGAGCTCAAATCCAAGACTTAAACTTGATTTTCACCTATTTACAAGTTACTTAAAAAAATACTATATATTCTCATATTCACCATTAATTAAATTATGGAGTCGCGAATATGGCTTCGAATCTATTTAATAGTTTTCATACAATTTTCATCTTAATTTAAATTAAAAAAGAATTAAATTGAAATTTAAAAATTTTATTTTGATAGGCAAAAATATATTTTGAACATATTATACATTAAAACAATTTTTCTTTGATTTACGACCGGTATAATCTTATGATTAGGCTTAATTTGGCAACTTACACTGTTCACAACTGTCCATACCACTTTTAAAATGCTCAACTTGAATTGTTGTACGATCTATCTTGTATTTAGAGCGCAAAATTTGATTAGTCTGAGCTAAAACTTCTTGGGTGTCAGCCTCTCTTTCGACAACCAGGTGCACCGAGAGTGCTATTTTGTCCATAGTCAGGCACCATATGTGCAGATTGTGAGCTTTTTTGACATTCGGTATGCTGTACAGGTCTCGAACCACCCCATCGTAGTCAAAATTAAGTGGCAAAGCTTCCATAAGCACAAAAAATATATCCTTAATAATTGGTGCAGTCGTCAGAACTACCAATACGGAAAAAATAAATGTACATATTGGCTAAATAAAATTTTTAAAATAGAAAATATCTTTTTTTTCAATTAAATACTCACATCAGCCAATTTGTAATCCGGATTTACATAGATAATTATGGCAGCAATTAGTACACCTACAGATTGAATAAAGTCTCCAATGACATGGATTGTAGCCGCTCTTAAATTTATATTATTTGTGTCATCTGACGAGAGTGGCTCCTCATCTTCAACCCTCATATCGATCTGGCTGAAGTTATCGTTTATGGGTACATTCAGAACTGTCTTCTTTTTTGACTTATGCGAATGGCCATGACTGTGACCATGGCCGTCTCCTGAGTGGCTATGGCCATGGTGCTTTAGGCTGATACCATTTATGCATATATTTGTATGTAGAACAAAATACATAACAATGTTAAAAACAATGCCACAAGAGGCCGTGATTACCATTATTTTTGGTTCAATATCAAAATCCAGGTAGATGACTCTGATAGCAGCAAGGTAGACTAAAATTCCGGTAAGAATCCAAATGACCAGTGTGCTGAACAAGGCACCAAGCACTTCGCTTCTGTGATAGCCGTAGGACATGCGCCTGGTTGGCTCTTTGTTAGAAACATATAAAGCCAAGATGCTGAAAAAAAAACCAGCTATGTCCGCGGCCATGTGTGCTGCATCTGTTTGAATGCTAATCGACTGGGCCATTATGCCGCCTACTATTTCCAAGATCATGAAAAAGATGCAAAGTATCAGGACAGTGATCAGTTTGCGCCATACCACGCGGTTTTTTTGGTCCTTTTTGTTTTCTTTTTGCACATGGCAATGGTCGGACTCGAGCAAACTCGGACTTAGCTCATCTTTATTCAAATGGTCAGGCTCATAGTTTGGGTTCAACATTGGCACGTCGTCGTCGTCGTCGTCTGCTTTAAAATGTCTTGATTGATCTAGATCAGATATTAAGCCAATATCTATATTGTGACTTTTATTTTCTCCAAGCTCTTAATTTAATAAAAAAAAATGTTAAAATTTTTATCACATGGGCCCTAACTAGCAAATTAGTTTACCGATATTTTGTGATAAAATATTTGATTTTATATTTGATACTTGTTTGAGCTTTTCTTTAATATGAAGCATCTTATCTCTATGTTTGTTTTTTATTATCTTGAGAAATTTGAAGATTGATTCATAAAATATTCCAAATTATATAATTTAAATTTAAAAATGAAAAAAAGTTAATTTTAATAATTTATTTTTTATTTTTTGATCAGAGTAATTAAAAAATGACATGAGGCAAATATTAGATAAATTGGTCATGACACATTTGATGGTCGCTGAGGATCTAAATGTTCGGCTGGTTTTGATCAAAATTGAGATAATTAAGTGCTCAAATACTTTTAGTGTCAGATTACTCTGGCTTAAATAAAAGATAAACATTGGTTTTGTGTGACACCCAGTTTGGTATTGAATTTAATGCAAAAAAATATTATACAACTCCAGAATCTTTACTAATTCTTCTATTTTTTTCATTAAGTTTTTATTTGAACTTATTTTAGGTGTTTTCAGAAGTCTTTTAATTTTGTATTTTGGCCAAATGAACACTTTTGCAGTGATTGAGAGAAAAAAATTTTGGGAAAATTTCTAAATTTTAAAAGTTTAAATTTTTTTTGGCTAAATAAAATTTAAATAATTTGATTTTTTTTTAATTTTTTTTCAAATTAAAACTATTAAATTTGATAATTAATCAATTTTTAATGGTTATATAAATAGTTATTTAATTAAATTTGAAAAGTTTGTAAGTTAAACGAAAAATGAATCCCAAGTTTTGTCAGTTTATCATGAAAATTGATACTATTAGCCAATTTTTAATAATTTGTTAATATCGAGTTAATCTCAAAAGCTTAAATATAATTATCAGCTCATTGTGTATAAATAATCAAAAATAACCAAATAAAATAATTTTTTTAATCGTTTAATAATTTTATTTTATAAGATTTTCAATTTTGTATATATATTTATATATATTTCATAGTTTGACCAAAACAAGGGTCATTAATCTCTTTATTTTTATTTTCAATCAGGGAAATACCATTTGAGTCAGAAATTTAAAGTCAATTTATTTAATTAAAAAACTTTTATTTAAAAAAATCTCTCTTCTCATAGTCTTGAATGTCTTTCTTTATTTTATTAACCCCTTCTAGTCTATTAATAGAGAATCTTTAGCAAAGAGGCGAGCTATTTGTTTCTGATAAACCTCGGTAAATTTTAAAAGCCTTTTTTAAAAGTTAAATAAATTTACTAAGAAAAATACTAAACTAATATTAATCAAGCATTGATCTAATTTTTTTACTTTAATGAAATTAAACTACGTAAAACTGGGACTTGAGAAATCTAACCTGGTCTAAAGTTCTTCATTCAATTTAATATTTCGTTTTTTAAATTTTTAGCTCACCTTTAGTTTAAAAAATTACCTTTTATTTTGCTAATATTTTAGTTAAAGATTCGAGTTTAATAATTAGATCGGTCTTTAATCAAAGTACCAAGTCCCTAGCCATATTTTAGTTCTTGAAAACTTAACAAATTTTATCAAAATTATTTTAGAAAAAGTTAAGTGAGCTAAATAGAATAAAACAAATAATATAAAATTATCAAATATCATACCTTTGGCAACAGCTAAGGTTAGCTTTTGTGCAGAATTTAGATATTAAATTTTGAATCAAAAGACAAATATTTGATAATAATTAGAGAAAATTCGGAGCAAAGAATTTATTTTTTTATATGGGTTTATTTACTAATTTTTACAAATAAGTGCCTAACCTGTTTTTGGGGTCTAAGTTTCGATTTATTCTTTAGATGAAATTAACATTTAAAACAGAGTTGTGACATGTCACAAGAACATAGTGATTATCTTTTAATAAAATTTCAAATTTTCTCCAATTTAAATTAATCAAAATCAAACATTCTAAATAACATACTTAACCTTAATATCAAATTTTTCTTCAAGACAATCGAATAATTTTGACTAAAAATTATCATTAATTTTTTCCAAGGTTTATTTATTTAATTGTAGATAAACAATTAACTTGTCTATCAGGCTAAGAGAAAATATTTTTTCCAAAACTCTACTCTCTCAAACTTTACAATTATTAAAAATTTTAAGAATAATTTAATTTTAAACTGACCACTAAATTTTAAAGCTATAAATTAAATTTTTAATGACTCAAATCGATGGAGATAAAATAAGGTCTCTGTTTTCTTAGACTAAAATTAAGTTTTTTAAATTTCTAATTATTTTTTTATTTTAAAACTATCAAAAAATTTAATTATGTGTTTAAAACTTAAAATTAATCCAAGAGTTACCTTTTCCAGAGTGGTAACAGAGTAGCTCGATCTTATTTTGCACTGTCAGCTTTGGTTTATTCAAATATTTTTATTGAAATTATATAACTTATAAAAAAAGCTAAAAACAATAATACATCAGTTTAATAACAGAATCCTTTTCGTTTATACAAATAAACTTAGAGCTATTTAACTTCGGTACACTAAGATCAACTTAAAAAATAAATTGGTTTTGGAATTTGCCGATTTAAATTTGCTCAGCTTTATTTATCTTGAATAGAAAATTTTTCTTTATCTTTCACCTTTTCAAATGTTAGAAGAAAAATCTTAAACAAGATTATCAAGTCTAGCTGGCTAGGCTAGGCGAATAGGATTTTCATAATTAAGTTGATTTCTGGCCTTATTTAAATGACCACACGAATACTTAATGCTTTGTAAAGAGCAGTTTGTCTCAATGGCGGACATTTGACTCGAATTACTAAAGAAAAATCTGTCCAAGTGCTTAAAATTTTCGACTTGGCAGGGCTTTTCGTGTAATTCGGTCAATTTTGGCTTCAGCAAACGGAATACATCCAAAATTCAATTAAAATTTTAATTAGCTTCTTTTTTTTTTCTTAGGCGAACAATAAATTTCGCTCTAATTAAAAGCTTTGACAAACTAAGTCACTAAATAAAAGGTCCTGCACAAAGAAAAACTGGTCACATATTCAAATTTAAATTGAAAATATTTACTCAGACTTAATTTGGTGCTTTCTTTTGATATTATAATATTTATTCTAAAATTTGACAAAAATTTTAGAAAAGTATGAGTTAATTTTAGCTCTAAACTAAATTTTTCTTTCAGTTAGAGAGCCTTAAAGTAATCACAGAATTAGCCCATTGAACAAATTGCCAAAATGCTTGGAAACGATTTAGAAACTTTGTAAAAGTTTTTTTTTCTATTTATTAAATTTCAATCAAGCATATAAGTTACTTAACCAAATTGGTTTTGTTCAATAAAAGCAAAATATTTTGAGCAATAGGACTTGGTCATTCGGGGCAGCTAGTACCAATTTACGGGAACAAATGAGTCCAAGTTCAAACCTTTTGTTTTCGAGGCTTAGGTCGTAATCCTTTGATTGACCAAAGAGCGGATTACACAGGGCTTTCTCTATCCTAATAGACCAACAAAACCCGATAGACCAGTTTAACCAAACCGATAAGCTATTCAGTAAATATTTTTTCAAAACAAAAAAAATAAATTTTTTTATTAATTAAGCAAAAATCATTTGGAAAATAAAGATTAATTAAGTATGCATGTTTTCATTTCTAGATTCGTCAAAAGTCTATTTTAGCCTAATCAAGGAAAAATTTTAATCAAATTCTTAATCTTGTAGTTTTTATGTATATTGGTCAAGTAATTTGGGTCAATTGAGCTTCATTCTTAAAGGCCCTAAATCCGTTCTTCAATACAAATTATCTTTTTATTAGAACTAAAGAATATTTTTTTATTTTTTTAATAAAATATTAAAAAAAATAAGACCAGATTGAATTGATTGTATCAGCAAAAAAATTTGGCTCAGTGGTCGGTCGACCTTTTACCAGAACTCGGCGGCCAGTCAACCTTTCGTAATATGTGATTGTATAAAATGAGAAAATTCGATCAGGCCACACAATGATCATTAATTAAATGAAACCTGTACAATATTCAAAAATTTAAGAATTAAATTAAGACTTAATGAGGCCAAAAATTTAAACTGGCTCTTCACAGATTAATTTTGTTTAAGTTAAATTTTTACAACTATTTTTTTTAATATTAGATTTAGTTGTCTAGATTTATTTAGTCAAAAGAAAAATATGTTTCTTAGAGAAATCAAGTAATTAAAATACCATTGAACTTTTCTAGAATACACATATTAATTACGAACACTTGCTTATGGTCAAATGCTTGAATCGGTCTAGAATTGTGCATGAACGATTTTCAATATGTACCAAGTGTCTCAATAGATCAATCATATGCACAAATGATAAATAATTACTTTTTATCATTTTTTTTTTGTTTATTTTTTTTTAAATTATTGGACAAATTCAAAATAGAAAAATTCTCTTAAAATTAAGTCAATTAATTAATATTAGATTTTTTTAGAGAAAATTTTTTGTCTAAAAAAAATTTATTTATGACATTATTAAAAAAATGACAAAGAGTTAATTAAGTTAAGTGGATATTTTATTCTTAAAAGAAATTTGCATCAGCTTCTTTACTTTTGTCCAGCTTGGCATAATTCTGTATCCTAGCAACCGAATTTTTTGTTTGACTTGTAGACATAGAAAGAATTTGAAGTGGACTTTTAACTGAACGGTAATTAACAGTCCATTCAGTTGATCCAATTTACCTAAGAAATTTGGTACAAGAAAATAAATTCTTTTTCAAATATATGAGGCTTGATAGACTTGTATAGTTTGTCAACACGCTAAAAAGTATATAATTTCAAATTAACTAGCACATACTTAAACATTATTAATTGTTTATTATCAAATTTATATTTTTAGCAAAAATAAATTATAAGCATTCCTAAACAGTACTAATTTTTATAACTACTTTGGTGTTTATGTGAATAAAAGAAAAAAAAACATTTTTTTAAGGGTTCATTTCAATTTAAGAAAATATTTAAAGCCAAAATAGATATTTATTAATTTGTTTTCGTTAATTCAATATAAAAAAGGTGTTTAGAAGATTAATACATATATATATTTGTCTATATATTCTTTTATAATTTGTCTATTTATAACATTTAATGAACGTATACCTAAATGTTAGGATTCGATTTTAAGGCGACTATTTTCTTAATAAATGGTAATTTTTTTTATTCAAAAATAAAAATCAAAGGTAGTACCTTTTTTATCTAGAAATGATTATGCTTTTTAAAGTAAATACTAGTCAATTTTAAGAGTGACAACATTTGTTTCGATAAGCGTCTCAAGTTTTTTTATTTTATTAAGTTTTTCTATGACTATCTATCTAAATTCAGAAAAGTTTTCTAGGTAATACATAAAGACAATAGAGGACAACAATTTTTCAAATTTAATAATAATTTTTTTATGATAGAAAGATTTTGGAAAACAACCTAGCTTTTATTTATTTTTTTTTTCAGATATTTTTGGCTGCTATTTAAAGATAAATTCTTTTTAGATGTTTTAAATTTCGCAAAAAACATAATTTTTTTTAACATCTTTTATTTTGGTTTGTTTAATTGACAATTGTCGACTTAAAAGATAATTTTACTAAAAAGAATTATGCATATATTCAAAATTTGATTTATTAATTTTAATGAAAATCAAAATCTTGTAAGTCAAAATGACAGGTCCGTTCAAATTAAGAATATTAACCCAATTAGTTATCTTCAAAAACGATCTCAAATTATTTAAATAGTAAAATAAAATTAGAATTTATTTTAATATTCATAATTGAAATTCGTACTAATCAAAACATCTAAATAAAATAATTAAGATAAAAATTTACCTACAGGTCTTTGCGTAAGTTTTAAATTTGAGAAACAAAAATACTGTCGTTGATCATTCATTTGTTTGAATATATTTTTAGGTTATTTAATAACATAATTCAATAAATTAATTTTCTTAATCGAAATTTTTGACTTGATTAATTTCATAATCACTTTTTTTTCACATATAAACAAAATTTCCATGTTTATTAGAAGAATATTTGTATATAATATATTTTTATTTTAAAAACATAATTTAATAATGACATAAAATTTCAAAAATTAAACACGAACTTGGAATAGAGTGGTTACTTTTTAAAGGCCTCTAAATTTTTATTATTCATTTTAGATTAAGAATAAGGACAATTGATAAATAAGAAAAACTGGAAAAATTAATTTTAATAGTTAAAAGATTTAAAACTGAATATAATTTAATTTAAATAGTTTTCGTGTATATTTTTTAGGGAGTAGGGTCAATAAATTTTATTTGAAAGTTTTGAATCGGGAGGGCTATAACCACATATACCCACCCGGTATGATATTTTAATAATAAAACCACCTTTTTATAACATATATTACCTATATTAAGAAAAAAATTTAATTTTAAAAGCCAGTTTTTTTTTGCATGTGGATTCTTTATATCATACAAAACTGTATCCAAAAAAAGTTAATCTAATGAAATTATTATTCATCTTTTTAATTTTTATGTAATTAAATGAATAATTTAGTCATAAGTTGTTTAAAATTTGGAAATTTATAAAACAAATCTTTATGTCACGGTACAGAGACTTTATTTAAGTCATAACACCTAGACTTGAGTATCTTTTTAAATATATCAAAAGCTTATTCAAATAAAAGACATTTAATTTTAATTAAAATTCAATACAAAAATAAAAATAATCTTTTTTTTGGTTTTTAAATTTTTGGTAATTATTTTCATAAGCACTTAAGCACTGAGCAATAATTAATAAACTTATTAATTTAGATGAGCTCGACGCAAAGCCGACCTTTTTCGACCAATTTTCGTCACTCGATCGAAAAATCAAATCTCAGTAGCAGCACCACCACCAACTCGAGTAACAATACCAGCGGCTACCAGTCACGCATCGGCTCCAACAAAAAACTCAATATCTCAAAGCCCTATTTGAATTCTAGCAAAAATTTCCAAGAGTTATACTCCACGGACAAGCTTGGCCTATCGTTGACAAACTCAATGAGCCAAAAGTCCAAAGGCAACCAGAGCAAAACCGACCTGTCCAAACACAACATAAAAAGCTACTTGAAAAAGCATTTGGAAAAAAGCGAACCACAACCGCGGATCAAAAGCTCCAATTTTTCCTCATTCAAGCTTAAGAATAGCACTGATTTGCTTAACTCGAACAAGCAAAAGCTGTCGACCAGTCAAATGAGTCAAAGCCGCGATGCGACGCCCAGGTCCACATCCAGCATTAAATTTAACCAAAGCTCCAAGCTGGGCTCTTCGTCCAATTCGTTTATGCTCGACGACATATCTCAAATGATAGTCGCCATTGAAAATGACCAGAAAAAAGCCAGTAGTCAAAGTTCTCTGTCGAACAAGTCGGACCTCGTCGACCAGATGGCATCTTTCATCGAGGAGCTCAAAGACTTCATCGACGACAGACTAATTGACACAACCAGTCAATTGGAAGTGGCTAATAAAAAAATTGGTGATCTTTATGAAGGTATTAACTACTTGACCAACGAATTGGTCTATCTAAAATACCAAAACCAAGAGTTAAAAACCATAATCAACAACCAGATCATAACAAGCAATAAGAGACATGTAGAAAAGCAAGATAAACAATCGAAGAACTCATCTCTCAAAAATTTGGACACTGACTTGCTGTCCATTTATAAAAAAGAAGATAGCCAGGGCTCGAGCATAAATTTCTATGACAATGTGCCAAGTGTGGAGCAAAAGTCGTACCGAACCTCGTCCCAAATCGACTTCACGCCAATACAAATAGTGAATTGTATATCATCGGAATCGAACCAGGATGAGGATGATGATGAGGTTAAGAGCGCCTTTCAGAACGAGAACGAAGACCTGGATGAGAGCAATATTGAGTTGTCGTCTTCGTCGAACAATGAAGAAGTGTCCAGTGTGGCAATGGACGACGCCGGGTACACACGACCCGAGAGAGAGCGCAAGCAGCAGCAGCATACTCATCAGCAAAGGTGTCTATTAGATATGAAGCGCAATGATTTAAACAAGATAAAATTGATAAATCAACTGCAGACATCTATAAAAACATTTCCTATTAATTTATTAAATGATTTTGATGCACAGTATTCGTGGGATTATACAGACCAGAATAATATGCCAGTCACGACCAATTCAAAAATTAATAAAGTAAAAAAATAGAAAATTTTTTAAAAAATTTTATTTGAATTCTTTTTTTTCTACCTTAATAAATGTGAATCATTATTTTTAAAATATTTATTTAATTTTTAATATATTTTTTTAATGTTTTTTTTGTAATGATTTTAATTTAGTTCGACTCTATCGGCTATGACTTTTACAGTACTTTAAAGTAGAAAAAAAATTATTATTTTTTTTTGATTAATTTATTTTTATTGTATATCAAAGAAATAAATTTTTCCATATTTTTAATTTTTATTTATTAAAAATATAATCATTCATTTAATTTTGAAATAGTAAAATATAAACTTTTAAGGATAGCTTTGAATAAGCTATTGAATGGTGCTTAACGGCTGGAGGTGTTGTTTTGATAAGTTTTTTTCTAAACATAATATTATAATGTATAATCTATTTTAATTTTTCATATATTAAATAAAATACCGAAAAAAAGGTTTACTTTACAAATAAATTTTAATTACTTTTACTTGGTACTTAAGTGTTTGTTGTGAAAAAGTAGTAGTAATTTGCTGAAAAGCATTTATGTTTTATTAGCTATTGTTCTTACCAAAACCAAATTACCAATCCAGTTTTGAATAGTTTCAATTTTTTGCACTTGATACCCTAAAAAGAAGTTTATTTTCTATCTCTTAATTTTTGGTATTATGTCCTTCAGAGTTGTTTTTAAGTCACAATTCATTAGTCAGCAACTTAAAATTTTTCAATTTTTTTGTCAAGATAATGACATCTTCTTATTAGAGGCAGCTGATATCTATCAACTAAATTTTAATTTATTTTAGCATTTTTGTAAAAAAAATACAATTTTTCAGATATATCGTAGAAAACCTTCTTTGGACTTAGGGCTTAATGTATATATCATTTTTGACAGAAAAATAAAAAAATTTAATAAATAAATATCAAAAAGGGCCGAAAAAAAAACCTAACCCTTGGGCCTTTGAGTGGTTAAAAGGCTAAATGTCTTATTGTTTTGTTCAGATAAGTCCTTTGAGGTTCCGTAGATATTCTCAATATTATAAACAGGTTGTAATCAAGGCTATTGCTCTTGTCATAAAGACCGATTAACACTCCATTTATTTAATTAATAAAGAATAAATTTTATAAATTAAAAATAAATTGTTTAAAAAATTATTAAAAAAAGTTAAACATTGAAATATTTAAAGTGAATTTTTGATTTTTTTTAAAAAATCTGAAAAAAACAAATTAATATTGTTGAAAATTGAATGTTTGAATGTTGTAAATTTCAACTTTGATCTCTTGGTTACAGAGCAGTTTATAAGTCTTGAGTAAAAAAATCAAGTTTTTCGCCATTTGCTGATTTTGATGATTGTTCTATCAGATTCTCACTATTCTTTAAATTATATTTTCTAAATTTTTTGAGTTATTCTTCTTTAATTTCTGCCTTAGATTTTCAGGTGAATAATGAAACTGTCAAAGATCCCGACGCTAGTCCAGTTTGTTTTTTGGCTTTGGTCACTTAGAACACCAGTTTTCGAAAAGAAGAGCAAGGACTTTAAATGGAATTTTGAAACTTTCTCAAAAGGTTTGGCCACAAATCAGCCTGAAAATAAAAATAATAATAAAAAGCGTGCAAAATAGTATTGGTTGCCTGTAAAAGAAGGTATGGATCCTTTTAAAAAATTTGAATTTTTTACTTCTTTTTCAGTATTAATTTTATATCAGACAATTTTTAAAAAAAAATATTAAATAAAATTATTAAAATAAAAGAAAGGTCTTTTATTCTGTTCACAGAGAACATAAAATCTGGCGACGAGGAAGTTAAAATGAGTGGCCTAAATAGTTTCTATCAAATGTTTGACTGTGACCTAGAAGACATCGCAGTCGGTCCTAAATGGAATGAATGGATGAAGGGTCTTGACAACTACCTAAAGTGGGTGAATGTTGTAGATGATGAGCGGATGAAGGCTGCTTTACTCCATCATGCTGGAATGGACGTCATTAGGATCTATGAGACCCTCGAGAAGAATCCAAAAGAAAAAGAAGACGATCCAGATGAAGCTGATAGTTTCGAATAGATGTAGAGGAAGTTAAGTGATCACTTTAATCCCAGGAAAAACCAAAAGATGTTATAAGCAAAATACTAAGGAAAAGTAATGATCTGAAGTTAGAGGAGCTTCTGGACTGGGGTCGTACCAGAGAGGTAGCGAATCACCAAATCAAAGACATCACTAAGGGCAACGAGAATTATCTATTAGTAAATAGAATTGGCAGTAGCCATGATAGTATAGAATCAAACTACACTACTCGAAACAAAAAGTGCTAAAAATGTGGTATGAAATACCCCCACGAGGACGACTGTCCGGCGAAGAACAGAAAATTCACCCGATGCGGTAAAACTGGACACTTTTTGTAGAGTCGAAATTGGGATAGTTAGATCTCAGAATAATCCAGTGAGTAACATTAACAGCATCAAGGACAAAGAAAATGATGAATTTCTATTTTCAATTGGAATTGGCTGTGGATTACCCCGAACTGTAATTCAATTAGCTTCATAGTAGATACTGGTTCAACCATGAACATAGTTGACGAATATTGTTTTGACAAGCTAAAAAAAAACGATACTTAAGTCGACCCACTTAGAGAGCTCGCTCGGAAAAGCTAGGGAAATAAACTCTGCTGGACACAAATTCATGATGAGGTCTTGAATAAACTTAAAAGTTCACTTTCTACTGATGCTATTGCTTATTTCAATCCAAAGTGGGATTCAGAAGTAGTTTGTGAGGTGGACCCGCTGAATTCAAAAAACAAAAGAGTCTTCATTCGACTTCGAAGTTGTCCACCGCCCTGGAAAGTCAATTATTGCAGATATACTGTCCAGACACCCAAATCAAGATGATATCTCGTCTGATGACTGGCTAGCAGACGAATTTATCAACTTTGTAACACAGAATGCCGTCCCCAAAACAATGTCAAGAGATCAAATCATAACAGAGACTCTAAAAGATATGCTTAAGTAAAAAATATATAAACCGAGAAGACAAGAAAAACTGTATGTCTTCTACAACTTAAGAGACGAGCTTGCTATAACAAATGAAGGTCTCCTCTTGCGAGATCGAAAAATCGTACTACCGTACTCGATGCAAAAGATTGCAGTAGACATTGCTCATGAAGGACATCTAGGCATAAGAAAGACAAAGGCTCTTCTCAGATCAAAAGTTTGGTTTGCTGGACTAAATCAGCTTGTAGAAAAAAAAGTTGGCAGCTGCATAATTTGTCAGTGCTGTACTTCCAATAAAAGTGTTAATAATGCGGTATCAATGGCAACAATGTCTGGTAAAGTCTGGGATGAATTTAGTGTTGACTTTTTTGGCCCCTTACCTACAGGAGAGTACTGTCTAGCAGTTACTGATGATAATTCAAGATATAAAACTGTAAAGATTGTGAAGTCTACTGGAACTGAATCCACTATAGGTAAATTAGACGAAACTTATGCAATCCTAGGTATACCAGCCGTCATCAGAACAGATAACGGTCCCCCTTTTAATGGTAGAGCTTTTAGAAACTAGTGCGATAGCCTTGGCATTAAGCACCGCAAAATCACACGACTATGGCCAAGAGCTAATGGTGAGTGCGAAGTTTTATGCAATAGCTAGGCAAAGTAGTGGCAGACTCGCAGATCGCAGAAAAAAGCTGGCATGAAGAGTTAAATGTATTCCTCAGGTCTTACAACTGTACACCGCATAGTGTGACTGGAGTTGCTCCAGTCGAACTCATGTTCAGTATGACAAACTTTACTAAACTGCTTTCTCTTGATCTAAATCAACAAGACTGGGACGAAAATCTAAAGAGGGCGATTAGGAACGAACTTAAATCAAATGAAAACGTAATAAAATTCTTACTTTATATTTTATTAACAATTATTGTACAATTAGACTTAATTCTCAAATCAATTATTTTTAATCAATAAAACGTTTAAAAACGTTAAAGCGACTTAACCCAAATACTTTAAACCACATAAAATTCAAGCTTGGTGATTATGTATTATTAAAACAGCAGAAGATTAACAAGCTTACGTCTAAATTTGAGTCAATTCCATATAGAGTAGTTGCAATTAGAGGATCTATGATAACTGCAAACAATCAAATCAAAGAAATTACAAGAAATAGTTCGTTCTTTAAAAAAGTGGTGGTTGGAAATAATGACTTAGAATTTCAAATTGGAAAGCGGGAGATTATTGAAGACAATTCGACTATTTCATTGAATCAAGAATTGAATAGGTCCACAGCAATCGATATATCAAACAATTTAATTCCAAAGTGGCGTTAGAAAAATATATATTAAATAAAATTATTAAAATTAAAGAAAGGTCTTTTATTCTGTTCACAGAGAATATAAAAATAGTTCAATTATTTATTTTAATTTGTACTAATAGTTCTCTAATCTATGCCAAACTGAATCCCTAAACCAGGGCTCCGCCTCGGACCCCGTAAGATTTTTGAAATAAAGTTTAAATTAACTTCAAATTACAAAAAGTAAATAAAGGAGAAAAAAGAACGAGGCAAAAATAAAGTAAAATTACCATACAAAAAGTACTAAAAGTAAAAGGGTTTAGGAATAAAAAATTACCAAAAGGACATAAAGTAAAATATCTCTTTAATATCTTAATCTCACTGTCTATCCATGAAATTATTTATTTGAATATTTTTTGATATTAATTAATTTCTATTAGGTTAGTTTGATTTTACAATAAGTTTTTTATCTGAAAATTGTAAAAGGATGATGTAAATATCATTGTTTAGAATAAATATTACAAAATACAAAGATTCATTTGGTCATAGTTGTTAAGTATTCATCAAAATTAATTTTTTTATAAGAAATTGTATTCTAATCTATTCAAGAACACTCAAAATTATTCCTACGTTTCTCCTAAGCAATTAATGCTTAATTCTTAAAAAATTAGCTAAAAAGAAGGACTTAATTCCATTCTGAGTAGCCTGAGGTTCTCCTCAAAATTATTTATAAATAAATAAAATAAACTTAATTATGTGAAATACAATCAAAATTTAAATTAAAAAATTCTTAAAAATTTATTTAATAAATTGAGATTACTTATGGTTTATTAAATTATCTTACAAAAAAAACTAATAAATTTATCTAATAAACATTTAAATGCATCAAAGCATGGAAACATTTAAGCATAATTAGAAGTGGACATGCTTGCATTCATGTTAAGGTTCAAATTTGAGTTAAGTGGTAAAGCAGTTTCATATTGTCTTTGAATAGCTTGATTTTTCTTGTAAATAATGTACAAAACCTTGGACTCCAAAAGTAGCAGGACAGCTTTTAAGCATAATTTAAAAATAATCTAATTAAGCTTATTAAGATTTTTTTTACTTGCGATCAGCATGAAAAAACTAGCTACCAACTCGAACCAGTATGACCATGAATAAACATTAAATTCTGGCCTGGGCATCCATTCTCGGTTATCTCCATTAATGCCATAAACAAGCAAAGCCAAAAACATGTTTATTTCTGTGATTTAAATTGGTTAATAGGTTGTTTTTTTTTAATTAATTGAAATTAAAATTATAACAAAAATTACGTGCAAAAAAGGTTAAAATTGTTATTGGAAAAACAAAGTAAAATTTGAATCGTATGTTGGTCATGAAGCTTACGGCCAAAAATGCCAACACTACAAAAGTAAATATGAGTCCAAAACAGGCAAAAAATTGAACAGCAATGAACCATGCTTTGGAAAAAAATTAGATAGTTTTTTTAAGGTTTAACTCTTGTAATTACGAGGCATAATCCAGTCTCTGAATCTAATCATGTCAGGGGACCAGAACCAAAAACAGCCCGTGTAGGGCTTTTGATTGTCGTCTTTCCAGTGTCTATAGCGATAGAAACATGCTTCCCAAAGGCCTATATTTTTGAATTCATTTCCGGTTGATGGGTAAGACTGTGACCAGTACGGTCCGGCAAATGAACACAAAGTGAACAAGCCTGATATAAATATCAGTATGCTGGCGACAAAAAATTTCACAGAAAAAAATGCTTGACCAATCTTTACCATTTTTCGCTTCTATTAAAAAAAATTTTTTTCAACAGCTATTTTTTCGTCTATTCTTTACTTGTATGTCATTGAATGACCTATGTATATCGTCCACCTCAGGTAAATAATCTATTTCGTTTTTTTTCATATTTTATGTTAAGTTTTAATTTATAAACTAAAATAGGTAGCTTTGTATTTTTTAAAATTCAAGGTACGACTGCAATTTAAAAAAAAGTGTCTTATTTTGACATAAAAATGAAGTATTTAATTTTGAATTAAAGTTATTATTAATTTAAATAATATTATTTAAAATAAATAATTGAATATTTTTTTACCTTTGAATATCGATATACTACAAGTTCTAAAATGAGAAAAATTTTAAAACTACCAAGACAATATACAAGTCATAATAATTTTTTTTATAAAATTTTGACATTAACTTAATAAATAAATAAATATTTAGTTTACATATTTTTATCAGAGAGTTTAATCGATTAAGATATAATTTGTAATAGTTAAAAATCAATTTATTATAAAAATAACAAAAAATGAGAATGATTATCCAAAAATTTAAACTAAATTTGTGTTTTTACAGTACACAAAAATTATTTATTTCGACTTGATATTATTTAATAAATATTCAATAAAATAAAATAAAATTTGATTAAAATTTAATTTATTTTTATATTTTTATTTTTCCAAATTAAAATTTCATAAACAAATCTTGAATATAATTAAAACTTTTAAATCTGGTTAAACTTTAAAATTTTGTGACATATTTTCATGTTAACAAAGCATAGCAACGAGTGGTAAAAATAAAATTATAAATTACTTCCAGCTTTTGAATTTTTTTCCAAAGCTCTACAATCTGTGTCAAGATCAGCGTTATCTTTAGGAAAAAAATCAGCTTTCGGTTGACTAAGATAGGGTTTTTTCTTTAATTATATGAATTCGTTCTGGTTGATAACAATTGGGCTCTACGGCGCGACCACCTGAAACAAGTTAATAGTAAATTGTCTTTAAGATATTGCATTAAACAGATATAGTTATCTTTTCAAGAATTGTCCTTTTTAGCGCCTGTTTGAACTAATTGAGAACATTCCAACAATGCATATCCCTAATAATAATTTCTAAAATTCAAATCAGTGGTCTAAAGGCACTTTACCAAAATTGTCTTATTTAAATTCAAAATAGAATGGTTCTCAAAAAAAAATGACACTTTTATTTAGATTTTGCAGCTTTTTTTAATTTACGTCATTACTTTTATTACGATGTAAGTGATCTAATCTTATATCCGTCTTACTTAAAGTACAATTTCTAATAATGACGTAACAATATCAAAATTTCAAAATTTTAAAAACTTCAAATAACAAAAGTAAATATAAAGTAGGGCATGTAGAGCATTCAATTTTGTTTTTTCTAATATAAAAGGAAACCATTTTAGATATCCAGCAGTTATTAAGGTTTTGGGTAAAAGATCGGACTCGGTTGGAATCAAATCAATTTATGACCTTAAGCTTTTCATGTATTCACTGGGAATTTCAGAAATATCTTTTTTTATCTCTAGGAAAAGTTAACTAGTCATATAATGAATTTAAACTATTTATTAAATTTTTTAAAATATTTTTTTATTTGAAGAAATTAATCAAAACTAATTGAGTGATATAGCTTATTTAATTAGGAACTAAACTTTTTTAATCAAGAAAATACCTAAATTATTTACATAATAAATATTTGGTTTTAAAAAAATTTTTTTTCAATTTATTTTTGAATTTAAAAAAAGTGAATTTCAATCTCTTATTAAATATTAATTCATGATTGTAATTTCTTTTTAAGTAAATATTTTCTTTTGTGTCAAAATTTCATTACTAATATAGAAATTTATTTTCCTCAATCAAATAATTGAATAAAACTGATTCAATTATATCAGAGACAAATAAAAATTTCAACTCTTTTGTCTTTCAACTATTTTGATTTATCTATTCTCTTGACATTTTTCACTTATTATAACTAGATTAATTGATATAAATTATATATAAAATTAAAAAAATTTATTTTGTCAAACCTGAGGCAAATTGTTTTTTTTAAATACATAAAAATTATAGAAAAAAACTTTTATAGTTAATTAATTATACATTTTTAAAAAAGCCTTGTTAAAGAATCAAGATATAAACAGAAATCAATCAAATAATTGAAAAAAACATTTTTTCAAATTAATCTTTAGAACAATTTAATTAAAAGGAAAGATAGTCTATCTTAAATAGATCGCTTATTAAAAGCTTATAGTTAATAGTTTATTAAATTTTTTAAAAAATTCTGAATTCTGAATTCTGAATGAATTTGCTCAGTGTAAATAATTTTTTACACTGAGCAAAAATAGATTATAATTTGACATAATTAAATTTATCTTTTTAAAATAAAAACACATCTTAGTAGATAAAAATTTCATTTTTTTGGATTTTTTTAAATAGTGTATTATCATAAAATTGAAAATAGACTTAAAATTAAAATTAATAAATAAACAATTAGCGAAGTGCATCAATATATCAATCAAATTTTTCGAAATAAAATTAACCCAATTCTATTATATCTATTTATAATTAAGAAAAATATCTAATTAGGTCATCTAACAATCTCAGAATTTTTTCAAAAAGTTAAAAACTGGGCATTCAAAGTTGCATCTTTTCCAAAAATGTTACTTTTTATGTTTCACTATGATGAATTTATAAGACTAGAGCCCTTGTCCATGACAAATTTACTATTATTATAAACTATTTTACAAATTAAAAATATATTTGTTTATAAAATCATTTGAAAAAAATATAAAAAATTGAAATGTTTAAGTAAAATATTATAGAATACTTGAATGCTTCTAACTTCAACATTGATCAAATGATACAAAATTATTTATTTTAGTCGAAGCTCTTTTGCTAATAACGCTGAGGACCAAAAATAAGCGACCACGACTTTCATGCTTTTATTATAAAGAGACCAAGAAAATTCCTAAGAATGTCGAATTCTAAAGGATAAATGAGTTCTGGTTTAAAGAGCTTCGACTGTACCGTATTTTTTCAAAAAAGAAGTAACCACAACTAGAAAAAAACTTTTTTCTATTTAAATCATAAATCAAAAATCTTTTTAAATTATTTATTTACAAAAAATGGGCTTTTTTTAAAAGAAAAAATCTCTAATTTAGTACTAGCAGTAGTAGGAGTTGTAGTCTATACTGTGACGCCTTAGAGAACTGTAGCAATAGCTTCTATTTGTTTCGCCATCTAACCATCAAGCTTCGCTTCGAAACTACTTCGGGGAGTTTATTCAATCCATTCTATCTCGGAAGACATTTTTTATTCATTCATGTGTTAAACAATAACTGTTTCTCCACAATTCATATCTCCGGCTACCAGGTCTTGTGTTAAGACTGTAATTGATTCCTTTTTTAAATTCAATTTGTACATCCGAATTAGATCAGCTCTTAATCTTCTTGTACTCAAATTAGTTAAATCTAGCCTTAACAAGGGTTGTTGATAATCCAAGTCATGCACTTATGGAGTCAACTTAGTTGCTTTTCTTTGAACTTAGCTCCTATGATCCACAAGAAGGGAATAAGGATAAAAAATCACTAATCAAAAGATATTTTATTTTAAAAAAATTATTATAAAACTAAACAATTTAATGCAATTATTTACATTTATAACCACAAAAATTAAAAACATTTCCAAAAAAAACAATATTGGTATTCATTTGCTTGATTTAAAAACACTCAAAATATATTGGTATCCAAAATTAGAATTACAGCCTCATTCACTCATTCACATACGCATACACACACAGAGAAATTTTACTTCGTTTAAAGCTTAGGCTTACACATTTGCCTATCATTTACCTAATACACGAATAAATTAAACACAATATTTATATTATTTATACTTGAGCCATTGATACATAAAACGCTACAAGAAAAGAAAACTTTAAAAAAAAAAGGAACAAAATAAATGTTAGGAGCTTGTGACAAGTAGACCAATGATTTTATCATTTTTTTTTGCTTGTTGTTGTTCATCGGTTGAATTTTTGTTGTTCTGGTTAGGAGCTAGAACGGCGAGCTGAGCGGGCTGCATGGTTTGATTTTGATTTAGACACAGAGCGTTCAGTTGCTTGATGTCTATGTAGCACATGGAGGCGGACTGGGCCTGAGCGCCGTCCTCGCTAGTGTACTTTCTCTTCTTGGGCGGCTTGTTGACGTCCGGCTGGTCGAGGTTGCGGCCCTCGACGTGCTTGATCGCTTCGAATATTGTGTTCAGATTGAGGTTTTTCTTGGGCGGCTCGGAGCTCGAGGGCTGCGACGAGCTGGATGGCGAGCTGACTGCGGCGGCGGCTATCAAATGGTCGATGGAGCCCGAGCGGGCCCTAATCTTCTCGGCCTCGTCCTCGGTCGACTTGATGCTCGGCCTGTTGGTCGAGTCGGTCAGCTGTCTGGACTCGTCCGAGCGCAGCAGGCTCGATATCGAAGTGAACGACCTTCGCTTCGAGTAGATCTTTTGACACTCGGTCTTAACGGGACTGATTTGATACGGTTCGGAGTCGTCGAGGCCGGTCTGCTTGTGCAGCTCGTTCAGAAGGCCGTGCGACTCGATCAGCTTGAGTGCCAGCTGCAGTCGCTGATTCAGCTTGTCCCTCTCCTTGCCCAAGAACTGCATGTAGTCGGCAGAGCGCTGCAGAATGCACGCCTTGCTCAGCTTTTCGCCGTTCGAATGAGGTATCAGGTTTTTGAGGGTCTGAAAGCCGGCGTTGATGCTCTGCATGCGACGCCGCTCGTTGCTGTTGGCGATGGCGCGCCGCTTCCGCTTGTCGTCCTCGTTCACGCCAGGACTCTTGCTCTCCTTGGACTTCGAGTTCTCCAGATCGTTGCCGTCGTCGTTCAAGTCATCCAAGTCGTCTGTCGAATCCATCACTAAATCCTCATTGCCAGTTAACATTTTGCTTTTTTCTTATTTTATTTTGTTTCTACGTAGTTTTAATTCATTGTTCGAGTTATCTAATACAGTAAAACATATGAGTTTCTTGAATGAAAGTGTGCAGGCAAACAAGGGAGAAAGAAAGCGAGAAAGAGAGAGAGAGAGAAAGAGAAAGAATGGGAGAAAGAGAATGAGCCTAGTACTTGATATAATTGTGTATGTATATTTTTCATATTACTAATCGAAAAGGAGAGAGAAATATTAGATTTTATTTTTTTATCTTGGATCCGATCCAAAATAATAGGAAAATTTTATAAATTAAGTTTTACGAGAACATTTGATTAGGGCCTAAATATGCATAGTAGTTATGGTATTTTGAAATATCATAACATCAAAAAATATATAGGTGTAATTAGCATAATTTATTAGTTTGGCATCGGTTCAATTTTAAAAATCCAATTTCATTCATAGGCTTCAAAGACGCGCCTATTTTCTAGCCCACACAAGCCTCTAATCGTTAGTTAATCTTAAATCAATAAAAAAATCCATTTGGCACTCATATTCCACAATTGACATTTTCATTTCATTCATGTTTTTAAGACAAAAATAAAATTAGGAAAAAAAACATTTCTCTCAAAATTTTGTGCTGAAGAGATTTTTGTTTGCGGTGAGTTAATAACCCCTTTTGCTAATGGTACCGTATTTTCTCGCGTAATATCCTTGTCTCAGGTCAGCAGGACATGTCTCTAAAGCCCATGGGCAATTATATGAAATTATCACTTTTGTAAAACTTTAATAATCCTCGAACATTTTTATTTGATTATTAAAAGATTATATTCTTTTATTATTTGATTGATATATGAAAATTTTTTAAAGTTTTACATTAAAATAAAATAAAACAAAAAAACGATATTTTCAAATCACGAAAATATTTAAAGACAAGATAAAACAGCACAATAAAAACGATATTATTCATTATCAGAATCACTTTTTGAGTCCGAATTAAAGTCTGACTCAGAGTCCTAGGAGTCAATATACATGGGACTAAAGAAATAAAATTCTTTTACAAGAGATTAATTTAAAAAGATTAACTGAATTTAAATGACTGAGCTTCAACCACGCCTGAACATAAATTTCAATGTTCTTCAAAATTTCAGAGTAAAATTACCTTGTTTCACTTAATGTCACATTAAGTTTCATATAATGTACATGGGTTGTTATTATTGCAAAAATTTCATATAATTTCATATAAGTTTCATATAATTTCCTAGAGATATTAGGTCATGTCTCATTTAAGTTCCCAGTGGGATATTACGCGAGAAAATACGGTATTAATTTTTCTCCAAATCAGTCGTACAACTTAAGAAGACATAACAATTGTATTGCTAGAAAAGATGTGATTAGTTGTATGTAATGATATCATTTCTTAACAAATCGAGTAGTTAATGTTTGAAATAGTCTACCTCAGTATTAAAACAAAGTTTACTCTTTCATGATTGTAGTCCTCCATGTTATTGCTCTCCGTCCTACCTATCTATGCCCCTAGTGATCGTAATCTTCTCATTCTATGGTACAATAATAAACAATTATGGTTTAAATTTGACACTGTAAGCAAGATATTTTCTATTTGACAACTCGAAAAGACTGCAAATGTTTAATTTAACCAGAATTGTATAAAACTTAAATCATAATATCTTAAAAGTTGGGATTTGAATCTTTTTTCAAGTCAACATTGAATGAAGTTATTAATAAAAATCAAAAAAACACAAGCAAAACCACATGATTCCAATTTAGATTAATTTTAAAATTCTCCTGGAAGCTAACGCTTCTCTTTCTATCATCTTATTTGCCAAAAGCCAAATTAAAGTTTGTCTTCAATAATTTTTTTATTTGTTTATCTTTTTTATTAATTTAATTCTGAGAGTTTAAAAAAAAATGTTTTAATTATCCTAATGAATTTTAAAAAATCCATTTATTTAGAAAAATTTAAAAAATAAACACATATGTATTTTTTTATTGACTGAACCAAAAATAAAACGAAAAATATATTATTTTTCTTAATACAAAATGAAATTAAAATCTATTTAAGTGAATAGTTAAATTTATTTAACTAAAAATAATTATCATACAAAACATAATACATCGGCTAATTTGATTTAATTGGTTTCTAAAAACAACATCAAAATTTTTTAGTCTTGACTAGTTATTTTTAACTTTTTTTTTTAAAAGTTGTGACTTATCATTTTGAAAAAATAGAATTTATAATTTTTTTAAACTAGTTGAGACTTTTTTTCCTGACTTTTAGACAAGTCTGAATTTAACTAATCTCAAAACAAAACGAAAGATGAGAGAGTTAATCCAAGCTTTTAAAATTATTAACGGATATGAAATTATCAACCTCATCTATACCCTAATCTCCAAAAATGCTCATTAACACTATTCAAAAACACTGCAACACAAAAAATTGATGTAAGACGGCTTCTTACAATGCCGCTAAGAATTCATTTAGTAATGTTAATCATTAATGTATTGTTTCTATGTCGTTCTAAATTGTAAAAACGAAAAAATTTGATCCCACAAGAGCATCAACTTTTTATTTATAAAAAAAGTATTCCAAGTCTCCATTAAAAACGATTTCTCAGAGTCGTATGGTGTAACTATAAATTCTTCGTCATTAAATGTCTCTTTAAGAGCTGACTGATGAGAACAGTGACCCTATTTAATAAGATATCTTCCATCACATATTTAGATTATAACACTCATTGTAAACATGTTTAGTTTGTAATTTTTCATACTTTCCTAGAAATACTGTTCTGCTTTGAATTAGCTAAACATTGCATTTGAGAGAACTATGTGACGTCACTTGATCATGTTAAACACGTCATGTCTTTAAATGTAATTAGAGCCTTATAAAGCTTATATAGAAATATTCAGATAATAAAAAAGCAATTGTTATGTCATCTTAAAAATAGAATCATCCATAGAAGAAAAAAATAAGGTTAATAAAAGTTTTGAATTCGATCTAAATTATTCAAATAGTAAAATTATTCTGATTAAATGTTACTACTGACCATATTGCTAACAGTCTTGTTAAGATAAGTGACTGAAGTGGCTTTCTGCTGTTTTACCTATTTGTACTGGACTTTGAACCAAACTAGCTTTATTGGAAAATAATGCATTCGGATCAAAGAGTAGTAATTGGTAAAATGTCTGGAGGAAAAATTTCTAGATAAAATTAAATATTTAAAAACACTTAATAAAAATAAATTTGTCAAAATTTTGGCCAATTTAACTATCAAACAATTAAACAAAGTAAAAAATTTCTAAATTTTATTTATTTTTAGCTAATGATTGGCGAAATGAAAGAGTAATATTAGATATGATATAATGATGAATATGGTGTCATGTGATCTATTTACAAGTGAACTAGTTACACTAAAATATGCACAGCTTAGTATTCAAAAATTTAATGTTATTGCCTATTTTAAATATAATCAATCAAATAGGAAATAATTTACCAAACATAAACACTGATATTAGTGTTTCAGTAATTTTATCTCTTCTTACGAAAAGAACCACTATAGTGATATTAAAATTTTAGAATAAGAATACATAAAATATTTAATAAATCATTTTTAATACAAATTTTTAATTATTGATTAATTGAGTTTGGTCCAATTGAGAAAATTAAGAATTTTAGACACTCTAAAGTTTTTAAATAATTTTTTTTAAATTTCATCCTATTTCATCTTGTTTAAACAATTAATTAATTAAAATGAATTAAGTTATCAAGTGATAAATTTAAATAAATATTCAATTTTTTTTCTTAAAATATTTGAATTTCAAAAAAAATATAAAATTGTGTTTCACTTGGAAAAATGTTACAAAAATACCATTGAATTTTAGAATTAAAATTTAACTTTAATACACTTAATTAACATATATTAAATAAATCCTAATCAATTTATGAATAGTAATTACTTTTTTTAAAGTTGTTGAAAAAATCCAAAAATTTATTATTAAGAAAACATAAAAATACATAAATGAGAGTTAATTTTTACTTGATTTCTTTAATTACATCAAGTTATTTGAAAAGTTGTTTCTATGATTTGAAACATTTAAATAAAAATTATAAATTCTGTAAAACCAAAATTATATTTAAAATATACGACCTTTAAATTGATAATTATATTATCAACTATAATCATTAAATCGTCATAATAATTAAACTTGTTATTATCAAACTTTCTTGCTTTACATAATAAAATATGATTTATTAATTTGAAAATTAGATTAAATGTCCGTATTTTAGATAAAATTTCCTATCAATTATAAAAGATGTATCTTGCTAAAAACCATAATCAACCTCTCAGATAATACTATAAACTAGATTTATATATTCTTAAAATAAATCAACATTTTCTACTTGAAAAAAAGTTGATGCAATAATCAAATTTTTTTAATTAAAAAACCTAAAAAACAACTCCTTGTAAACTAATCATAATGATTGTAAAAATATTAGTCTATTCTTTTCATCTAGATTTATTTTTTAATTCAATATATAAAAATATGAATTTATTTCTATAATATAACACAATCTTGCATCTAGACTAGATCTATACCCAATGTTCCTCGATTCTTGCCATTAGTATTCCGCTGAGGCTATAATCTTCTTAAATATAATAGAAATCATTTTGTGTACATTTAATTTTAAATTAGAAAAAAGCCTATATGATAAATTGAAGTCATTAATTAAAATTTATTATTTACATTTATTTTTGAGCTTATTTACTAATAGCCTAAAAACTAATTCCTATTTTCATTGAAAAATTTTAACAAAAAAAATTCTTATATAATAATTAGGGTAAGTCATTAAAGAAATCAAAATAAATCAATATATTGTGAATATCTTTTCTTAAAATGTAATAAAAAAATCAATATTCAGTTAAGCTTAAAAAAATTTTGAATTAATTAATCGATTCTATTTAATGACCTTTTTTAAACTCTAAAAGTACTAAAAATTCCTTTATTATGATAATTTAAAAACTTGTATTACTTTAAAGAGATAAATGTTACTCTAATTAGAAAAAAAAATTCAAATTTTAAAAGTTTTAAATGTAAAGGATTATATCTATAATACAAAGAGATCAATTTTTTATTCTACTCAACTATTCAAATCGAGCTAAAACATCATTTATCAAATAAGATCTAATGAGAATATTTTTTTTAGAAAAAATAATTTGATTTGAAAAAATTTTAAAAAAACTTCAAATAAAAAATAAATATTAATAAATTGAAATGATGAAATTAAAATTTAATTTTAACATAATTGACATAATAGAATAAGATTGGCTTGTCTAAATCATAACTTTTATATTGCGTTCTTAACCAAGCAGCTGACTAAATAAGCTACTGAACAATTGAGTAATATACTTTAGATTAAATTTTAGTTGTTTAAATTTATCTTCTGAGCTTTTATAAAAACAAACGATTACATATTTAACATGAATGGAAAAAAAATTATTTTTAACTTTTGTTGTTAATTCATCTTGTAGATATTTAAAGTTAAATAGGCTCAATCAATGAAGGTAATTGAGTGCTTAGCTGCTTAGAACTAATTTATTTGTCGATATGGTCAAATTTGTCTAAGTGTTGGACTACTTCAGAGACACTGGATGCACCATTTAATGATCTTTTAAATTGAATGCCAGAAATAGCCAAGACTGTCTTGGATTGGAGCTTCAAATTGTCAAAATTGATCAGATTACAAGCTGAGATTTTAATCTAACTTTGCATTCAATAAATAAATGTCCTAGTCTCCTCATACGAGCTTAGATATGGAAAATTATTTTGGATTCTAATACAAAATAAACATTTATTTTAAATTATTATTTTTTGTAAATAAATTCTAGTAATATGGATTATACTTATTTGTTTTTCGAAAATAAAGGTTTTACCAAGTTTATATTCTAATTGATTAGTTTTAAATTTAATAAATTATTGATATAATAGTTTTTTATTTACAAAAAATTTTTAAAATTTTAAAATTGTAAATACATTAATTGATTAAAAGAAAGCATTTGTTTACTCCTTTAGATATTAAGAGATAACCAATTATTTTTTGAATGGTTAAAATTCTGTCTTTCTCAAAAGTATAAAATACAGGTAATAATTATATTCTTGAAAAAAATTAAGAAAAAAGAAATTTTTCTATTTTTATATTGTAATTAAATTATTAAATACGAAATTAAACCCAGCAAAAAAAAATTATATGAAAGTTATTTTTATAAATTGACTACAAAGTAACGCTCTATGATATCCTAGATCTGATTATTCAGCGTTATCAGAATTTCTTATATCAAATTTTATCTTTGACAGTTTTTTTTTCAAAATGTTTAATTCTCTTTTTTGATCTTTAGTCTTTATTCTGATAAAAATAAAATTTATTTTTATTTACTTCCTCCTAGTTTTTGGGTTCTTGTTTTAATAAATATTAATACTAATTGATATCTTTAATTATGTACAAATTTTGGCTAAAAGAGGACAATAACTGCGCATTTCAGGAGGAGATAATGGTCCGTAAACATTTACGCCTAGCAGTCATAAATTTTTTTAAAACTCTTTCCAATTAAGGACTAACTAGGAGAAAGTAAATAAAAATAAATTCAATTTATTGAAATATTGTATTTAGTTATGAAAAATAATTTCATATTTGTTGGATTTTTTAATGTTGACAATTTAAAAGAGATTAAATATTGTAGATTAGATAATATTTCATCAATTCTTGTCATGATTATTTGCTGATAAATTGAAACTTAGAAAAAAAATTAAAGAATTATCAAAAACTCGATTCTTTAAATATTTTTAAATTTAATTTTTATTCCAATTAAATAAAAAATGAATACTAAATATAAAACATCATTATTTTGGACATTCGTTCAATTGTTAAATCCATACTTAAGGAATATAAATTACAAATTAAAATTTAGTGTCTTTCAAGCTTCGTTTCCGACCCTATACTCAAGCCAGCCCATGATAGATGATAATTATCAATTAAAAGGAATAAACAAAAAGATTTTTATCAATATTTTTTTAAATTTTATAATAATAATTAATATTCTACGGTCATCTTAGTTTAACTAAATAACAAAGCAGAATGGCTAACGTAATCCCGCTATAGTAGAATTATAATTTTTTTAGTTCATTTCTACCGTATTTGATTTAGATAATCTGTGTCTCCTGACATTATCTAGTCTGTTTTTGAATTGGTTGATTGAACTTGCTGTGACAACCGAAGTTCGTAACGCATTCCATTTATTTACTATTCTGTTTGATAGGAAGTTTCTCCTTGCTTCAGATTGTTAGTTTCGAGTGAATTTGATGCTTAGCTATCCTTACTTCTCCACTTGGACCTTCTTAATTCACTGACGCACTAAACCATGGATCATAATACCAATCGACTTGATTGAATTGGTTTTGAATTTTATAAAATTGTATCAGATCAACACGCTGACGCCTTAGAGTTTTTGATCCCAGATTAGCCAGCTTTGACTCATAATTTAAAAATATGTGAGGCTTGTGGATAGTTAAAAGTGGATCGTTATTTAATAATTTTATTATATATCTTTAAATAAAATAAAGCTAATTTGTGGAACTAATTTTGTTGCTCGTCTTGGTACTTGATCTAGTCTAAATATATCCATTTTTAAGTAAGGATTCCAGGCAGGCACAAAGAATTATAGATGCAGTCTAACCTTTGTAAAGTTGAAAAATGATTACACAAATTTTTCTTGAGCATTCTAAGCATTAAAAAATCCAGTCCAGCAGTCATTAAAGAAAGTAATAATTATTTGACAAAAGAATTAATCATGCTCCATCTATTTAAACAAAAAAATATTTAGGTTTATTCAAAAAACTTATCAAATATTTTTGTAACATTTTCTATCAGACATAAAAATAAAATCCAAATGTATTACAATAATAGGTAATTCAATTTACAATAATTGCAATCGAAAGTGGACATCTAAACAAAAAACAAAAAGTCAATTATTTAATCCTGCATTAGATAAACAACTATTCATTTTCATGTTTATACAACTTAAAATCTAATTCGACAAGTATTCCGTATTTTTGTTGTAGAAACAACTGATAAAGATAGAGTTTCTACCTGTTTGTTTGGGCAGAAATTTCCAATGAAAAGTTTGAATTTTTACATGCAATCAGTAGAGCTATTAGATTAAAAGAAGTCAGAACACTTCAAACAATTAAAGGATCAAAACCATTAAACTCTAACTTTTTTAGTATAGTTTGGCAAGCATGTTGCTCACTTGGCAAAAGACTTTTTTTTTCAATGTACTTTGGATGAATTGATGTAAGTGACACAGGCCTATAATTGACATAGAGATCTTCGAAAGCATTCCATCTTCTCTCAGTGCCTTTTGTATCTCTAATTTTATATATTTTTATATTATTTTTATTTGTATAATTTTTATCAGATCGCCAAATTGGTGTAAAAATAAAACTAGCCACTATTTAGTGATTGTTTTTTTCAAAAATTAAGAAATAATTTTCTAAAAATTTTTTATTGGCAAAAATAAATTTTAAAACATTTCTATTCTATAAAATAAATATTAGAAAAAATTATGCTAGCTCTGGAATGCGGTCCATGGCATGCACCAACAACGCCAAGTCTTTCATAAATTCACTTGACAAGGGCCATGCGCTCTTTTTGTTAAACAACTAATTTTCTTTCTTTTTACACATTTAACTTGAACAGGATGGCAAAATTAATCCAAAAAAAAAAAAAAAATATACAAAAAAACCTATGCTCCATAAAACTTAACTTTTTATAAAAAAAAAAAATAAAATTAACTTTTTTTTTTTCAAAAACATTATAAAAGCGTTCAATGAATGCAAATTATTGATCTAAAATTGGCGAGTAACATGTACAATGGGCGGTTTGGCAGTGACCAAGAGCTGATCTGGACAGCAATTTTTAGTAGTAGTGGTAGTTGTCTGCTGAGTGGTTGAGGTGGTCGTAGTCTTTGTAGTGGTTGTGGTAGTGGTCTCGGGACAACATGGCCTAGAGGCTGAGCGCGCGCGGACCATCTGACCGCCGCTTAGCTCGTTCAAATTGGTCGTGCTTTTGGACGCGGCACGAAAATTTCTGCTAAGCTCGCTGCCATTCGGCAACGGTATCTCCTCCATTTGGTTCAAATTGTTCGCCGACGGCAGCTTCAACAGCGACTGGGTCAACACAGCTTTGTCCACTCCCTCCTGATTTATCAACTTGGTCACACTAAACTTGCTGTACGTGCCCCAATTGTCAACATTGTGCGCCGTAATCACCTTCTCAATGGTCTTGACCGGCCTGGGCGGCCTGTTCAGCGTCTCGTGCATGCTCGAGCTTCTCTGTCTGCTCGAGAGCACCTTTAGCTTCTCGCCAGCGTTCAGCACAGTGTCGTTGACAAATTTAAATGTCACATTTATGTTCTGATCTGGCACAAATCTGTGTATGTACCAGCCCTTTAGGTTGACCGATTTGTTCGAGCTCAAATTCTCCAATATTATGTACTCGCCGTTCAGGGCTGTTTCCAGGATACCAATCGCGCCCGACACATACCTGTTCGCCTTGTGCTTAATGGCATACTTGTTGCCGGTCTCTGTCTTGACCAATTCGTTGGCTGGCCGGCTCTTGGGCGGCGACTGTGACCTGTTCACATTTGTGATCACAATGTTCTTGTGTACGGCGTTATTGTTCAAGTTGGTGTGAGACTGTGACCGCTGACTAGGCACTGGATTTAGTTGGATGTTTATTTGCTTTTCATAATTACCATTGGAGTCCGTGTTGTATCTGTGCTCCTCGAATACCTCGCGCGAGTGATGGTTTTGTTCGAATATGCGCTTGGTATACGTGGACATGTTGTCGCCACAATTGACACCATTGTTCAGGTATTTGTGCCGCTTTTGGGCCTCAATCAGCTCTTGTTCTTGCCTAAGCTTTTCCAATATGTACTTTTCGTGCTCTTCTCTTTCTTTTTTAAGTCTGACCTCGCGATCCAGTCTCTCTTGGTCAAAGTCTGTGCTTATTACCACGTAATTTTGGAACTTTTGCTCGCCTATTTGACGTCTTAGTTTGTCGTCGATTTCTTTGTCACGTTGACGGCGAGCTTCGATTTGACGCTGTCGGCGTCTTTCTTCCTCTATTTCGCGCTGCATTTTCTCGTCGGCTTCTCGTTGTCGTCGCATCTTCTCCTCGTATTCGATCTGTAGCCTGAGCTGTTCGTCGCGCTGTAGCCTGAGACGTTCTTCTTCCTGTTTGCGGCGTTCTTCGAGCTCTCGCTGCTTGCGTAGTTGCTCGTCGAATTCTCTTTGAATTCGGATCTGTTCTTCGCGCTGGCGCGCACGAGCCTCCTCCTCTCTACGCAATTTTTCCTCGTATTCCCGCTGAATACGTATTTGTTCCTCTTCTATCTTCTGCAAGCGTAGTCTTTCTTCATACTCTCTTTGTAGCCGTAGTTGTTCTTCGAGCTCGCGTCTTCTCTTCTCCTCTTCCAAGAGACGGGCCTGCTCTAGCTCGTATTCTCTTCGTCGCTTTTCCTCTTCTTCCCGTAGCCTACGCAGCCTTTCTTCCTCTTCTTCTCGTTGACGTCTCAGACGCTCTTGCTCCTCAGCCTCCCAGCGCAGTCTTTCCTCCTCCTCTTGGCGTTGCCTACGGAGCCTTTCTTCTTCTTCTCGTTGACGTCTCAGACGCTCTTGCTCCTCAGCCTCCCGGCGCAGTCTTTCCTCCTCCTCTTGGCGTTGCCTACGGAGCCTCTCTTCCTCTTCTCGTTCACGCTCTCGGCGTCGCTTTTCTTCCTCTTCGCGCTGCTTTCTCAACAATTCCTCATATTCCAACTTTCTGCGTTCCTCCTCTTCTCTCTCTCGTTGCTTTCTACGCCTTTCTTCCTCTTCTCGCTCACGTTTAAGTCTATTAAAACAAATTTATTCAATTAATTAATTAATTAATTTTTTGTTTATCTTTTTTAATTAAATGTGAAAATGTTATTAAATTATATGTTTATTAGATATTATTGGGGAAGTAAAAGAGGAAACAATGCTACAGGACACTTTTTTTTGGTTTATGGTATGCTATAGAATAAACTTTTGGCAAAGTGTATGAAAAAATATGCGGTAACTTGGTCTCCATTTAAAAAAGACTGACCAAATGGCTACATTTAGATAAAAAAGATATATAACTCAAAAACAAAGAATGGCCTAATGTGAACAAGCTAAGCTTTTACCAAATTTTTAAAGTGTTAAATCCTGAATTGAAAGAGTCTCTATATTTTCAATTCGTAAGTATTAGGTTGTTTAATAAGTTTTTTCGTCGATTTTTAAATGAAAAAATCTCATCAGAGATTAAACTTTTTTATGGAATGTTGTACATCATTTGAAAGAGCAACTCTTGTTCTTTCAAATGATATATAAGATTATATGTTTGCTTTTTAAATTTCTAAATAATTAACTAAATAAAAATGTATGACAAAAAAATGCATATCCGCCATTGCATGTTATTCAAGTTTAACGAAGGAAAAAATGCGACAGAGGCTACCAAATCGATTTGTTTGGTATATGGCGACGACGCTCTGACTTTTCGCACTTGTCAAAATTGGTTTGCTCGATTCAAAGCTGGAGATATCGACCTCAATGACAAAGAACGCGTTGGGAGAACCGTCGAAGCTGATGACGCGTATTTGCAAGAGCTGCTTGAGGAAGACCCGAGGCTGTCGACTAGACAGCTCGCTAAAGAGATGTCTGCAACAAATGGCACCGTTTGGAATAGATTAAAAGCATTAGGAAAGATCCAAAAGGAAAAAGCCTAGAAAAAAACGAAAAAACTTATTAAACAATCTAATACTTAGCATGGGCTTTTCTGCAGTTATTCTTTTGCATCATAAAAAGACTACATTTGTGGACATTAAGAGATTCCGAATAAAACAGTTTACCAAACTAATTATTCCCATTCAGGTCCCTGAGTACCTCTGGCTAGGGAAAAGGCTAATCAAAAGTGCATTACAACAAGAGCTATTGGCCACCTTTCTTTTTAATTAGTAGCCAAGCATCCAATGCAGTTATTCTGAGAAAATGGATATGTGTCAATAAATGATTGACCAAAGAATACAATTCAGAAAGCTTCTAAACCCATTTTTACTAATTAATTAGTTTATAAAAATATAGACATTTAAGGTGCTGTGAATTTGAATAAGAAAGAGAACAAAAATTTTCCTATTTTGATAAATTAAAATTTATTTAAATAAAATACATTTAAAAAATACTGCAACATAGCGCAACATACTTTGTAGCATCTTTTTTACCAAAAATAAAAATTTTATTTTATTTTTTTTTAGGTAAACAAAATCAATTATCAATGCAGGTCTTATTAATCCTTTACTTTTTGTCTTTTATCTACACCAGAAAAATTATTTTTGGTAAAAAAGATGCTACAAAGTATGTTGCGCTATGTTGCAGTATTTTTTAAATGTATTTTATTTAAATAAATTTTAATTTATCAAAGAAGGAAAAGTTTTTATTCTTTGAAATTCACAAAATTGACATTTAATTATTCAAAATTTTATTTTAATTTTGAAATATGAAACTTGATAAAATGCTTTTTGAAATTCCGAAATAAAGAAATTAAAAAAATATAAAGTAATTAAAATGTTGTCATTAAGACATATATTAATTTCCATCGGTTGGTCTTCACTTAAATAAAAAGGCTAGCAAAATAATAAATAATAAGTCTTTAGGATTTGAAATATAATTTTATCTAACATTTTTTCTGGCAACATCAGTTGGTTATTTTTTTTACCAAATATTTAATTTTGATCTGTTTTATAATCTATCCTTTCAGATAATTAAAATGCAATTGCTATTATGAGGTGTGTGCTAAATTCAAAAATATATTAAATCTATTAATTGTGATTATTTTGTTAAAAGATTTTGTTATCTAAATATTTTCACGCAATTTTTGAAAAATATTTTTAATAATAGAAAAAAGAACAAGATTTCTATTTAAAATGCAATTAAAATGTGATTATTTGATTAAATGATTTTAAAATGATGTAATTAAATATTTACTTTGATGCTTTTAAAGATTCAAACAAAATATTAATAAAGTGTTTAGTAATTACTATTTTAAGTGAATTAGAAATTTATTTTATACGAGTATAAAATTTTTATTCAGCTATCTATTAATCAAAATCGTTTTTCATTATCTCCTTGTAAAATGGGAGGTTAGATGCAAAAAAACTTGATACCTAAGATTTGGCATTTTTATGACTAAATATAAACTCATAAAATGAAAAAAAAAAATTCTAAATAGAATAAAAAATAATTTTATGATCAATTTGAAATATAAGCTTAAATTATAAAAAAGAAGCCTTTTTTTTTAATTTTTAGTAGTAAAAATTTAGCTTTTGATGGACAGTGGTCAGAGGAGTTTTAATTATTCTATTTTAACCTAAAAAAAGAAAAAATTAAATGAATTTTTTGTATATAAATGTTTGAAACCTATGAACAGAAAAATCAAGCTACATCAATGGACCAAGCGGTTTTTCAGAGATTAGATCAAGGAATCGTTTAAAACTTGTACCGATTCCTTGATTTGTCCGCAAGATGCAACTGTTTGAGCCATTAGCATTTTTTACATGCTTTAAAGAATTGGATCTACACACTTAAACATGGTTTTCCAAGCTTAAATAATCTGAAGCTCTGTAAATCTAATGATCTTTAGGTCAATAAAAAAACATTCAAGTCAATTAGTATAAAATTTTTAAATCAAAATGTAAAAAATAAAAAAATCCAAATACATTAATTAAATGTTATGCATTTGTTAAAAGGTCTATGATTTAAGACAAATAAAATAGCTGAAATTTTAATTTTATTTTCAATTTAAAACAAGAATATCTTGAATTATTAAAATTATTTAAATTAGAGAGGTAAGATTTTCTTATTTTTCTTGTTATTTTTGTTTTGTTTTGTTTTTTTTTAGTATTTTTATGTTGTGAAAATATTAAAGCTTAATTTAATTTAAATAAACTTAAAAAACTCATTTTGAAAAAAATTTTTACCATTTTGAAAAAATAAAAAAACTATTTGCATTAAATTATCATTCATTTAGGTATAAAATTTTATGTTTTAGCAAACAAATCGTAAACAATTTAAATGACATAGATAAATATTATAAACATTACATTTTTTGGTTAAACTTTGCTGAGTTGGAAGCCCTAGTGCCTAAGCTAAATGGCTGACACAACTAAGTACTCTGGAAAACAATAAATTCAAATAACATAAATATATTTCTAAAATAATAATTTCCAAAAGCCTTATATTTGGCCAATAAATGAAAAAAAATCTATAAAAATTAATGACAAATAAAACTAAATTGAAAACCAAACCTATTCTATTAACAAATAAACTATTAATGCCAACAATAAAAAAATAAACCAAATCGGATGGTTATTATTTTTCTTTTTAATGGCTATTATTCTAAATTGACTTGAAACTCTAATTAAAATTTGAAAATAAAATCAGAGCCTCATTAATTTATCTGATTAGAAAAAATAAATTTTCTTATAAATGCTCCTATTTAGCACTAATTGACGTTTTTCTCTAATCACTATTTATTTAAATTTTTAAATAAAATAAATATTAGTCCAACTAGTAAATGCCGTGCTGAAACAGTCCAGGTTTAAAAAAGACTTATATATAAATATTCTGATCAGTATTTTATTATTTAAATAATAAAAATAAATTTTGATCAATTAATAAAGCTTTTGCTGCCTTATTTGGTCTTGCTCTGCTGCGTTTTTCACCAATTGGTAAATCTTTTGCTTCTGCTGGTTTGTCATATTTTAATCTGATAGCAAGACCGGCTAAATTTTTGCTTGAAAAAGGCTGGACAGGTGCAAACCGATCATTTCCAACCAAATACTGATCATATGCATATCATAAATTTTACTGATCAAGATATTTAAATTAATGAAGCCTATAACAATTATTATTTTTATTATTATTATTATTATTATTATTATTATTATTATTATTATTTCAATGAACGTCTTTAAGGCGATGTAAAAAAAAAATAAGTAAATAAAATAAATGAGATAAGCAGTTTTAAAGAGATTAAAGACAACTGTTTCAATTCAATATGACCACTGTCCGATTTACTATTTATCTTGTATTAAATTGAAGCCGTATAATTAATCTATTAAAATTTTTAAATAAATTCAAAGCTTCATTGGACTAGTTTATCTGATTAGAAAAAATAAATTTTCTTAAAAATTCGCTTGATGCTCCTATTTAGCACTAATTGACATTTTTCTCTAATGATTTTATTTTATATTTATAAAATCTTAATTATTTGTGACATGATATCACTTTATCTAGTTTTATTTTATTTTATTGTTGTTGTTGTTGTTGTATTCTTTATATTCAAATCAATTGACCCAATTTTTAAAAGTTTAATTATCTTTTATAATGGTCCTAAAGTAAATAAAGATAAGAGAATTGAGCCCCTCTGCCTGTCCCCTCCAAAAATTAAAAAAAAAAAAAAGTTAATCTTCTTAATTAAAATTATATCACAGCATCAAAAATAATTTTAAAAACGCTTTATTAATCCTTATAAAATGATTTAAAATAAATTCAGCTAACCTTTGGAGTTCGTCGAGCTCTTTTTGCCTACGGCGCTGCTCCTCGAGCTCCTTTAGACGCCTGTTATTCTCCTCGAGCTCCTTCTGTTTGCGTCTAAGCTCGTTCTGTTCGAGCACACGGTTACTCTCGTTGATCTCGTCCTTGAGGACGAGATTCTCGTAGTTCTCGAATGTGTAGGTCTGAGCGACAAAGCTGTTCATGCGCTGGTTGAGCAAGCGGGCGTACACAGCCACTTCGGAGTCAAGCGACTTGCTAAAACTGAGCATAGAGGACAAGTCAGCCTTCAAATTGTTTATCTGCTCGTACAGCTGATCTATCTCGGTCTGCTTTTGCTGACAAGTGTCCTCGTGGCGGTTCTTGGCATCGGCTAGCTTGTCCTGCAGCTCTTGAAGCAACTTGTTCAAATTGAACTCCTGCAGCTTCAAATTTTTGATCTCCTCCTTGTTGACGTCGATCTCGGCGCTCAGCGACTCCAAGTTTGTCTTCTCCTCTTGCTCTGCCCTCTGTCTGGCCTCCTCGGCCTGCCTCTTCTTGGTCTCTATTTCCTCGACTATTTTCGAGTACCTGATCTCGTACTCGTGCTTCATCGAGTCGCTGTTGAACTCGTTCAGCTTGTTAAAGTCCTCTCTGATCTTTTGTTTGATCTCTCTAAGCTCGTTTGTGTAGAAGCCCATGGGGTCTACGATGCGGTTGGCGCCCTGATTGACGAACAAGCGCTCGAGTTGATCGCGCATGACGCGATGAAGCTCTTGTTCGAACTTTTTCTTCTCGAGCAGGGTCTGGATCTGGCACTCGAGGTCGACGCGGCCCTCCTGCTCCCGGTCGAGCGCGTCCGTCAGGCCCCTGAGCTGTTCGCGCAGCTTGTCGTTGCGCTCCGAGTCGTCCAGCAGCGATTTCCGCTTGGACTCGCAGTTCTCCTTGAGATAGCTGAGCTCGTGCAGGCTCTCGGCGCGCTGCGACTCGAGCGCGCGGATCTTTTCGTGGTCGCGGCTCTGCCACCGGACCTCCTCGTCGTAGCGCTCGCGCATCCTGTCAAGCTCGTACATGGAGCGAGAGGCGCGTATCTTGGCCATGGTGTTCACCTCGCTGACACTGTTCAGCTCGAGCTTGGCGCCGCGCAGGTCCTCGTCGAGCCGGCTCCGGTGGCCCTCGCCGCTCGAGTACAGCAGCTCGTTGCGGAACTGGCTGATCCGCTCCTGCAGCTGGTCGTTCTGGCTCTTCTTGCGCTTGACCGCGTCGACCAGCTGGTCCAGCCGCGAGTTAAGCTCGCTCATTTCTTGCTTCTCGTCCGCGCGCCGGCTCTGCTGCGATGTGATCACGTTGCGGATGCGCACGCCCCGCTCTATCTCCTTGGTGAGGATGCGCGTCGTGGCGCCCGCCTCCTCGCTCCGGCTGCGCGCCTTCGCCTCGCTCGAGCGCTCCGACGACCCGCTCGACTCCCCGTACAGGTACGGCCCCATCGACGACGACCGATCTGATGAACCCTCATCGTCAGACATTCTAAATTTTTATCTAAATTTATCAAAATTTTACTCACAAACAAAACATCACAAAAACAACAAAAATCAGCTTTTTTATAAATATGTTTTTTTTTCTGAAAATAATTTACCTTTAAAAACATAGG
>JAESIW010000208.1:275587-424895 GCA_016802295.1 Brachionus rotundiformis
CTGAAAACACAAAAAAAAAACATATATAAATATATATATATATATATAAAGAACTTTTCTAATCCATGTTTAAATTTTGATTTTTTGAGCTCAAACATAAAGGTGAGCCGAAATCAAAAAAATCAAGTTTAGGCTTTTTTTCGAGTTCACCTTTTGGAGATATATCAATTTTCAAGCGAGCAAGCTTTGGCATACACATTGGTTATCTTGATTCTTACGTCATTGACTAGCAATTTAAAAAGCTTGAATTGAATTTTTAATTAAAATAGAGATTTGGCTTGATAAACAAGATAAAATATGAAAAAAAAATCTTTTTTTTTTTTGTTATTCACGAACAAATTTAAAATAGCTCAAGCAAACAATAATCAAGGACTTGTTAAGAACCACAATTAGGCCCGTGCGAATAAATACTTTTAATTAGGTTTTACTAATTAAACTAAATGTCCTCGTTCAATTCAATTTTGGCTATCTATTCAAGTGACACAAGGCGTCAGTGGACAATAATGTAAGCTTATGGCTTAATTAGCACTTTTTTGCACCAAAATACCAACAAAGCTGACACAAAGGCTAGACACTGTCCGAACCGATGTGAATAGCTTTTTAATTACATTTCCTTAAATAAATCTCTAGATTTAAAACACAAATAAAAAATTAATATAACACCTTTTATTATATTTAATTCATTAATCTAATGTAATGTCTGTGTGGTCACCAACACCCTTTATTTACAATAGTTTGCCACTTTTTTGATACAAATTATCTTATCTCATCACATCGTGGGTCAGATGGGCCTCCCAATGCTCCTAAAAATCCCATCGCCCATTGTGAACCAATAACTTAATTAAAAGATGGTTAAGTTTATTGACTTAGAAAGCCGAAGCCCTCTTTCTCATTAATCTACCTGAGAGAAGAAAATTAAAATTATTGCATAAATTTCTTATATTATTTTGGTAGCCAGCCTCAGGCTTTTTTGCTGTAAAGTAATTTAATTACCTACAGTTTTTGTTGTTGTTTTTTTTTCTTTTTTGATAAAAAATCAATTAAAAAAACCTGGAGGCATGATTTAGGTGAAAAATTGAAAAATGTTTTCAAAAATAGTAGAAACAAATTTCCTATTCGTATGGACTTTATCGATTTTCTAGTCTTATTAAATAACATAATTTCTTTTAAGATTAATAATAAAAGATTCAAATAATAAAATTTTATTTTTTGCTTGAAAAAAAAAATAATCAAGAATGGTAAAAAAGATTCCTATCAGCTTGTTATACCAAGTCAATTGCTCTTGTTCAAATAGACACCTTGTTGAAAGTGTCAATCAATTTACTTTCTATTCATTCAAGTCCACCCTAAATTAAGAGAAAAACTTAAAAAAGCAAGAAAAAAAAAATTAAATTTTTTTCTTTTTTTTTTTTTTTGGAAAATTTTCTAGCTTTCGGTATTGTATTTAAACGTTGTTTTCGTTTAATCGTACAAATTCCATATAACATTATCAAAACATTTCATTTTGAAAAATAAAAAAAAATCTACGGATTGTAGATTACGCAACCCTAATAGTTACTAATACGGTATGCTTGCGGGCATGTTGGAATTTGAGTTGAACCAACAACAAGAGCAACAACTACTATTTTTTAAATGTAATATGATGTAACTGTTTACTAATTTGGCAAAAAAAGCCTAACAATGCCATGACTACGCTTGTGTCATTTAGCCAAAGTTACATTTATATCTACATACATAAACAAATATTGAGCATATTTTGTCATTAAGGAAAGCCTACTTACACAAGATTTGTGTTTGTTTGTAATTAAATTAAGTCCTATTCGAGAGCACTCGAAGAATTAAGTTGATTAAAAGAGTGTAGAGCACTTGGCACGCTCTGTGACCATATAAACTCTCTATTCAGTGCTCAAATCGAGCGCACAAGCTCGCATTTCAGCCATAAGACTTGTGTCACTTTTGATAAATGGCTAAATAATGATAGCTAAATTGGCTCGAATAGTGGCACATAGTTTTAATGAAATATTTAAATTGTCATCTAAGAAAGCATTAAAAAATAATTGCTCGGAATGCTTCTCAGCAATTATTGCACAATATATACATTCTGAACGCTTCACTGAGCCCTATTGATAACTTTCAACCAAATTCCATACCAGCAAATATTCCAAACCTAATTGAATCAGCGAATTTTAGTCGGCTGGCGAACCATCTCTATGTTCGCCAGCTCAAATTACACTCACTACTCAAAAATAAATTCAAATTAAAACATAATAAACTAATAAAATCATAAAATTCTAATTTTTTTCTCTCAAACATAATTTGTTTATAGATTTTGATAAAGAGAATTGAAATTGAAAAAAAAAAAAAAAAGAAAAAAATTAGCTCTACACCTGTGTAACAAAAGACAAAAAGAGCATGTATTTGGGCTCTTGGTTGCATACACAAATAACATTAAAATGGGACTATAAAGATAAAAAAACGCTCAATGGTCAATGCTGACCTTTAGTACAAATTACATTAATGTTTTTTGGCATTTAGCTAGAGATTATTGGTAAATATATAATGGACTAAACTAGTTAAATTTGGGCATCTAGTGTTAGCCAGGTATTAGCCCGGGTTATTTAATTTAAAATAATTTGATGTAATACCGTGATCCCGGTACGGATATTTCTAATGCCGAGATTTACTTTCTTGGGTCAATCGTTGGATTTGTTCTTCAATTTTCTCACTAGTTGCCTCAAAATTTGGTTACATTTAAGCTTTGTTAAACATGCCTTTATTATTTAAATAGAAGAATGCCAAATAACAAAAATACTCTGGATAAATAATGGAATCAAGCTAACTGAAAAGCAAAAAACACCTGACTTAATAAATTTCAAGATAAGAAAAATACGTACTTACCTGAAATGTGTTATTAAGAAACCCAATTAGAGAAAAATATATAATGTTTTTAAGAATATTGTTAAGGAGAGATGAGATTGAAAATCTAAGAGGTAAAATTTTGTTTTTTTTGTCAGCCCCTCACTCACCTCCCTTCTTTGAAAAGAATTAAGAGTTATGCCAAGTGGCAGTTATTACAAATATTTGTTTTCGCTAAATTTTGTTATGCTTTGCCAAACTAGCAAAACTAGGACCAAGTATATTCACATTTTTCATCTCAATTATTTCCTCGTTTTCTTTTTTGTATTTTTTTTCTTTTTTAATTAAATATTGATTTTTATAAATTAAATTTTTGATTACTTTTTAATCCTAAATAATCCTCAGCTTAGAAAAAAAAAAAAGTTAAAAAAAAAAATTTTGCTTTCGATTCTTGGCCAAAAATGAGCAAAAAACTAATTTTTTTTTGCCAAATTTTTAAAACTAAAAAAATTAGTCACAAAATAGTTAGATAAATTCGAAAAAAATATATTTGTAAATACATAAAGCTCACAGTCTACATTCAGGTAGCGTGTACTCCTGCCTACATATTTATTCACACTGGCAAATGTGTTTAACCAAATATCCATGAGTTTAAAGAGACAGATAGAGAGAGAAACACAACAAAATCTTTATTTTCATTTGTCTTACTAAATAATCACTTTAATTTAAAAATAAAAAGCTCTAAAAAAATCTTAATTGTAGATTCAACATCATAGATAGCAAACTCTGCGCCATTTGTGGGAATGCTCGTTTTGTTTGGCCCTAATATTAGATATAGGTGAAAACAAACTTTAAATTAGTTCTTAATCTAAAGCGTTTTATTTAAATGACATGAATTTGGGATATGGAACGGTAAGCTCTAAGCAAACAAAGCTCCGAACGACAAAACAAGTTCTTTCTTAGTCCACAATTTTGAACTATTAGCCAAAAGTGACGGCTGGTCGAGTGCCTAAATGGCAAATTAAAGTGGCTGAATGCACACTGTAAGAGTTTGGTCCTCGGGCTCTAAGATGCGCACAATTGCGGGACTTGGCTTCACAATTTGTTTGTATAGAGAATAGCAAAATAGAATGCGACCATATTGTCAAGTCTTAGAAAATAGAAAACTAAATTTTGGAATATTTCTTAAATATTAGTTGAATTTTTTTCCAACTTAAATATTAAATTACGTAACATATTAAATTTCATTGAAAAAAAAAGAAAGAAAAAAGAAAGATTGAGCGCATAAATTGCCGAATAACCACATCTTTCAAGGCTCACAAATCAATATATAGCTCAATCGGAAAATTGTTTTCCTCTATTTGACTTGAATTGCGTAAGCTTTTCAATCAATAATTAAAATTTGCTACCAACCAGTTCCAAGTTCCCATCCATCCAATTTTGTTTGACTTGGCATTAGATTCAAATAGCTTTTTTTGCTTTTAGTCTAAGCCATTTATTTGTTCAAGCCTTTCAAAGTCAAGATTAATTTGGAAAGTCAACCAAAATACATCACAAATTTCTAATAAAAGGCTTCTATTAAGTATTAGGCTCTATTATAGGTGAAAATAAAAAAATCATATTTCTATGCCATGTATCACAATTTTTTCTATAATTACTTACATAATCAAATTTAATAAACAAGTCACTTTTTCATGATATATTTATTAAAATTTGAACAAAATCCCAAAAATCGATAATGTACCTTTATTTGGCCCGAGCACGCACACAAGGATATTTCTCAATTCCTAAAATAAAAACTAATACTAAATTAAAAACTCATGTATTTATGTTAGATTTTAATAAGTGTTCTCGATTCAAAGCGCTTAATCTTTCTAGGCTTTGCTCAAATATTTGCAGATAAGTTGGCATTTAATGGAACATTATGATAGATTGAGCCATTACGTAATACTGGCAACAAATGGTTTCTAAGTAATGGGAAACAAACTGTTCTTTGGTCCGAGTCTTGAGAGACCTAGTATTCGAAATGCAAAATTTAATTATCAAGTATCATTTACTAAAAAATATGAACTAGCCAAACAAAAAAATGGGTTAAACATAACTTGAAATTTTATACGAACTACCTCTAACTTGATTTTAAATGACAGATGATTGTAATTAAAGAGACTGAAGCCATTCGAACCAAAGTTGAAATAGCATATATTTTTGTAATGGTCAGCTAGAGAGCGCTCTTGGTTCACTTTATCTATCTAGCTCGAGTTTCTTAACCCAGATTTTTTATCTACTAAATCGATAAAATTTGACAATTTCACTCTATGTGATTAATGCGCCTAATTAGCGCAATTTATTATGTAATTTTAAATATTTTCAGTTCTAATTAAGGGAGTATCAAGGCCATTAGGAGTAGATTGGTAATTATTTGAACAAATATTGTTTTAGTTTAGTGCCAGATAAACAAAAAAGTCAGCCTAGGACCCAACTAGCCATTTAATCGCACTAAGTTATTAAATAAATTTAGTTAAAAACCCCTATAAACATATCCTAATAAATATTATAAATTTAAATTAATTACTATTTTGCATTTTTAAAATTAAAATATTTAGCTACTTTAATAAGAAAATTATAGACAAATTGTTGCATTAAAAAATGTAAATTTTCTATCGCGACAGAGTAACCATTATTGAATATGAAAAAAAAATTTGAATATTTCTTTTATTTTAGTTTGATTTTAATAATAATTTAATAGATTTAAATTTTAGTCATTTTATTACTTAGATAAAAACTTTTCTTGTATTAAGATCAAGTTATTTTGAAAAATTAGCTTTGACATATCGCACAATTATTCCCTATTTAATTCAACCACTTCTAGTAAAAGTTGGGATTTACTGATATTTTAATCAATTTAATAGATTAAGCTTTCCCAAAGCTTCCCATGGTCCATAGGAGCAATTTGATACTATTTGACATTTATCAAGATCGTGAAGATAAAATAGTTCTTTTATTTTCTTAATTGATAGACATATCTTGTTTTAGATCTTAAAAATCTTGATCAATATCTAATGACCTGTTTAAATTGAGGAAATTTTTTCCCTTTTGATCTAAACAATCTTAAAAGAGAACTATGACGTAACTTAATTTACCAAATAAAAGCAAAGATGGTCTTTTTTAATTAGTCGAAAATTTCAATTAAGATTTGAATAATTTATTTCATATATATATTATTTTTTGCTTATATGAAATACTCTTGGAAAAAAGATTATTCTCAAATATTGAAACACTTTTTCAATTTTAAATTAATAAATAAATCGATTAGGTATAAAAATCAACCGCTATTTAATTTTTTTTTTGATTTAAAAAATAATTATCTATAGCAAGAAAACTAAAATCAATATCTTATCAGCATATAAATGTTTTAAACAGATAAGGCCGTCAAAAAGATAGAAATGAAATTCAAAATTTTTAGCTGAGCTTTTTTTTGCTCGTCATTTTCTTTTTTCTAGTCAAAATATTTATTGTATTCAAAAATTAAAAATTATAATAAATATTCAATATGCCACCATGATTGTGGTAATTTAAAATTTATCTGCTGTGTTATTTTTGAATATTTATTTAATGTTTAGTATTATTTTTGATTCGTGGAAGAATAATTTTAATAGATTAAAAAAAAAGACTATAATTCACAAATCTTTTATTAATTTTTATAAAAAATAGCAATTATATATCAACAAAATACAGCAAAAATTAAATAAAACCTCAGTGCTGGGTGGTACCAGAGTTTTGAAAGAGAAAATTTTTGATAGATGGTTGTACCAGACTTATTTTGAATTTAATTGACATAATATTATAAAAAATTTAAAGTAATTTTTGAATTGGTATGGTCTTTATGTCTATTTTGAAGGAAAAAATTGAAAATTTTATTTATTGATTATAAGAACAAGAATAAAAATCAATCGGGAATACAAAATTCATTTTAAATTAAACAAAATTGATCTTAAATTCATTTTCAAAAATTCGCTATCATGTCCAAATCGCTTAAGCAAATCATTGAATATAATTGTCAAAGAAAACATATCAAAATATTTTTTGTTCGATCGAATTTTAGATAATTTTTGCATTAGAATACTAAACTTTTCAACAATTGCCAAGTTTAAGCAATTTGAACTCGCTGAAGGGGAACTGTTTACATTTGAATTTCTCAGCACAATAGAAATTTGGCTAAACCAGCTCTCGTTGCTGCATGATTCCAAAAATTTGCCAACCAACTTCCATTCAATAGACATCATCAAATAAACATCAATAGCTAAATTTAGAACTACTTGATTTCCCAATTTGCACCATTTTATCACAGTCCAAGTGCCATAAAATCTCAAAAAAATTTCTCTACTTTCCTCGTCTTTTAAATCCTGCTTTATCACTTCGAACACTTGAATTATCAAATCAACTATTAAACAAGCAAAATGGAAAAAAAACTGATAAAATTGACAATAAAAAAATTTTATTTTATTTTCAAACCTTGGTTTAAAGTTCTAAGAATGGTCAAGCAGGTCAGAAGACGCGATTTAGGGTCTTCTAGATTTAAAAAATCCTCGCCAAATGCCTCGTTTTGTCTGTAATTGAGCACACTTTTGTACAGCTCTTCACCTATACGCCGAAACGTATTAGATAAATTTACTTTCTTTCAAAAATAGATAAATAAATAAAAAGCTTTTTTATTTAAAATTAGCTTCAATATTTACTTGATTCTGAAAGCTAAAATCAAAGTGAATAAGAGACAAGTAAATAAATTCCATAAAACAACTCTCATATTGTTTGAACAGCCTCCTGAAATTGACCAATAAATCGGACAGAGTTGGAAGCAGCTTTTGAATCTTGTCTATTAAGCTTGGATCATTGTTTAATGGCAAGCTGAAGTCGAGCCGCTCTTTGAGCAGTGTTTCATTAATCCACATTACACTGATTGCAAATGGCTCAAATAGCTGGCTTTGATGGTTCAACTGGGGTTGTTTCTTGGCGTGGACAATAGGCTCATTTTTTGGGCTCTCTGAAGCTTGAGCTACCTTTTCTTCGGACAGTTCGATTTTTTTTAACAAATTGGTCAGTCTGTTCTTCAGAGACTGGTTCTGCTTTTCAAGCTTTTCGCTCTTTGCCAAAGCCTCTTCCAGCTATTTACAAAAAATTACCAATTCATCAATTTAAACTGGAGTAATATTATCCTACCTTGCTTTTAAGTGATTCATTGGACTCTTTACAAGTTCGGAACGAGTCGCTGAGTCTTTTGTTTTCCGAGTTTTTTTTTTTAATTTCTTCTCTTATGTTTTCAATTTCTTGGTCGTATTTGAGCCTTATTTGGTCAAATTTGAGACCATTTTGAGCGTTCAGCTTGCTCTCCTTTTCATTTAGAGCTTCTTCTTTGATCTTAAGAGTCTTGTATTCGCTCTTGATGGTCAAAAAGTGTTCAGAGCAAAATTTTTCTTTATAAAAGGTCTATTTACCATTAGTTTTGAGTGGATCTCATTGAGTTTGGTGTAAATTTTGTTCAGGTCATGCTTCTTGAGGGCGGCTTGTGGACTGATCAGGCTGGTTTGAGTGTCGTGGCCAGAGTTTGTGGCAAATTCGGAGTCAAAGTAGTCGCTCTTGTCGTCAAAGCTGTAGCAGGTCTTCGAGGCTATTCGGGAATGTACCTTGCTTAGGGACTTCTCGCTACGGTAGAGCTCTATGTCGCTCACATACTCAATGCTTTCATTGGACTCGAGGTCGCTCTCAAATTTAGACATTTTTAAATTTTGAAAAAAAATTCAAAATTTGCATGGATACAGCTTTTGTTGCTTGTGTACGGCTAGCCATCGACTTGACAACAATAAGACAAACTAAATGGCTCTAGTCTTTGGAGAAAAAAAATCAAGCAATAGGCTAATCTAGATGTTAAGTCAATGTGAATAAAATATTACATTTAAAAAAAAGATTTTATCTATTTTGGCAAGCAAACAATAAAATATTGTTTGGCAAAACTAGATAATAGATGATTAGGTGGTAAGAAATTCCAAACACAATTAAATTTTTGTTATAAAAGAAAATCAACCAAATTCAAAAAACACATTTTATTCAGCAAAAAAACTTGATAAACAAAGAATGTGTCAAGCAACTACTTGTCAACGATGCTTTAGACCAACTTGGGTCGGATGCGGCATGCACATAGAGTCTGTTCTGGGCCATGTTCCACCACACTTGAGATGCAGATGTCCAAGAAGATAAACCATTCACTCAAACCGTTTTATTTTAAATAGATTTTTAAATAAAATATTATGTCTGTAGAATATAGTTTTCTTTATAATACTTTTTTTTTTATTTCTTTAAAAAGATATTTTATGAAAAATCATCGATCTATCTATACGGTTTTAAATAGAGTTATGAAATTTATGGTCAAGAAAATATATTTTTCTCCAGTGGATATCCAGGCGAAGAAAGATGACTTTTATATTTTTAACTAGATAAATTGTTTCATATTTTCCGAAGTGGGTACTTTTTTTAATGGCAAATTTCGAATATCTTTCAATTTTTATTGATTTAATTAATAGTTTAAAAAATTCTAATTTTTTACTGAAAAAATTTTAAATTAATTGATATTGAAGTTTAAATCGAAATAATTTGAATATAAAATAGGAAAAGTTTAGTAATTATTTTAAAAAATCTAATAGTTAATTTTTCAATCTCAGACTTTACCTTCTTTACATCGGTATAGATCAGCTATTAAAAAAATTTCCGCATTAAGTCAATGATAGATAAAAAAAATAAATTTTACCAGACTTGCCTAAAAGTTAATAAAAAAACTCTTTTTAAAGTCAAATTTTTTTTCGCCAAAAATGCTCTTGATGAAGCTGAATTATCGCAAATAGTCACCATTTTATTTCCTATTAAATAATCACAATTATTTTTTTTTATTTAGGCTTAAAATTGGATAAAAGATATAATATTAAAGACAAGCCATCTCTTAGTAAAAATTAGAATTCTTAGTTTTTTGATCCCTTTAATTAATTTAGACCTGTTACCGTAATGCCTTGCCCCCTAATGCGGCATTTATTTTCAGAATTCTGGATTTTAATGCATGCATTTAACCCACTTTTTTTCCAGATACGCTGCGACTAAAAATGCTGCAGTTAATGTCAAAATTTTGGTATAAATGCCGCATTAAATATGTATTTTTATTATTAATTTTTATTTTTATTATTTTTTATTATTTTTTACATATTTTTTACTTATTTAATGCGTTTAAAAAAATTTCATCACAAGTCATTTGACTTTACGACTTTGTACAACACTGATTTTTACAAAATAAACCTTTGGATAGCAAAAAATCCATAAAAACTTTGAATGAATTTAGGAAGGCTTGAAACAAATAATTCGAGATATATCTATATAAAAAACATCTTTAAAACAGAATGTGAAAGTGAAAGATTAAAGACACTTTTTTATAAGATTATTAATTTAAATAATAGATGAAATATTAAGATCTTTCATCTATTGTCAATGAAATAATAAAAATCTAGTATGTTAAAATTCAATAACTCATTTAAAAAAAATATTCTTTATGATTACTTTTTCAATTTAAATCAATTTCAAGGTTAATCAACTGGCTAGTGCCCTTGTCATAAAGACTGATTAACACTCCATTTATTTAAATAATATATAAAATTTTTTTTATAAAATTATTTTAAAAATTAAAACATTGAAATGTCAAAATAAAATTTTTTGAATTTTTTACAAAATCTGAGAAAATCAAATTAATATTATTGAAAATTGAATGCTTGAATGTTGTAATTTTCAACATTGATCTCCTGTTCACAAAGTAATTTATAAGTTAAGATAAATAAAGAAAAATAAAGTCTAACTTAGTTGGTAAGATTTTCCATTGAACTATATGGCATAAAGTTTATAGAGTACATAAGTCGTTGGATCATGCCTGAATATGGATAAAGTACAATACAGAAATATAGATAAGTTCATAATTGATCTTTTACGACTTACGCTAGTCTAGACGTGGAGCAGCTAAGCCGTGCTCTCAAGAAAGACGAGTTCGAGATAGAGCTCAAAAACAAATTTGGTGCTCTGGGCGACGAAGGTGGAGCAGAGCACCAAATTTGGAGCAAATTTGAATACCTGGAGCAGAGCTGGCCTCGTAAAAGTCTGCGGACGAAAGAAGAAGCAACGCAATGATTGGTTGAACGATGAAGCCCTGAAGGCCATCATGGAAAAAGCCAAAGTCTTCAGGAAAGTACGGAGTGCCCTTACCAGAAGGGAGAAAGTAACAACTTTAAACTGGTACCGCGAACTAAACAAGCTTTGCATAAGACTGGTCAGGAAAGCTTAGAAGGAGTACTGGCAAAAGAAGGCCAATGAGTTGGAGAAAATTAATAAGATTGACTGTAATTTTAGTTTTTTGCACATACTTGATTTTACTACTGTCATTGACAATAGATCAGCTCTTTGGAATGGAACTTGACTCTTCTTAAAATCTTGCTTTTTGTTATACAATCAAAGTAAGTATAAAAAGTAAAGAGAAGAGACTTATAAAAAAATGTGTGTTAAAAAGTATAATTTTTTTCCATACATGACCAATTTTCTATTTTCTCTTCTTCAAATACATTTTAAATAATAAAAAATTGTTTTGGGTGTAAAAGATTGGTGATCTGGTAAAATAATGCTTCCAAAAATTATTTAATAATTGAATTTTTGATTAATAGAATATTAACTAACAGGCTTTATTAGGCAAAATAAACTTTATGATCAAATAAAAATAATCGTCTACAAAAATTATCAATTTTGAACTTAAAAATTATTTTCAAAAAAAGACAAGAGGCGATTTATTTTAATTATTAAGAATATTTTTAAGTATTAATTAATGCGTAACTTGATTACTTGTTGTTTTTAAACATTGTTTGTTTGATATAAAAACTGCTTTGAAAAACTTTTTTTTTTAATTTTAATCACAGTGGTGCTACGATAAAAATGTTTTACATAGATTTACCAAATTCAAAAATTGATAGAATTTGGAACAATTAAGATATAGGTTTAGATATTTGGAAAGATGGATAAGACAAAATTTTTGTAACAAGATACCAACATTAAATGGTTCAACTAGAAGTATGTAGAGAAACAATCTTTTAATTGTGGTACAAAAATGAAGTAAACAGATCAGATAAGGCCTTCACTAGCTGCAAATGATAAGATTAACTAATCTGGTTAAGCGAACATGTCCAATAAACAGATAAAAAGGATGTTTATGTTTTTTATAGTTAAGTATATTTAATAATCTGTCTTTAGATCATTTTATCAATCTATCATTCCATTATATAGAATAAAGTTATTAATATTATTATTAATATCATTTTAATTTATTGAAAATGTTAGCATTTTATTATCAAATCATTATTTAGTTTAATAAAAATTGAAAATAAAACAAAATTATTAATAAATTAACAAAATCAATACTTCAATAAACAATTAAGGAAGACTCAGTCTTGTATTCAACAAAGTTTTGAACTAACAGCATCTTGGACAGTCAAAAAAATTCTACTTTCTAAGTCCATTTTCATTCGTATGAAAAAATCAAGTACATTTTCTAGTTTTAGATAATAATATATTTTACAACAATTTAAAATTAACAACCAAAAAACTCACCATTACAGCAAGCAAACAATATTTGTATGTGGTCATTTTCATAATCTCGGATAATTTCCTTCAAACACTTGCAGCCTGCCTCGTCAACAAATTGTACATTGACAAAATTGATAATAATTGTTTCAAATTTTTTGCTGCTATTCAATGTATCATTTTCATTATCATCTATCTTAATCTCTGTGTCACTTTTTTCCGACCCCTTACTGGCACATCCATAATTTATTTTACACTTAAACAAAGATAAAATATGCTAAAAAATAGACTAGTTCTTACATTATCTATCAGGCTTAGGTCAGAAATCATGTTACTTTTGGAGGGACAAGAAAAGTTAAGCTGCTGCTTGAATATGTCTGATGTAACAAAATAAATTGATTGATTTGGACAAACAACTCGGATGGATTCATGTTCTGTTGCCAAATACTTGTCTACTTGACGATACAACTCGAAGTCTTTGACTCTTCCTTGTATCTTAACTTGAAGTTTTTGTGTCCGGTAGGTGTTCAAAAATAAAACAGTAAGAAAGCCAATGCACAGACCAAAGTCAACATCAAGTATAATAGTTGAGACAAAGGTAACTAGCCAGGTGATAAAGTCGAGCTTATCCAATTTCCAGTAATGAGGCAGATCGCGTACTTGAAGAAGCAAGTTGAGGAGTGCAGCCACTATAATCGAACCCAAACAGGCTTTTGGAAGCTGTTCCAGGAAGGGTCCAAGCCAAAGCATGACTGTGAGAACAACTGAACTAGCTATTATGGCAACTAGCTGGGTTTTTCCACCTGAACTGTCGGCGACAACTGTTCTCGACAAAGAACCACAACTGACAAAACTTTGGAAAAATGAACCAACAATGTTTGATGCACCAAGTGCAAAAAATTCTTTATTTGAATCTATTTTATATTTATGCTTTCTGGCAAAAAGATCTGATACAGATAAGCTGGTCGCGTATGCAATAACCGATAGAATTATGGCATCTAGTAGCATATCCATGAGCAAATTAAACTCTGGAAGTTGCGGCTCTGGAAAGCCTTTTGGTATAGTTCCAACCACAGTCATTTGGTAATTTTTGTTTAACCCAGCCATGTTAGATATCACTGTACCAGCAATTATGACAAAAAGCTCTATTGGCAAAGGTATGTTTCTTAACTGGGTTTTGAATCTTTCATTTATTTGTGTCCGACTCAGATAAAGAAAAACAATACAAACTATGGAGAATATGAATGCTGCCCAATTGATTGATTCGATGTTTTGGAAAAGCCTCAAATAAAGCTTAAAATAAAATTTCAAGATTTTATTTAATTGAAAAAATATTTTAATTCATTCTTAATTTGTGGTATTTACGCTAATTTCTGTACCAAAAAGATAAAACATAAATTGAATTTTTTCATCTTTTGTCATATAATTATAAAGCATTTTTCCAGTAAAATTTTCTAAATTATAATTATAAGTCAAGTGCTTAGGGGTCCTAATCGTCCACTATCATTTACTCTATTTTAATCATTTTTCTAAATTGTAAATTAAACCACTAGTGTCATTGTACATGTACAAGATTTCTTTGATATAGCTACCAAAGTTTTCTATCTAGTAAAGTATATCAAGCGTGCTCTTCGTAACTTATCATTATTATTATTATTAATTAAATGGTTAATTGGTATGAAGATTTTTTGAGGAACAGAACGCAGCATGTTGTTCTTGGAAATTCTATCTGTTTGGTCAGCATTTCTAAGTTGAGCTCTTCAAGGGTCTGTTCTTGGACCAATACTTTTCATCCTTTACTTAAATGACCTTAAAGATTGTGTTTCGAATAAGATTCTAGCTCCTAACCAAAATATTATCTCTTGTCAATTAAATTTATAAAAAAATTAAGTTACCAAAGATGTAGATGCGATTAGTGAATGGATACGGATATGGGGCATGGGTTTGTGAGCTAAAAGGTATCTTATAGCAATGAAGAGAGTTGGAATGTAACACCAGAGGTAGCTAGCTGCGATTTTGGTGTGATGGTATTATCTGATTTAAAGTAGACTGCTCAAGTAGAAAGTGTGTGTGCAAAAGCAAACAAGATCCCAGGAATGTTTAAGCATACATTTGCCAGTAGAGACATAATTGTATACTTCTATGGTCAGACCACATCTAGAGTGTGCAAGCATGGAATCCAAGCAAATGAATATGATAAACTAAATAGACTTCCTCTATCTATATTAAAAAAGAAAGGAGCAATCGTATGATAATCTACAGGCTCTTCAGGCGCTCTTCAAATTATGAAACGATTTGGCAAGCATGTTATCTTTTCAAAACAGAGTGGTACCACAATGGAAAAAGGTTATTGTGAATTTCAAAAACAAGCAGAACATAAATTTTTCCTATTTTGATAAATTATAGTTTACTAAAATAAACAAAATCAATTATAAATTTAAGTCTTATTAATCTTTTACTTTTTGACTTTTATCAACATTAGAAAAATTATTCAAGGTTACAAAGATGCAAGAAAGTATGTTGCAGTATTTTTTTAAATATATTTTATTTTAATAAATTTTAATTTATCAAAATAGGAGGAATTTTGGTTCTGTTTGTTTTTGAAATTCACAATACCATGGAATAGATTGCTTGATAGTGTTGTTAAATCCATGGATATTGCTGCATCATATTCATATTGCCAAAGAGCAGTATTGGACATTCTTGTTAGAATGTCGCAGCCAGAACTACTAACTAAAAACAAGCTCTCTTTATAGAATTTAAAATAGTTTCCTTTTTTCAAAAGTAAATCAACCTCATAAAATAAGTTTAGTGTTTTTATATACGAAAAATGAAAAAAAAAAGAATTTTTTAATATATCATTAAATTGGCTTTAAAATAACAAATAAATAAAACATGTTTAATATTAAAATAAAATCATAACAACAATTAAAATTGTTTTAGAAGCAAATCATTTATTAATTAGAATTATTATTATTTTTTGGCAACTTTTAAACTTGCTTCGATAACTTCACTTTTAATATCTTGAATTATTTTTAAAGTAGATAAAAATTAATATTTTATTATTTTAATATTTTATCTTTTTTAGATTTGTCTCATTTTTTAAAATTCAAATCATTATTCTAAAAGTAAAACTTTTATTATATTTTATCACAAAAACCCTCAAATTTCTAGCTTATCTCTTGTGTAAAATTAAGTTATCACTTACAAACACTAGTTTGAAGAACTTCCTTCGTTTTCTGTTGACGTAATAGATACCAAATATGTGCTTCATTTGGCTTGAAAAAACGTGAAAAGCTGCGGCTGTCGTGAAACCCCGGAGAAGAGGCTGGGACAAAAACTTGGATATGGAGCCGAATTTAAGCAAGGAAAAAATAACCTATGAACCAAAATTGACCAAAAAAATGGTAATTATTTAAACTAATAGTTACTTGAATAACTCCGCACCAAAATGCCAAGCCGGTGGCAATTTTGATTTTAAACTCCATCGATGGTCCCTCAGTGGAAGTCGAATTCTCAAAGCTGTTGGGAAAAGCAAGCTCTGGATACTCGGCTTCTAATCGGGTTATAGTTGAATAAACTATGAGGCTAGTGACTGCAAATGTTCCTACTGATAAATGTTTACTTAAAAAATAATTTTGGAATTATATTTGCCAAATATTGCTCAACACAAAAGTACCTGGTGCCAAAAAAAATATAAGTAAGGCCAGCAAAAAAACTCGTGTACAAGCCGTGTACTGGGTTCAAGCTTGTCAAAGCTCCATAGGCAAGGGCTAAATACCATAAAGACTCATAATTAATTTTTATTTAAACTTATCAAAAATGCTTGGTTACATGAAGGAATATGCATGACGCCGACTGTAAGGCCACTCAGCAAATCAGTAATTAGATATTTTTTAAAACTGTATTCAGTAATAAAAGATAAGATTGTAAATGTTCCCAGTATGTTAACTGGCGAGAGCTTGGCCAAGACTGTGCGAATTTTGGACTCTTTTTTTTTACTGCCATCTTCTTTGGTAGCAAATTTTAGGTCAAATTCCTTTTGAGAGTATGCCGGACGGTTTATGGAAACAGCTCGCCGACTCGTCCAATCTTCGTTCTCATTCATTTAACAATCTAAAGCTAAAGTTTATTTTAAGTAGATTTTTTAATTTTATTCAAAAATATTATAATTTTATCAATAAGCTATTGCGTCATAAACTCAATTTTTACACTTAAAACAAATTAAACATTTTTTTCAATTCAATTCAATTTAAAAGTGAATCTTAATTTTTTTGTTTGAACATGGGTTGGTAGGATTTGTGTTGGTAAAGAGAAGTAAAAATAAAATTTATTCTATAGAAAAGAATATTGATTTTAAAGAATATAATTAATTAATAAAAAAAAAAGATTTTTAAATGTATACAAAAATATAATACATAAAACAAAAATTAAGAATTACCTTCTTTTTAAGGCTTGCAGATAAATTTTCGCAAGCTCATTAAAAAAAAGCAAATTTTAGCGGTACTTAACCATACACACCTTAAAAAAAAACTTCTGAATGCTTTGGATCTCAGGAGGATGCGTTACATAACCAAGTCGCTAAGTAAAACTGCTTTGTCATTTAAATATTTCATAATATAAAACAGTTTTGTTCCAAGGCTGTTTTTAAAATTATAATTAAAAAGGAAAAAAATTCATAAGGCTTAAATGGCTCATGTTTGCGATCCAACGCTGGTTTTCCGTCAGCTTTTTGAAAAAATCTCGTCAACTTACACCTATGTGCTAGCTGACGCGAATACCAAAGAGGCAATTATCATCGATCCGGTCATAGAGACCGTCGATAGAGACATTAAGGTCTTAAATGATCTAAACCTGAAACTTTTGTATGCTGGTAATTAGCCTTACCATTTTAAGCATTAAGTTCAATATTGAGAATTTAAGTAAACACACATGTACATGCTGATCATGTGACTGGTAGTGGTATGATAAAGCAAAAGCTTCCAGGTGTTAAAAGTGTCATATTTGACACCAATGCCAAGGCAGACATTCACATCAAAGAAGGTACCTAGCTGAAAGCTGATTAGAAGAATATAAAAAAAATTAAAATAATTTTTTCCAGGTGACAGTCTTCAATTTGGTTCTAAAAAAATTGAATTTTTGTCAACGCCAGGCCACACGAACGGCTGTGTGTCCATAGTTTGCCACTCGGCCAAGTCAGTGTTTACAGGTGATGCCTTGCTGATACGCGGTTGCGGTCGAACCGACTTCCAACAAGGCAATTCTTCCCTGCTCTACGACTCAGTACATGCCAAGATATTCACTTTGCCAGATGACTATGTGGTCTTTCCTGCCCACGACTACACCGGACAAACAAACAGCAGCGTTGGCGAGGAGAAAAAACACAATCCAAGATTGAGCAAGTCCAAGGAGGAATTTATTAAAATAATGGCCAATTTGAACCTACCCTATCCAGCCCAAATTGACCGAGCTCTACCAGCCAATTTAGTATGTGGAATACAAAATTAAATCCTGACCAAAACTTAAAATTAACTTTGCATTTTTTTAAATAAATAGTTAATTAAGTAAAAATTTTTAAAATTAAAAAATATTGATATAATCAAGTGGATGATAAGAAATAAGTGACGCACTTATGACGCTTTATTTATCTACACAATTGCATAGAGTAAATATGAAGAGTTTAAGTCTTTATTTATCGCTTTGTATCTGTCTAAAAAATTTGTGAAAATATTTAAATTTAGTATTCGTATTTTTATACTTTTCATAATGTGCAAGATCGAATTTTGTCTTGTCATCATTATGATGTTTTTATACCAATTGTTCTCTATGGTTTAAAATATTAAATTTTCTTCTAAATTTCAGTCGAGAGTATTCAATTTAGTCTCGTAAACTGGAAAAAATATAGAGAAATACATTGATTTAAAAATTTCATAAAAAAATTGTTTTTATAAAAACTATTTTGATATATTGGATTTAATTTAATTTAAAAACAAGCCTAGTTTTGTATTAAATAACTTAATATAGAATTTATTTTTTAAAGTAAATCAAAATAAGTAAAATAAAACTGTCTTTATAGTACTATAATTTATAGACTTTTATCTAAATTTTTGTTTTTTATAAATAACTTTAACACGAGATTTAAATTAGATAGATTATTGAAAAAAAAAAGTTTCAAATTTTTAAAAATTATCTTATCCATCGGAGCAAACAATAGGATATTAATTTTCAAGTAATCAAGATAAATTAATAGAACTAGCTGCTTTTTTATTTTCTTTTTATTCCATTTAGTTTAAGTTTATTTTATAGAAAATATAAGGGGATAAAATCTTTAACCTATAACAGATATTTGGCAAAAAATAAAATACTTAAAAAGTTAAAATCTCATAACTCTGCTTCTTTAAATTGATAAAATAGTTCTCTCCAACATGGTGCATTAATTGCTAAAAAAATTTTAGCAATGGTGTGCAAAAGCCTCACAAATGTACCAAGCTCTTTTTAATTAAAATTAAATGGTAATTATTCTTCTTAATTTTTATAAATGACTTGGCAACGTACTTAATTAATCTTAAATCGAAACTATTCGTTGATGATACAACAATTTATTGCGATAAGTTTAAACTTGATGATTTAATTACAAGTTTTTCCCGAAATATTCGCCCACTTTTTGAATGGTGTAATTTTAACTGTATAGATATTAATTGGTAAAAGACTTTTTGTATGTTTATAACAAACAAACGAATCAAGACACCTGAATGTCTTATACTTGAATGTATAAAAATTGAAGTTATCACGAAATTTAAGCTACTTGCAGTCACTCTCGATTCCAAACTAGAATTTGGTCAATATGTAAGTGATATTCGGGAGCTTATATACTATAGACTCTTTCAATTGAAAAATTTTTTTATTTGTCCTTCTCGGTAAAAGTTCAATTATTTAAAAATGTTATTCTAGTATACAAAGACTTGCTATCTTTGTTTATTTAAACTGTTTAATTAAAATTTTAATCTGAGAATTTTTCTTAGACTAGGACTTTTTTCATTCAAGGTTTTCTCATCTTAAAATTCACCAATTTTAACAGAGCAACTAAGAATAAATGAAGTGAGAAATTTACCGAACGAATTAAGAAACAAGAATCATCTTATTGAAATAGCTTCACAGCGAAAAGTTGGTGAATCAACTTTTGGGGTTTTTTTTAACTAAATTTATTAATACAAGTATAAATACTTTCTCTTTAAAAATTTTTTATATGAAAAAATGAATACAATGATAATTAAATTCTTATCAATCAAAGAAAAATTTAGATTTATGATTTTTTTATTGAAGATTTTTTTTTTATTTTATGAAGTTTTTTTATTTCTAAAATTTATTAAAGTTGTCTTATTTGACTTTTGTTAACTTTTAATAAGTAAATTAATAATAAAATAAGGTAAAGATTATTTTGAGGATACTATTCGCAATCTAAGTTTAATTCTGAAATATTGAATGAACATTTTTTAAAGACGATTTTTTTTTACTATTTTTTAATAGCTTATAGTTTCAAGAAATGGACGCCATGATCTTATGGGAAACTCTAAATGAGGTCTAACCAGTTCTGTGTAGAGCATTCTTAATGTGTCAATGTTTAAATTGTGTATGTGCTAAAAATGGTATAGTCGAAAAATCTTTTTGGCATGAATCCATGTTGTGCATCAGTTAATACAGTATGATGCAAAACTTTAGAAATTTTTTTTTTCGTTTACAAAAGAATTGTTTTTGCATATATAATAGACAGGAAAATAAAAAAAAGTGGTTTTTTTTCAAATTTTTATTTGTCATCAATCCAAGATCATAGTATCAAAAAATAAAATACATAAGAAAAAATGAATACAATAAATTAAAAAAAAAAACTGTTCAAAAGTTTCGAAATGTTTACAAATATTTGAAATGACCGCCTTTGGCCTTATAACAAGCCAAAACTCTTTTTGGCAAAGATTCAATCAACTTTTGAACGTACTCAGTTGGAATCTTTATCCACTCTTTGTGTAAAACCTCTTTTAAATGCTCGATAGAGGTTACCTTTGTGTTTACCATTTTGGCATCCATGTATGACCATAAGTTCTCGATTGTGTTGAGATCTGGTGAACGGGCACACCATGCCAGTACCTCTATGTTCTGTTCTTTCAACCAGTCCCTTACTGAGTGGGCAGTATGTGCCGAAGCGCCATCTTGCTGAAAAATCCATCCCCAGATACCAGCTGACCCTCCACCGTTTTGTAACCTTTGTATACAAAACTTCGGATGAAACTTTTCATTTTTAAACCTTTTTACGATTAATCTTGACTTACGATTGAAGACCTCAAAATTGGACTCGTCACTGAAAATAATTCTGGACTAATTATTAATATGTCCAATTAAGTCTCTGTTTACACCACTTATATCTTTTTTGTCTATCTTTTATGGTTAAAAGGAGTTTTCTGACCGCTGTATAGGACTCTAAGCTTTTTTTTTTGAGAAATCTCACTACAGTAGACTTACTTAAACTAACCCCTTGAGTCTTAGAATTAAAATCATTGGCGAGTTTTTGATAGCTAGATGTAGGGTCTCTTCGTATCTCTCTAAAAATGTAATTTTCATCCCTAAAAGTCAACTTCCGAGGTCTACCAGAACGGCTTCGATCAGACACAGTACCAGTCTCTTCATATCGTTTTTTGGTTGAAGAGACACATTTTGGAGAAACACCTAACATGTTGGCTATCTCATTTTGCTTTTTATCTCAACTTTTTAGCAGACCCACGATCTGTCATTTTAGTGGGCCAGAAACGTTTTTTTACCCATGTTTTTGGTAATTTTTTGGCAAAATTAAGTTTTTTTTGGTTAAGTTATTTTGAATGGACCTAAGTAGTTGGAGAGTATTTATTTTAAGCAGTTTAAGAGCACAATTTAATCAAAATTAGAAGCTATTTAAGAATTGATCATTAAGGTGTGAAAAAAGGCAGCAATGGTTGCTAAAACTTTAGGTTTACCCGAATTTCTAAACTTTTGCACCGACTTTTATTTTTCATTTTTAGAGGAAGTTTTTTCATTATAAATATTTAAAAGTTAATTATATTTTTATTCCGAGTGTCATATATCAAATTATAGAGAAAAAAAAATCTACAAATTAGTTCTTTTATTTTTTTTCTTTTACTCTCAATTTTTCGTAAAATACAACAAGTAAACAATTTAAGATAAATAAAATAACCAATTTCTAAACTTCTGCAACATACTGTAGAATATGATCTATAAGAAAGGCTAACATGTGATCTTTGAGAATCTTGCAAATACCACTTGTAAGAGAGACCGGACGATAAATGCTTGAATTAAGCTTATTTCCTTTCTTAAAATGGGGTGTAAGATTCGCCATTTTCTAAATTAAAGGTAACTTCCCTTCTAAGAGAGATAATCTAAACAATAATGTAATTTTGATCACTAGACCTAATGCTGCTTTCTTTAAGTTTTTTAACAATATTACTAACAAGATCTGGGTCACATGTTATTTTTCTTTAAAGCTTTTTCTTTGTTGCTATTTGGTCAATATCATTAGGACAAATAGAATTATTCACTTTATCAAGAGGTGGAAAAGGTTAAGATATATTATCTAACGTAAACACTGACTGAAAATATCTATTTAATTTGGAAGATCTTGAGTTGGAAATTTTAATAATTCTAATTGATGTTCAATACCAATACATGCTTGCTTATAAATTTTTTTCCCAATATTGACAACTGCAAATACTCAACTCCTAAATTATTTCAATTACTTGCATTGAATCACCCCAAATTTTTTACTTTCCCAAATTGATTTTTGAAAATACGCTTTGTACACTTTTTTGTTGCTTGGTACCGTAAACTCTTGCAAATAAGTGCCCCCAAAATCGTGTCTTTATTGGAAAATTTAAGCCCTTAGATTTTCTTAAAATTAAATATTTTATAAAGATCTAAGTATGCTTTTCAAGAACGCAACATAGATAGAACTAATTTTTTTTGTTTTATTTAATTTAACATAAAAATGTTATAAATAATTACATCATTCACCATTTACTGTTTCATTATATATTCCGTAACCATGGGATATTAATTTATTATTTTAAAATTTATTAGACATTTAAAAACAATATGCAAGGAATTCATTTTACATAATAATTTAAATAAGATAAACTAAAAATATAACTAATTAGATTAATTAAATTCTATACTCATTATTTTAAGAGTTTTTACTCGAAATGGAAGAAAGAATAAAGTTTTATCGGATTGATTCTAAGTTGTCAAAAAAAGCAGATTTAATTATTTGTCAAGAAAAAAAAACATTAAAATTTGAAATCAGAGAGTATACTTTACTGAATGATAAAATATATACAGTAACTATCGGAAAAAAAGGGGATATTTTAATTAAGGATGAAAAAATTATCAAAGATGATGGAAATAAATTCAGAATTAATAATTCTAAAGATACAATTTTAAGTAAAAATTCTCATTCACCATTTGAAGCCAAGCTCTATGAATCTGGCGCATTAATTGCCGAATGTCTTTTCTATCGTTATTGCAAAACTCCGAAAAAATCGCCAGCTGAATGGGATGAAAACTTCGATCCAGAGGAGCATTTACGCTTAGAGTCAAGTAGTCTCTCTTTAGATAACAGTGTAGATCCAAAATCTGAAAAAAATAAAGTAACAAAAAATTTAAAAGCAAAAGAAAAATATGTTTTGCCAATTTCAGGGTTGATGGATGCTTCAACAAGTCCTATGGATATTGATATAAATTTTGCTAACAATGGTGTATATTCTTTTATGTTAACCATTAAGCATTTACCAGAACAAATGGAAACTGAATTAAGTATTACACAGTTATTTGACAAATTAGACACTTCAAACAGAGCCATTGTAAAATTAAAAAATGAGTTTAATGTCAAAAAAATAGCACATTTTAAGATCAATATAGAAGGTGAAAAAGATGGTGAAGTTAGGGATTTCTTAATAGAAAAATTAAAAAATGGAATAAAAGTTAAAATAGATAATACGATAGAGAGCTTTTGTTATATAGGAAGTTCTAATAGTGGTCGAAGAGAATCTAACTTCTGGGCTATTGATAAACAGAGTTGGAAAAATCTAAAAATTGATAAATTTCTTGAGAGGTTTGGAAAATTTACCAATTTTTCTCAAATAGAAAAGCTAAACAAACGCTATAGTCTTCTCTTTACAACCTGTAAACCGGTATTAGAGCTTAAGCGAAGTGATTATAAGGTGATAGATGATACGAAAAAAGGGAACTATTGTTTTACTGATGGTGTTGGTGTCATTCGTCAAGAAACTTGTGAAGAAATTTCAAAAAAATTAAATCTTGAGTATACCAGCTATGTTTTCCAAATTAGAATGGGAGGATTCAAAGGAGTCCTTACCGGCTTTTCAGATAAAATATTCAATTCAATTTGCCCAGGAATAGATAAAAAAGTTAAAATTTTATTCAGAAAAAGTCAAGAAAAATTTGAGTCATATGACTTTGGTTTAAATATAGTTTCATGGGCAACAAATGCTTCAGTACCAGCAAGCCTTAACTCAGAGATAGCTATGATTTTAGACGGTTTATGTGGACAAAACTTTAGAGATTATATACTTGCAATATTTGAAGAATATCTTGATGAAGTGGACAAGAGTTTGACCGACCCGAAAAGAGCTCTGATCAAGTTATTCAATTCAGACCTCATTGATAAATTTACACATAAATATAAAATGATTCTATTAGCCTGTAGGGAAAATTTGATGTCTGAGCTTGACCCAAAACAGTATAAGATAATTTATGAGTTAATCATTGAAAAATGTTTATTCAATGTAATTACCAAAAGATCATTTAATATTAATATAGAAAAGTCGAGATTTTTTATCGGAGTAATTGATGAGACAGAGTCACTAAATGAAGGAGAAGTTTTTATTTCTTATAGAGATAGCCTTGGAAATATTGAGTATTTGAATGATTGTGATGTTCTTGTTTGTCGAGTACCATGTTACAGTGTGACTGAAGCTCGAAAAGTGCGTGCAAAATATGTAGATGAATTATCTCATTTGGAAAACTGTGTTGTTTTCTCGAAAAAGGGCTCTAGGCCTTTGACTGATATTCTAAGTGGTGGTGACTTGGATGGGGATCTTTATTTTGTCTCTTGGAATGATAAATTGCTTGGCTTTCAGAATATAGACAAAACATTGGAGTATCCAAAGGATACCTCGAAACTAGGGTCAATAGATTGGAAAAACTTAAAGGATCAATTGGTCGAGGTCTTTGTCGATGATGTAGTCTATGAAAACAAAATTGGCCTTTGGCACTATTATTTAACTTGTTCATATAATTTAGATCGAAAGAATATGCTTAAAGACAATTATCTGGAAGGAGTTAAAGAGATAAACAAGTGTATCGATGGAATTAAATCCAAGTTGTCCCCTAAAATCATAAGAAAGCCAGTATGGTACATTTCTTCCAAAGATTTAATTGAATGCATGAATGATTCTAGAGAAAATAAGATAAATTTCTTAAAAGACTTTCTTGACAAAAACAAATCTAAATTTGACAATTTTGATCTAAAGAATAATTCATTACTTGCTTGTTTGATTATCAGAGCTATAAAGAAATATGCTGATATTTTGGATGCCGAACCAGATTTGAAAAATGGCGAATTTTTAAACAAGAAGGAAATTAAATTATTGGAAAGTAACAATTTTATTGTAAGTGATTATAGTGATCGAACAATAGAGGAAAAAAATTTTGAAAATATTAAAAAAAAATATCAAGAGTATATTGAAAAGATTAAAAAAATTGACAATAATAGCCAAAGTAATAAATCGAACAGCGATATGTTTAAAGGGGTGTATGAGAGACAGATAGCAAAAAACTCTTGTTCTGAAAAAGATAAATTGGAAACAGAATATATAAATGAATTCAGAGACTATGTAGTTAACATGAATTATTTTAAAAGAGATTATGATGATAAAATTTTGAATAAGAGTATTTATTCAATCGATGGACTTTATTTTAGATCGAGAGTTATTAATTTGTATAAGACTTTTAAAAATGATGAAAAATTTTACCAAATACCATGGATGTTCTATGATGTCCTGTGTTTAATGAAAAATTTCTGTAATGACAGATATTCAGAAAGGGCTTGCCAAGTATTGCCAGTTTTGATTCCATTCAGCATATCTGCCGAACTAACTAATACATTTTCGTCCAATAAATTACTCAATAAGAATTTTTAAATTGAATTAAATATATATATTGATACTATATGACATAAAGTCAATTTTCAGCTCTATTTTAACTTTATTTTGTTTTTATAATTGAAGGAAAAACTATTTTTTTGGTATCTATAACTTCATAAAAGACATAAAAGTTATATCATGGAACTATATTTGTCTTTTCTTTATAAGGTATTCATTAAGTTTTTTTTTAAATGAATGATTAGATATAGAAATTCTAAATTTTGCCAATTAAAGGTTTTGTTTTTCATTTTAAATTATATTTCAAAATTTTAATAGTTTTTTTATTAATGTTTTAGTAAAATAATATGTAACTGAACATGTTTAATCATGATCGGGTATTGTGCAAATTAAACTAAGATTTTAATTTCTATAAATAAATATATATGAATAACAGAAATCCATGAATAAAATTTAAAGAATTTAAAAAAAATATTTATTAAATTATTTTATATGTTTAAAAAAAAATAAGTAAATATAAAAAGATTTATTTGAAAAATTAGCGAATAAAATACAGTGCTTTTATTTTACAAGGTTCTTACAGAAATTTATGTTATTTTACGTAAAATAACATAAACTGATGTAAGATTACCTAAGATTACAAAATCTTACTCACAAACTTTAATCAGCTTACGTAAGCTGACGTAACTTTACGTTAAATTACTTCAATGCCTGTAAGACTCTGTGAAATCGATTTCAGCCAAAAAGTTGTGATTTTTTGCTATAATTCTTTAATTTTTAATAAATTTTTTGCATTTTTTTAATTTTTAAACAAGAAAACTTTTTAAATTATTTCTTACAAAACCTTTTAATTTCTTACATCATTCGTTACAAATTTTTGTAATTTATTGTAAAATTTCAGTATATCTTGTTAGAAATGGTAAGATATAGTAAAAGAATTCCATAATTTTTAATTATAAATCATTAAATTTATTAGACTTTATTCGTTATAAGTTATTTTTGACGAAAATTCATAGAAATTGTCATTTTTAATTAAATTTATATTTCATTGTCTATTTTCTTTTGTTTTCACTCTTTTCAGTAATTAAACATCTTTCAGCTTTTTCCAACAATCATCAGTTTTTAATAATTTAACATTTACTTTTAACTTAGGAACTTTATATGTTGTTTCGTTTGCTATAACTCCTTCAATCATCATGTGATTTCCATCGACATCATGAACAAAACTTACTTTAGAGAAAACATGGTTAAAAAATATATAAATAGATTATAGGCGATTATTTAATTCCTTGCATATGCAAATATAGAAAAAGACTTTATTTTACATCAAGACAACGATCCAAAACATACATCACTTGAATGTAGAAATTATTTGTTAGTAAACAAAATTAATTGGGTAAAGTAAAACAAAGAAATGAATAAAACTAAAAATTTAAAAAAAATATTACTAGACTCGGTCTCCACCAAGATCTCCAGATCTAAATCCTAATTTTTACTAAAAGTTTTAAAATTAAAATTTTTGCCGAATTGTAGTCCGCTTAGACGGATTCCAACCTTATAGTTTTTTTTTAAAGCGAACTGTTTTTCCTCTATACACGGTCGTGTGAACGACCAACAAATAAAAATGGAGACTTAAGTTTTTTGTTTCAATTATTAGTTTTTTGGCTTTGAACTCCTACAAAATAGTCCAAAAACTTGATTCAGATTACAGTTTGGGGCTCTGTAATAACATTAGTGTTTGCATTTACTCTAAAACCTCTTTCACCTTTTATATGGACCTCTATGTGATGTCGTTGCATCACGTGACTAGCGAGAACATTATGTTTTGTTGGTGTAAATTAAAACACAGCTTATTTAGTTATTTTTAACCAAAGGCTTGGGCTCACTTAACAATAAAATAATGTTTTTCTAAATTTTACAAACATGGGTTGGCGAACAACTACATGTATGTATTTGAATAAATCATTAATACTTCTTCTTTTCTTTCTTCAATTTATTTCTTTTTTGGCTTAGACGGTCGTTTCTAACGAATGTTCAAAAAAAGTTTGCCCGGTTTTGTTTTCGATAAAATCTGGCGATTGGTTCATCCAAAACTTTTGAAACCTTAAACATACATACATAAGGCTTTCATGATTACAAAACACTATGTTATTATTTATTTGCTTTTTCTGTCACGGGAATAAACCACATAGGCTTGACCACATATAAATAGTCTCAATGTCCGTCTGGTTTTGATATTATTTTAATATGTATTATATATGATTTGATAGATAATTAAACAGGGATCAAATGATATATAGATCTTATTTTTAATACATTCTGTTCAAAAGATATACTCAAAAAGCCCTGAAATTTTAATTTGCTATATTCTATGATTTTGGCTGAATAACTTTTGAACGTAACAAGATATTTACACCAAATTTTAAAACACTTTTATAAATTGGATTCATGTTTACATATGCTATTTAGTGAAAAATATATGATTCTCTTTAGGTCATATTTTTTTGAAATGACTTTACTCAAAGTAAAAGTTAATGTACTTAAATCAAAAAGATTAACCATCATAGGTAATTATCTATTTTAATTTCATACTTATTCTTTATGTAAGAATTTTTTTTTGAAAATTACTTTTCATATAAAATTTTAATTAAGTTTTCTTCATGCAGAAGCAATCTTGATTTTTTTAAACAAAGAAGCTTGAACAAATAGTTTATAAATATTAAAAAAATCAATTAAATAAATAAAATTAATAATCAAGTTAATAAATCAGTTTGATCATAGTCAATGAAACAGAGCAATTTTGTAAAATTGATTAATCGAGATTAACTTAATTAATTTTTTTTAAATTTTCTTATAATACTAAAAACAACTTGAGTGCAAGGAGTAAAGTAAAAAATATTCTCAAGCATTTTTTTTAATTATTTTTGTTTAAAGCAAAATAAATGTTGAATATTTATTTTTACCTTTTATCTCTACCTCTTTGTAAAATTATTTTTAAGAATTTTTGAGTCTAATTTGAAATGAATTTAAATGCCTTTTTAAAAAAATTTCAAAAAAATAGATCTGAAAAATATATTTCTGGACTAGGGAAATTATTAGGTTTTTTAACTTTAAATTTTTATATAATATGAAACAACCAAAAAAATATATTGAGAAGAATTTATGCCACAAAAATTGTTTTCTTTGGCAAAAACCGAACCATTCCTTTTCAATTCCATCTTTTTTGATCTGCTAAAATTACATTTCCTAATTGGTGTAAATTAAGTAAAATACTCAAAAATAAAACTAGCAATAATCATAAAAAAAATATAACTCTAAAATAAAATTTATTTAACTGAACATTTATCATTTTTAAAGATTAATTAAATGTTGATATTACGAAATTTTAAACACACCTTACGACTCAAATAAATATTTTCCAAAAAAATTATCTTTTATCTTGTTCTAACGCTGATTTGATAGCTTAATTTTTTAACCTAAACTGCTTCGTCATTTTTACTAATGAATTCTTAATCAACAGACAATAAGTGAAAAACTTGTATAAATAGACCCATACATCTAAAGTATTTTACAAATCTAGTTAATTAAGTAAAATAGGGAAAATTTAGTATTTATTAAAATTTTAAAAATTTAAAACAAAATGACTCACATTGGAGATGTATCCTTAATTTTTCGACAATTGTTTGAAAAGACATCCTCAACATACACCTATTTACTGGCAGATACTGAGACTCACGAGGCAGTTTTGATCGACCCAGTGATCGAAACTGTTGACCGAGACTTAAAAATTATCAAAGATCTTAATCTAAAACTTATCTACGCAAGTAAGAAAAAGATAAAGCCATTTATTCAGAATTCGAATGTATTTACAATTTTTTAAGTTAATACACATGTCCATGCCGACCACATCACTGGATCGTAAGCTGGAAAAATTTATGTTTATTTTTTAAATTATCTTTTCATTCAAAGTGGTTCAATTAAGCAAAAATTGGATACAGTGAAAAGTGTTCTTGGAAAGGCTAGCAAAGCGAAAGCTGATATTCACGTGGATGATCGTGACGAAATCAAATTTGGACACAAGAAGCTTGTGGTGCGAACAACGCCTGGTCACACAGATGGATGCATTACTTTAGTGTGTGATTCGGCAAAGGCGGTTTTTACAGGCGATGCTTTGCTGATTCGAGGCTGTGGCCGAACTGACTTTCAACAGGGAAATTCGTACACTCTCTATGATTCTATTCACAAGAAAGTCTTCTCTTTACCAGATGACTATTTGATATTTCCTGGACATGATTACACTGGTCAAACATGTAGTAGTGTGGGCGAAGAGAAAAGACTAAATCCAAGGCTTACAAAACAAAGAGAAGATTTTAAAAATATCATGGATAATCTAAATTTGCCTTATCCGGCACAAATTGACAGGGCATTGCCAGCTAATCTAGTATGTGGTGTCCAAGATTAGTTTTTTTTAATTTTTAGTCTTTTTTATGTCGTTTTTTAGAATATTTTTTTTAATAAAATACTGATTTAAAGTTAAATAATTGGTTTTTAATTTGATCACAAAAAATATTTATTTTTAGCCTGCCACAGTCTTATAGAAAAAATTTGAACACCTTTCACCCTGGAAGAATCGGTCTGGCACGTGCCAAACGCTGAATCTTGCCAAAGAAAAAATTCTTGCCAATAAGGCAATGGATCAAAAGTAAAAGACTGGATATCTAGTTAGAATACCAAAAAGCCAAATAATAACCTACGTGAAAATCAAAAGAATTAGGCAAAATGTTGAAAATTTTACATTTTTACATTTTCATATTTTTATATTTTTTGTGCAAATTTCTAAAAAATTAATAAAAAATTTCCCAAATGAAAATTTTCTGAAACAATGCACAAAAAAAAAAAATTGAAAATGTGAAAATGTAAAATTTTCAACATTTTGCCAAGAATTAACCCCAAAAAAAGATTTAATAAATTATTAACTAACAAGTTAAATTTTTTTTATAAGATAAATCTGTAGTCAAAGTAATTTACCAAGATGGTCCTATTAATTCATAGTGGTCCAGAGGATCGAGCTCACTTTTAAAACTAAAACCGCTATTCAGCTTAATTTTTTTATCATATAAAAAAAATTATCAAAGTCAAAATGCGATAAAAAATTATTAAATAAAAAACACGTTTTAACTCTGATCATTTTTTATCTTTTTTTTCATTCTAATCTATTTATTGAATTAAATTAAAAAATTAAACTTTTAAACCATTCTGTGTTTCGGACTCAGTGAAATAATAAAACTATGGTAATTAAAAGAATTAAAAAATTATTTTCAACTGTTTTTGATTTTGTTCCAAAGCGATCTTAAAACTTGTATAATAAAAAACAAAATTGAATACTCCTCAAAATAATATCAATATTTTTTTGAAACTAAATATCTTTATCAAATATGATAAAATAATTCCTAAATGATATCAAAATTCATCTCAATAAGCTTAACCATTTTTTTTAAGAATGTTTTGGGTTTGATGGAGTTTGCATGGGTAATCCATTTTGAATTTGTACCATATGGTTATTCGGTAAATAGACAACTGAGATAAAAAGTATTCTCAACCCACATTAATTTTAACTTTAGATTTTTTTTCTAAAATGATAAAAATTTGATTAAATCTGAAATATAATACTTATTTGATTTGAAATTTTTATTTTATTAAAAATCGATAAAAGAAAAAAAAAATTTACAACAAGTTTGAGTATTAACTAATAAATATTTTACACTTGTTTAATTTTAATGTTTTTCAAGATGATTTAAACAAATAATTTAAAAAATCTTCGAGGTTTATAGCAAATTTAGCACGAATTTTCCTAATTATCTTTAAAGTACAAAATTATTGAGTAATATTTCCTAAGTCTATGAAACAAGAAGTACTTAAAATTAGTCAGTTTTTTAATAAAAATCAATTGAACAAATATTAATTAAGCTGTAAATCAAAATATTAGCACTTTTTTACAACAATTTAGATTAGATACCTGGCTTGACATTTAATAATCAATAAATAATATTCCTTTTCACTTTATGTAAACGAATCACTTGAAAATATATTAATAATTTTTGTTTTTTTTTTTTATAAAAATTTATTAATTTTTTAGATTTTATTAGATTTGCAAATAAACGTGTGGCATATCTGATGGAAATAGGAACAAAGCTATTTGATAAACAATAAAATTAGCATATACTTAAGTTATATATAGCTATTGTGTTTTAGACATTATTTAACTATTAAGAAATATCTCTTTAAAAAAATATATCAAAATAGTATTTCAGAAATTTATTTTTTTTATTAAAAAAATTCAAATCAAAGTTAATTTAATTATTCTTACTAGAACTTGTTTAAATAGACATTTATGCTAGAAGGATGGTTAGGGTTTTTAATTGTACCAGAGTAATTATACAGCCCTAGCCCTAATATTTTTTTGTTTACCAAATTTAAGTCAAGTTGAACTGTTTAACTTTTCAAGTCAATAAAACCTCTTTTTAATCTAATCTTATCAAATTGTTTTTAATTCAAACACTGTCGGAAATAATTTTTATTAATTAATATTAAAATTTGATTAATGTAATAAAGATAAAGGAAAATAGTTCGTATTAAATGATTGTAGAATTTAGGATTTATCTCCTCATTAATTTAAATTAATTTTGTTGAATAAAAAATTTTTTGGTAGTCAGTTGCCAAAGCAAAATATTTTTGCTATCAAATTTTCAAATTTATGTTTAAATAATAATAATTAATATAAATCTGCCTTCAAAAATCATAGGAGTTTTCAAAAATTTGGTATATCTGTTTTATGTTGATAGAAAGCAGACGGCTTTTAAGATTCAATCTGTTCATTTGGTCATTGAGTAAATACAAATCACTTAAATGGAAAGGAGCAAACGTTCTTTTTTAAATTTGGATAGATAACGAAATAAATTTAAAACAAAGCTATTAAATGATTATCTAATTAAATTCGATTTAGACAAGAAATTCTTTAATCAGACACTTTGATTTTAAATGAATTAGAGAAATATTTGATTGAAGCTTATAAATTCAGGGTTCCTAGTTTAAAATTGGATTTTAATCCAAATTATATCTTCAGAAAATAATTTACTCAAATTACTTTCGCCTTTGTAAGAAAATTTTCGGAATCAATATCTTTTGGTAGATAAGCTTGTGGCCAAATCAGAATTACCTCAAAATGAATGATTCTACGGAGTTTTCAATTCACTGCAAGCAGTAATTATTCAAAATTGTTTATCTTTTGATTGCATTCATTTTCTATTATATAAATGTTTTTTAAGTATTTTTTGTTAACTAAAAAATGGCCAAATTAAAAACTCATTTTCATCTTAAATTAGATCTGATTTAAAAAAAGATCAAATTCAATCAAGCTGTGATCATAAATTAATTTAAGTTATAATCTATTATCTAATAGTATAATATAATCACCATAATACTAATTAAATAAAAAAAAATTAAAACAAAAAGGAAATGATTTATATATTTTGGAAGGAAAAATAAATTTTGGAACATAAATAGGTAGCATATTTGGCTAATCATTTAAATTGGTTATAAACACATTGATTTCAGCTTGTAGCTTGAGGTAAGCTTTTCAAGACCATTTTCGCCTCCTTAAGCTAAAAAATTATTATATTCATTAACTTATAACTTAATAGCTTTCATTTTAAACAAGTGAAGTCGAGACTCATACACCTTTGAGACTAGTTAAAATTGGTAAAATTTGGTTGTTTTTCCAAAAAAATTTATTAATTAAAGAAAAATGCATTAATTTTTAAAGAATTTATTTCCTGACTTTAATTAGTAAATATAAGTGCTGTAAATTTTGCTATTGATGATATTAAAAAGCCAAAATAGAATTATAAAAAAATTCTTCAATTTAAGTCTTTTGGTAAACTCATATATACGGAATCATTATAGTTGCTTTTTTCCCGAACTGTTGAATACAGAGACCATGAATTTTGTCAAATTTAAATGAGGTCCTTAAAACCATATGAATAGTTCAATTTTTTTAAACTGGTAGCTACAATTAAATATCGCTTAACTAGGTTCAATCACTTGAGACTTTTTTCTCAATAAGGATATCCAAATCATTTTCCAGAGTTGTTTTTAGGGTTGGGAAACCGGTTTTGTATTTAAACAGATTATATCCGAAAAATAAAAAGAAGATTTTTGATTTTGATTTTTCTTTATTCAAAAAAACAATAGAGAAAAATTCAATTTTTATAAAAAAATTGAAAAAAAAATTTTTTTTCTTAATACTTATGTTATTCAAATTGAACCGGTTTTAAATTCGAACCGGTTTACCATCACTAGTTGTTTTGGCCAACTTTTTTTAGCACTTCAAAAATAATAAAATTTAAAGGTTATAAATTGAATTATCTAGAATTATAAGTAACGAGTATTTCGAAAAGAGAGGCGGAACAAGATCTAGGGATAATAATTACGAGTCAAAACAAGTTAACACCGCTGCAAATAAAGCTAGTTCAGTTTTGGGTTCAATAAGGCGAACTATCAAATTCCAGAATAAAGAAACAGTAAATAGGTTATATAAAGCTTTTGTTCGATCGTTTCTATGGAGTACAAGTTTGGAACCCGTACTTAAAAAAAGACATCAATATCTTAGAATCAGTCTAGAGTAGAGCTACTAAATTGGTTCCAGAGATAAAAATCTGAGCTATTCAGAAAGATCAGTTGCATTGAATTTAACCAGTCTAGAGACCAGAAAATTAAGAGGAGATCTGATCGAGATGTTTAAAATTATAAAAGGGCACGACAAGATTAACTGGCTTGTTCCCCTAGTCTTCAAGAATAATCCAGAAAATACGTTTCGCCCAACCCCTAGACGTCATGGCTTTACGTTAGAAAGGCAATTAGTAAGGAACTGTGAGCAAAGATTTAATTTTTCCAGCAACAGAGTCGTCAATGTTTGGAATCGACTTGACAGAGTTGTACTTAACTCAGATACAGTAAATGTTTTTAAAAACAAATTTGATAAACGATTTAAACAAGCTATTATGATGAGGCTTAACCCTCGTTCCATGTGCTAGCACATTATTGCTTTCATTTTTATTATTATTTATTATTATAAAAATAAATAGGAAAAATACGATTTTTAAATGAGTCACAATATTGGTAAAATGAAACTTTTTTTTCAAAAAAAAAATATTATTTAATTTTTAAAGAATTTATTTTCTGACTTTAATTAGTAAATATAAGTGCTGTTGATTAAATTTTGTCATTGAAAATCCTTTTCATTTTAAAAAGCCAAAATAGAATCTAAATAATTATCTAAATTTATTTTTATTCCACCAAAACCCTTTCAGTCTTGTTTCAATTTTTTTAATTTCAAAATTTTTTTTCAAACATATTTACTCATATAATATGGCAGATAATTATATTTACAGTTTATAAATAAATTGTTGTCTGAATTGAAATTAGTTTTTTAAAATTATTAGCTAAATTTTTTTTGTATTCTTTGGTATCAACATTTTCTGAAAATGTAAAGCATCCTCCTAAATATTTAAAAATGCTAAATTTAATTAAATTTTTTAAGAATAAGAGTTTGATTTGAAAAATTATTATTGATTCTTAAGGATTTGATGTTAGAGATTTGTTTTGATTGTGTTAATAGTTTCTGAGTTTAATTCTTTTTAAAAATATCTAATCATATGTTTTATAATCACAGCTATTTAAACACTCTCAGATAATATTAATCTTAATTGAGAATAAATCTAGATCTAAAATTTTTTATTGTTTAATATATTGTTCGAATATCAATACTTTTTTGAATAAATTTAAATAGATAACATAAACCATCAGGAATGATATAGTTAAAAAAGCTGAAATTACATGTACTCTAAAAATATATAACTTTATTTACACAATTTTAGGTGCAAAAAAAAAGACTAAATTTTAATCACGAAATTTTAGTTTTGAAAATATTAATTTACTAAATGATAAGAATCTATTTTTAAATTCTGTTAAAATATGTTTTAACTGATCAATCTAGGATTAGTTTGATTAGTTTTCTTAAGCCAAATCGCTTATATAATAGCAACTATTGTCGAAAAAAGATAAGCTTAACTACGCCAAGCATGCTTCTTTTCTTGATAAACTAATTTTTTACCAATTTTCACAAGAATAGGCATTTGTTTTTAAAGAACACTCAAGCTGTCTCTCAAATTCCATTTTAAGCCGGCTTCTCAGACGTAGTCAACATTGCTTATGCAAATTAAACTCAAGCTAAACATCAAAATAGACAGAATACAAATAAATTTTTTAAATTTGTTTATTTTAATTAGCGAATTTTTATTTAAATAATTTTTAAACCCTTTGGTAAAATTGATCACTTTAAATTGAGTTGTAAGAATAGATTCAAATAAAACTTATGTGTCTTTAATTTTCCAATTTAAGCTTAACAAATTTTAATTAGCTCTTTTAATAATTAATCTAAAGAGTAAGTTGTTTAATTAATAGTCTAAAAAAACCTCTGTCTACTACTCTTGGAAATGAGAGCGACTTGAGACTCATTTTTTTGGGATTTTTCATCGTTAGAAACAAAAAAATTATTTAAGTTTTTTTTAATTTAAAAATATAAAAATAAGACTTAAAACTTAATACTTTAAAAAAATATAATAATTGGAATAAGAAAATTTTTAATTTTTAGTTTTACAAGAAAAGTAGACAGAAGTTTTTAAAATTTAAGTGGTAGAGGAATTTTGTTTTTTTCCAAATTTTTGACCATCCATTAAAGAAATTTATTTCCGTAAATTCTAGATTTGAACATAAAGAATAAATTAAAAAATATCATATGATTGAATGCGTTATTATCAGATATTAAAGATATTGAGTTATAATTTTAACAGCGTTCAAAAATTTTATTTTGAATTTTTTTTTCCAAGCGCTAAATTTTAAATGAGATAGTGTTGAAATGTTTGATGAATTTAGAAATCCAACTTTTATAATTTAATATAATTGATTTTTGTTAGATAATAGATAACAAAATAATCTTAAAACATTTTAAAGAGTTAATTTTCAAATCTTGCCAATTGTTAATGTGGCAAACAAATTCTGAAAAAATATTTATAACATAACATTCAAAGGCCAAATATCTCTTTAGCTCGTGGTCTTCTTAAATAAAAAGAATAATTCAATTTTTTATAACTTTTTCTTTTAAATTATGGTTAAATTAAGAAAAGAAGCTCTGATTTCGGAGATGGTTAGAAGTTTATTTTATCTTACCATGTCCTTATGTTCACTCTACTAAGAAAAAATCCAATACAGATTGTTTTAAAGGCTTAATTTTTAATATATTTTATTAAACTGAAATAATTTTAATTTGCTGTAAATAAAAATTTAGATTCCAATGATCCGCATTTATTAGATTTAATTTAAAAATCATGAATCCTCAATACGTAATTAAGTATGGTGTTCTTCAATATCCCCTAATCGGATTACTAGATCACATGTCTACCAATTCCTACTCGTCCAAAACCACCAAACTGTCAAACTATGTACTGTACACCATCGGCTTTAGTAATACTGAATTAAAAACATATTCATTTATTACTTTGGTTCTATCGTTTATTGGCCTCATAGCCCATTGTCTAGTGCTTATAATTTTAGTTTATCAACAAAGCAAACGAGTAATACTCAAAAATGAAAATAAAAAATTTATAAAAAATAATTTTTCAAAATTATTCGGCCGAGGATCCATTTCGAGCAGTGTGTCACCAAAAAATCATCATTTCGAAATATACAACAATTATGTCACATATGCATTTGTATTTCACCAAAGTATAGTGGACATTGTTCGCATAGTATACGCCATTCTGTTTGCCAATCGTGTCCTTAACCAACAAAGTCTCACAGACACCAAAAATGACACTATTTCTGTCAAAATGGACTTGTTTTACAATGACTACTGCACCCATTTGGCATCTTTGTACTCCGTTTTGTCCATGGTCACCATAGTCAACATACTTACCATTTTAATTAGCGAAACATGCCGATTCTATGATTTAAAATTCAATTCAAGCGACACATCCAACTATTGCTGTGTACTCTTTGGCATATTTTTAATATGGACATCGAGTTTAATCATTATCTCATCACTGATGCTGGTAGGTGTTGCTGACTCGGCGTCGCCCACTTGGAGATGCGACCTTGGCGAGTCCGAGTCGACCACACGCTCATTGGTAATAAATATTGTGTGGTTCTTTCTCATATCATTCGTAGTTCTAATTGCTTTTTCCTATTCAATTTCCCTTTATAAAGAGCTTAAAATGCTGAATAAAGAAGACAGTCGATTGAGCCTGTACACCATAAATACAAGTGTCCTGGCACTAAAGACTGACTTCCTCGAGAGGCAAATTAAAATCAGCAGATTGACAATGAAAAGACTAAGAATTTTAATTTATCTATTGATAGTTTTTTGTGTTTGCTTTATTCCCAATTTTGTCATAGTAATATTGAAAAATGCTCTTGACGATTCTAAAGTACAATTCCTGAGACCCTTGAGCTTGCTAAGCTCTATTGTTAACTTGTCCAATTCGTCTCTGAACGCGGCTATTTTGTTGATTCTATGCCTCAAATCCAACGACACTTATCTGATGAATGTGAACAAGAAAGTAATCAAGGGACAAAGTTTTGGATCATTTTTAAGAAAATTGTTGACACCAAATAGGTTGAAGAAGAAAGGCAATGGCCAATCTGACGATGCCGAGATGCCTCTAAATAGACAAAAGCGACTATCTGTCAACGGGATCATACTAAGCCCAAACACGGATGATTGTTCTTGTATGACTAATTTCAATGAAGAATGCATACAGCTTAAAAGCTTCGCCACTGGTTCAAGATTGTGCAAGTATATTAAGGAAAAATCCGAATCGTCCGAGGAAAGATCTAGGAGAAATTCAGCCAATATGGTAAATGTAAGAGAATTTTATTCCAAAGTTGGAAATAGGCTTGGTACAGCTAATTTGGACTAGAAGTTTTGTCAAGTGATAAAATCATCAACTTAACTTTGTATTGTAAATAAATTTTTAAAATTTTAGTTTTTCACAACTTTAAATTTATTAAAAAATTGAATAATAAAATTAGTTTAAAAAAAGTTTTTGATTAAGCTTAAAATAGATAAAATAATTGAAGAAAAAATAAATTTAATTTTTAAATAAATTAGAAAATTTCACCAATTTCAATCTGAAATTATTCAGCCGGCTATAGCTTCCAATTGTCTACCACTTTATTAGATCTTTCAACTGAAGTGAATTAGTGAGCTTGGTCTATTTTTTCTAGCAATTCTATATCCTTTTTATTAAGACGTAACCAAACTCCTTACATATATATTCTAAATGTGGTCCTCTTCAAATTCAAAATTTTTATTTTTCCAAGTTTTTTAACTTTTAGGAAGTATAGATAAGATAAAAATCATTTTTAATAATTTTATACTAGATAAGCACAATTTTATGTTTTCAAGTTTGATCTCTTCCAAAATTTTTTACCAGAATTATAATTAATAATCAAAAAATTTTAATCCAATATTTTAATGAATTCATGCAAAAATAATTGAGATGTTAGCAAATTAGTTAGATTTTCTTTCAACCGACCAACCCACTTGGATTACCTAACTTTGCAAAATGAACTAAAATATATCAAAATTTATAGATAAGTATATCATCAAAGTAGCAAATTTCAAGGGAACTAAATCTTGCTTCCATAATGGGTTATAATGGAAAATAAAAATCTATTCAAAAACACGCTTCAAAATGTTGTGTTAATCTAAATATCTTAAAAAAATTTTGCTTACATCATTTATGTTATAAAGGTAGAAAATTAATAATTTTATTTATTCAATTTAAAAAAAAATTGAGTTCAAAAGGAAAAAAAAATACTAGTTAGAAATTTTTTTTATCTATAATTTTATACATCACACTAGGCAAATAGTCTTTTAAAATCAAAACTTACTAAAAAAATTCAATTTTTTTTAAAGTTTAAAAAAAGTCGGTTCAAAAGTTTTAACAATTTTGACTATTTTTTTCAAAACTGTATGATTAATTCATAAATATCTTCCAGAGTTGGTAAAAAAAAAAGTAAAAAGTGAAAATTGTGACTTTGACTGGAATACAAATTTTAAAATTCAGTAAAATTTGACTCTGGCTTTAGGAAAAAAAGTATAAACCTAAATTTAAGATTAAATTAGTAAAATAAACTGATCATTTTAACTAAAAACGATAAATTAAACGATTTTATATAAACTGAAGTTTTGAATATTAATTTTGATAATGATGAGCTTCAAAGTTAAATTTGACTTTGACTTTTGACCAACTCTGATATTTCTAATTTTGAGTAAAATGTGCTTAAACTGCTTAATTATTGAAAACTCTCCACATTCTCATTTGGCCTGTAAATAACATTAACAAAAAATCTTTAATTTGGCAAAAATGGGTAAAAAATGACTCTAGCGCACAAAAATGGCGGATCGAGGGTCTGCTAAAAAGCGGATATAAAAAGAAAATGGAATAGCCAAGTTTTTATGTGTTTCTTTAAATAAGAAATGATATGAATAGACTGGAACTGTCTCTGATCGAAGCCGTTCTTCTAGACCTTTTTGGATGAAAATTAAATTTTTAGAGAGAGGTTGGAAAAGATCCTACATCTATTTATCAAAAATTCGCCACTGATTTTAATTCTAAGACTCAATGAGATATCTCCAAAAAAATGTTTACAGTCTCATAAAATGGTAAGGAAACTTCTTCAAAACATTAAAGATAGACACATAGAATGTAGGTGGTTTAAACTGGACAGTTAATGTCCAGAGTTATTTTCAGTGAGGAGTCCAATTTTGAGGTCTTAAGTCGTAAGTCAAGAGTAATAGTAAAAGGGTTTTGAAATGAAAAGTTTCACCCCAATTTCTGTAAAGTTATGTATGTAAGCCTAATTAAAGATGATAGTTCACCCAAAAGTAATAAAATGGTTCAACAAATTAATCTATGTTGATTACATTTAAATTAGGAAATTAACTTTTTCCACACTTGGCACACGGTTTTATCCTTTCTTTGCTTATTATCTTTTGCATTCAAACACTCATTTCCTCAGATAATTACATTTTATTAACCAAGATTAGGTTCAAGCTGTTAATTTTCAAATTATGCAATGACTAATTTATTTAAAGAAAATTATTAAAAATTAATTGATATATTTAATAAATTATTTTATTATTATAATAATTTTAATAAAAAAATTATCCGAAAATGATGCAATATATTGTGAATGTATCAATAGAAATTTTATAATTGTTGGCTTAATTTAGCAACAATTTAAAAGATAATTTAATTGTCATGTCTATATAAGAAAATATTCTAAAATGTTTTTGATAATCAATTGTTAAAAAAATAAAGACTTCAAATAAAATTGTCTTTTTATTTTTTAGCATATTTCAACTAAAGAAATCCTCATTATAAAATTACTAACCAATAAATAATTATAATGAGCGTTTATTAATTATTCTGACGATAAAATCAGAATTTTTTTTCAACAAATTTCTAGCTATCTTATTTCGTGATTCATTTAATTAATAAGTTTATAAGATTTTGCATAATTAGATGAATCAAAGCGATATGAACGATGATATACCCAAAGTACCCACTCGGACTCACTTGAAGACAAATCTGAATAACCGAATAAATGCCCAGAACTTACAACAAACCAAAGTATTGAGTATAACCAGCGACAAAAGCTCGTTGGAAAACGCCGCAGACATGGCGGTCAAAAAAGCACTCGGTACTGCCAAGCTTGGCTCTATACCATCTTTAAACACACACCAAAACTCGGACCAAGACCAGTTTAGAAATTTATCTGTATGATATCATAAATTATAACTCATCAGTTATTTAAATGATCATTTTTTAAACTAAGATAAGCAGCACAGGTTCGGGAGACGTTCACAAAGAACTAGAACATGCACCAAGTGCGCAATCAGCCCAAGTTATTACCAGCTCGGTCTTAAAACCAAAACAATTACAAAACATCATTCCAAAATTAATTGAGGGTGAAAAAATGGTCAGCACTGGTGAGTTCAGTAATGTTACCAGTACAGACATAATATTTGTGCTACCTGACAATAGGGGAGTCAGTGGTAAATTATGCTTGACCAATTTTAGACTCTATTTCCGAAGCGATGTAGTTTTATTAATAAAATTTAATAAATTAAATTTTAGTTTTATTATAATTTTTTTAGGAATATTATAACAATGTTCTTAGGGCAACCAGTCATTATTTGGTCATTGACTTACCACTTGGTCTTGTGCATAGAATAGAAAAAATTGGTCATTTAAGTTCTAAACAGAACAATTTTTATGGACTTTTTATCTATTGTAAAGTAAGTTAACCGATTGTAAAAATTCACACTTTATTTTGGAAAATTTTAGAATGGCCGCAAGCTTATTTTTGCCATTAGTGCCAAAAACAAACAAGACAAGTCTAGAAAAGTTATTTATGATTTATTAAATAGATATGCATTCCCTCTTAGCAATAATATGGTAATTATTATTTTAATTTTAGTCAACTTTAAAAACGATAAAATGAAATATTATCTTTTAACATATTAAAATGTGTTCTATTTAAAGAGACTTAAAACAAAATAATGCAAATAGGAAATTAAAATTGTAAGAATGGTCTTACGACAACCAGTCATTAAAATAATAAATAAATCATATATTTGAAATTTTAATCTTTTCCAATTTTTGGAATTCTACCAACCCTTTTCTGTCAATTTAAATTTCTTAATTGGACAATAAAATGCCAAAAAATCATTAGTTTTTATTTTATTAGTCTTATAGAATTAGTATGAAATTAGAAGAAGAAGAACGTGGTAAACTTGAGTAAACTAAAGTAAAGATTTATTAGCCATGACAGTCGCTTCGTAATCAATCGCTTCTTTTAAAATCTATTCACATATTGAGCAGTGACAATACTCTTTGGTAATTAGCTCCATGTTCTATTCGCCAAAAAGTTTGATCTTTGGAAGACTTTTTAAAATTTCGCACAGTCTTCAAAGATTGTTACTTCTTGGTTTCGGTTCAGGACAGAAATTTATTTCATTCTTTAGTTTGACAATCTCATAGCCATTAGTTATCTAATAAAATTGTATCAAGTCACCTCAGGTCCCTTTTGTTTGTAAATCTGACAATTCCAGCTTGATTAATCTCTCTTTATATACTAAATTTTGAAATACAGGAATCAGTTTTGTTGATCTCTCTAAATTTTCCATAACCTTTTAATGTTCTTTTCAAGATATGGGCACCAACTTATTGCGTATTCTAAAGGATGTGAACAAAATAAAACCAAAATACACCTCTTGGAATTTTTCTGCATTTAACTTAGTTGACCATTTATTTGACCATGTAGTCACATTCTTGCTGTTTTGTTAATAAACATATTTTGTTCAATTTAATTTTTGCAAATTCATGAAGTGTTTTTAATTTAGGTGATACATACGTTGTATACATTTTTTATAACGAATTTTAAGAATTTAGAAACAAAGTTATTTATGTTCGAAATTTTTGTTTCTGTTTTTTTGGTCAATAATTCACAGCACCACCAGAGTTTAATATGTTGCAGATTAGATAAAGATAATTTTTTTATTTCATTATGCAAAATTAGAATATTTTTGAATTTTTTCTTATCTGGTTAAAAAAAAATTACTTTGAATTATAGAAATCATTATTTTTTAATTATTCTATACATATTTAGAGTTGACTATCAACGAAGTCTTAACTAAATTCAAGTAAATTTAACTTCGTTATGTAGAATTATGATAAAATGTAAAAAGGACTGAGTTAATGAAAAAACTAAAATTTCAATGATCAATTTAACTAATAAAACATGCCATCCTAGTCTATTTCATCAAAAGATAGTCTTTTTTTCTACTTATCAAAAATAAGCTTTAAAAAAATCAAAATTTTTCTGTATGTTTTATACAATCAAAAAATATCAAGAGTTAACACATTTAATTTTAAATTTCAAGTAGCAGTAGTAGGAGTTGTGATTCTGAAGTATAGCAATATATACTAATGGCTTCCAGGATTTAGGTCAATTAGAGTTGTGGCAGTCTTTCTTTTCTCTCTGGTTCTATATCAAACACTTATCTGTCGATACCCGCTTTAAAGCATAAACTGTATCTGAGTTAACAATACTTTTCGGTAAAGCATTCCACTCTGTTGGTAAGAAAGTTATATCTTGATGTAGCTTGTTTACAAATTTCTTTTTCTAGTTTCATGTTATGTTTACTCCATTACAAGATTCACACCTCTCATTAGGTTGATCTTCTCATGACAGTTGACTATTTTGAACATTTGAATAAGATCCCCTTTTGTTCTACGATCTTCTAAGCTCATTAAGCCCAAAGTCATTAGCCTTTCTTGGTATGACTTTTCTTTCAAACATTGGACTAGCTTTGTCGCTCTTCTTTGGACTCTTTCGATGATGTTTATGGCAGCTTTCGATGCAGGGTTCCAAATACTTACAGCATATTCAAGATGCGGTCTGACAAGTCCTATGTATAAAAGTCTAAAAGTTTCTTTGTCCAAACATATGAACGCATTTCTGATTTGATCTAACACTCTGTTGGCTTTAGATGCCGCAAATAAACATCGTTTGCTCCAACAACACCAAGGTCTTTTTCTTCAACAGTTTCTTTAAGAGTCACTGCTCCATCCGAGATTGGAACTGTACATCCAGTTTCGACCAATATACATTGTTTTACACTTTAATACATTTAGTTCAGTAGACCATTTTGCTGTCCAGTTATTTAATTCAAAGAGGTCATTCTGAAGCTGAGTCGATCCTAATTCATTCTTATCAAAAATCCCCAATATATTGAAGTCGTCTGCATATAATAAACGTGAACTTTGAATAGGATGCAAAAGCTCTTCTCATTCTGAGCATGATAAAAAAACTAATTGATTTTTAAATTTAAGAATTTTTTTGCATTTTCCTACAAGCAGCATTTTCCAGAAGAAACAGGTTGGTTTGTGTACGATTGTAAGAAAGAATATGAACGTATTGGAGTGACCACCAAAACAAACGATTGGCGCATTTCAACTGTTAACCAAGATTATAAGCTTTGCGATACGTATCCCAAGCTATTGGTAGTGCCTGCCAGTGTCAAAGACGAGGAACTCAAACAAATTGCTGAATTTAGATCTAAGCACCGAATTCCAGTACTCAGTTGGCTGAAATTCGACAATAGGAAAAATCATGTCGCTTTGCTTCGAAGCAGTCAACCTTTATGTGGCATCACCCAGAAACGAAGCGAAAAAGACGAAAATTACTTGTACAAGTTATTCAAGCTGAACAGTATTAACTCTTTGGATAAGCTTTACATAATGGACGCTCGTCCAGTGGTAAACGCTTATGCCAATAGAACTACCGGCGGTGGCCATGAGTCCGAGGACAATTACAAAGAATGTGAAATCAACTTCCTTAACATTCACAACATTCACGTAATGCGCGAGAGCTTGAGAAAAATTTTCGACATGTCTTTACCAAGTGCTAATCTGTTTATTTCCAATCAGCCACCAGCTTCATCCAATACACTATCATCAAATTCTTCTGGCCAAGTTCAAAATCAAGCAAACAAATTGGATACAGATGATGATAAAAATTTCTTGATAAATTTAGAAAACTCAAAATGGTTAAACCACATACGCTCTGTCCTGAACGGAGCTTTAAAAATAGTTAAGTACATTAACTCATATAGTTCAAGCGTGTTGGTTCATTGTTCGGACGGATGGGACCGAACTGCTCAACTAACCTCGCTTTCAATGCTGATGATGGACAAATATTACCGAACACTCAGAGGCTTCGAGGTTCTAATTGAAAAAGAATGGCTCAGTTTTGGTCACAGGTTCGGAGTTCGCATGGGTCATGGTTCAAGTGACCATGCAAATCAGGACAGATCGCCAATATTCTTGCAATTTATAGACTGTGTGTGGCAGTTGATGCAGCAGAATAGCAAAGTTTTTGAATTCAATGAAAAATTTTTAATTACGATTGTAAATAATATGTATACTTGCCAATTTGGAACATTTTTATACAACAATGAATTTGAAAGAGACAAATATGTGAGTACTTGATATAATAATTAATTTGAAATTTTTGATTTCATAAATTTTGGTTTATCTTAAAGTCAAAAAAAGATATTTATTAATTGATCAGCATTTTAGTATATATAATAAATCTTAATTTAGATATTAAAACTTATTATCATAATAAAAAAGGAACAAAAAAATTAATTTTTCAACAAAGCTTTTGCTGCCTTATTTGGTCTTCCTCTTGAGTTTCACCAATCCATACATTTTTTGCTGGTGTTGGTGGTTTGACATACTTTAGTGTATGTTGGACAGGTGCATTTGTCATCATTCTAATTGCCATATCAACTCATTAAAGTCTTTTATTTTTTTTTATATTTTTTCACTCATAAAAATATTCCATATAATATAAAAGTAAAAAAATGGTTCCTTAAATGAACCATGGTATATCAAAGAGTTTGCAAAAATTGAATTTTGAGGCAAGAGAATGTACATGATTTTTTTTTAAATATTCTTATTAACAATTAAGGATGTACTATGGTGTATTTACAGAAAAAAAATTCAGTTGGATTATTCATCTTTTATTTAGAATTGGTATTCCCTGAAGCACAAGCTGATGCTTTCCAAGTCATACAATTTTTTCTAATGGTCCACATATTTAGTATTAAGATTTATGAAAAAAATTAGATTAAAAAAAAATTGAAAAATTTTTAAATTTTGAAAAGCAATGTTACTAGATAAATAAAGTTATGTCTTGAAATTTGATGTATAAGGACCAATAAAGGTATTAAATCCATCTCTTGGCCATTCTTTGTTAGAAAAACCATATTTTTATAAGGATTTTTTAAACTTATTTACCATTTATACTCATAATTTCAATTTTTGTCTTGCTAGTCCAATTTTTGGACAACTTTTTTTGGTTTAGGTGTTTTGATTTAGTCGAGTTTGAATGGTACCACTGTGAATTCATTTGGTCAAAAAATTGTATCTAACAGCTTTTTTAGTTAATCGCATTTACCAAATTGGTATTTATCAGACCCCTTACTAATTTAAACATTGCAATTAAGTCACCTCTCAGTGAAGGAGCTGAAATGGAAATACCATTTTTTAGTACATGCTAACTTCATTTACCACATCATATCATATTTTAACTGATAGAATATTTTTATTTTCCAAGGATCTACGAAATAAAACAGTATCATTATGGTCTTATGTAAACAGTTATAAAAACGAATTCAAGAATAGCTCGTATATTGAATACGATGGTGTAGTCGAATGCTCGACCTCAATGTCAAGTCTTCAACTATGGACAGCCTACTATTTTCAGTACAAGGAGGTTATTGATGATTCAAGTCTGGTCGATTTACCAAACGAGCTAAATGAAAATCAAAAACAAGCAAATAACCAAGTTAAAATGACCAATTACAACATGAATACTCCTATTTTGTCTTCTAAAATTTTCGGCAGTCAGAGTTTTTTTCACCAAATGGTTTCACAAATGAAAGCCACTGTACGCTCGTACAATTCTCCTCAGTCAGGTGCCGTTCAGCCAGGAGTTGCCCAAGACTCGGAATTGATCCGCTACAAAGCCGTTTCAGCTAACGAATCTACTGATTAATTAATTTCAAACAATTATCAATTTCGCATATTCACTTTTTTTAGTCTATCATACTTTTCTATGATAACGAGGGTATTTTTTTTTTTGAATTGAATAACATTAGCTATTAAGATTATATTTTTAATAAACTTTATAAATTAATAAATGTTATGTATCAAATTTTAAATAAAATATTTTTAAAATTTATTCTGAAAATTGATGAAATTTCTAAATAAACTAATCAATTATGTTCAAAATTTAATTAATCACCTTGGTAGCGGAAAAATTTTAAAATATTATAAACAAAAATTATTTTTTTATTTTTGAGAGCAAAAAAATTAAATATGCTTGTCGATAGAACTACATCAGTTCAAATTATTATGTTTATTTAATGCCACGAATACCAACATAGACAAAAATTTAAGCCTTGCAAAAATTTGCTAATTGTTTTTAGAAATATTTAAAATCTTACTATTTCTAAGCTCTTTAGTTTCATAAATTTCTAAATCGTATGATTCAAGATCGAACCATTTAGAATTTCTAAAATATTAGAATAAAATTGGTTACTATTTATTTACTTTTATAATAAAATAAAATGCTACAACAAATGCACGACCACTTATTGAGTTATGGTGATCCGAGAGTCAATGGATGGCTTTTCATGGACAGCTTTCTGCCTACCGCTACCTTCTGCTTACTTTATCTTGTTCTCATATTTGGCATAAAACTATTCATGAAAAACAGGGCGCCCTATGAGATGAAGAATTTTCTGCTTTGTTACAACTTTTGCCAAGTTGTGGGAACTTTTTACATGTTCAAAGAGGTAAAAGAAGTTAATTTACAAAAAAATATAGTAAATAAATTTTTAATTTTATTTAAGTTTTTAAGCGTAGCTATATTGGAGGGATACAGCTTGACTTGTCAAGAGGTGGACTACTCCGACAATCCACTAGCCATCAGGGTATGATAGATTAAGAAATTTATGAAATAATCAAATACTAAAATTGTTCAAGATGCTAAGAGCTACATGGTTGTTTTATCTATCCAAATTGGTTGATTTTATTGATACCGTAAGAAAAATAAAATTTTTTAAATTAAAAAAATTTATTAATTATTTTTCCATAGATTGTGTTTGCACTAAGAAAAAAAGACAATCAGATAACATTATTACACGTGTTTCATCACTTTACCATTTTCCCAATTGGTTGGGTATGCGCTAAGTATTTTGGAGGCGGTCAAAGTGAGTTTCTCATTGAAAAAAATTGATTGGAATTGTTCTTTATGTATTAAAGGCTTTTTTGGTTGTATGCTTAATTCTCTGGTGCACACAATAATGTATGGCTACTATGGTTTGTCCGCTCTGGGACCAAAAGTGCAAAAGTACTTGTGGTGGAAAAAATACATAACTCAAATTCAACTTGTAGATTTAATTAATTTATTTAATTTAAATAAATTAATTAGTAAATTTTTAAGATTCAATTTTTATCAGTAATAGTGCATTCGTTGGTAAATATGGTACAATTAGATTGTAAATATTCAAAATCGTTCAGCACTTTTTATTCGTTTTATACTTTGACAATTGCCGGACTTTTTATTGATTTTTACCTTAAGACTTACAAAAAGAAGACCAAATAAATAATTTTATATCTAATAAATTTGTTCTATAAAATGATTTATATCTAAATAATTGAGACTTAAGTCTATGAAAGTGGCTGTCGATATTAAATGATGAATTCGATTAAATCAAAATAATTAAGATTTATGAAGAAAAATTATTTGTTTAATTTTATTTGAGATTACTTTTTAAATTTATATTTTAAAAATATATATTATTGTTAATTTTTAGAAAACCATTTGAATAAATAAATATTATATTTATTTAATTTCACATTTCTATCAAAAAAATTCTTATTTTTTTATTTAAAAGTAAATGCTATTTCTTAAGTTAATAAAAATGGATAAACCATCGTCACATATGATTTTAGATCTGACTTATTTTATAAATTAACATAATCATTAGATAAAAACATTTGGAATTTATTCCTATTTTTCAGATTGAATGGCGCTTGCCGAATAACTCTTAGACAATACCAAAGTCTCTTCCAAAAAATGTTCTATTCAATAGATATCTTAGAAAGAATTTAGACCAAATTGTCATAATCTGAAAATATAAAATCAAGAAAATGGAAGGATCGTGAAGTTCCTTTCAATTCAATCGGTTCAATTCAGAAAAACTTGAATACCTTAAGGAATAACTTAGTTTTTTAAAATGATTGATCATTAAGCAACTTAGCTTGAGTCGAAAATATTTTTTTTTTCACAAACCTTGCAGAGTAATTGTACACTTTTTAAGGATACTTTTTGATTTTGTGCAAGAGTTATTTGCAGACTATTTATGAATTGAAGCGATAGAATTTTAAGGAATTTCACAGCCCCGAAATTGTATTTACTACTAACAGCTTACGGAATACCAACCAAAATTGTCAGCTGGATTCAAGCATTTCTAAGTCACAGGAAGCAACGTGTCGTCCTTGAAAATGAGGTATGCGAATGGGTCCATGTCACCAGCGGCGTCCCACAGGGATCAGTTTTAGGTCCTCTTTTGTTTGTTATGTACATAAATGACTTACCTGAGATATGTAATAGTATATGCAAGTTAAATGAAATGAGCTTAAATCAGAAAAAATGTGTTATCATGCATGTCGGTATGAATAATGTATGTAATAACTATACTTTGAAAGGACAAACTTTTGCCAAGATTAATAAAGAACGTAACCTTAGTATTATTATTACAAATAACCTAAAATCAAGTGAAAAATCTATACGAGCAGCAGCAAAAGCAACGACAGCGGCATACAGGATCATGAATAATTTAAATATTTCACTAAAAGTAAAGCCAATTTACTTTTCAAATCTTTTGTTCGACCTCATCTAGAGTTTGCAGTAGGTGCTTGACACCAAAATTCTACAAAGAGTTCTGAACTCTTTGTAGAATTTTCTTCAAATTCTTTCAAAAAATTTTCATTTAAGAAAATTTTCTAAATTAGAAACAGAGCTTAAGTTAAAGGCCTTACATTGAAAGGCGAGAGACCTTAGGTTGTACAAGACTAGAAGACGCAGATGGGGAGACCTTATTCAGCTTCATAAAATTCAACATGGCCAAGATAGACTCCAGCTCATATATGGAAGCCAAATACTAGCCTCAATAATTTATAGTCCTGCAGGTGGTACCAGGAAAGGAAAAGTATCAATTGAAAGACAGCTAGTGTGAAACTGTGCGGTACGATACAATTTTTCACAAATCGAACAGCCGGAAACTGGAATGCACTTGATGTAGCTACTCGAAGCATTACAAATACCAACATAATCAAAAATAAACTCGACAAGCAACTTGGATTTTGACATAAATCGTTAATTTTAATTTATCTTATTGATTTATAATCAAATTGGAAGCTATGAACTAAGCGACGGAGGCTGTAAAAGCAGGGCATTTACAGGTGCCACTGTTTAGGTTCATTTCCCCTCAGCATTATCTACTACTACACTACCACTAGCCCCAAAATTGTATTTTTTCTTATCCAATATTCAGTTGCCGCTCTCCTTTTGTCATAGACTCTTTATCTTATTCTAATTTCATTTTGTTTTTCTTTTTTTTAAATTGCCTAAATAAAGATAATGATAAAAATTATAATATCTGATACGAAATATTTGATTATGATTTAAATTAGTTTCAGATTAAAAAATAGCTCATATTTTGTTTTCAACAACTTTTTACCTATTCTGAAGTTTTGATGTCTTTTTTAAAATTCCAGAAATTCAAAAATTAATGCTATCTGAACTTCAAATATTTGAATTAAAATTCGTAAACCACGTCTTTTTAAACCCTAGAGTTAATTTTTTCGGTGAAAAAAAAATGTACCTAGTGGTCTAAAACAAAATAACCCTCTAAAAGGTTTAGTTCTATACAGACCCAGTTATTCAATGAATTTTATCAATTTTCTGTTAAATCACATATATTCTGAAAGAGTATTAAATTTTCTGATGTATATTTTTATTGAAAAAAGGTGTGTCTTTTTTATTATCATTTAAAAAAAAAACATTTTTTTTAAAAGACGCTTTTGGCCATCACCTTGTAGTAAGTAACCAAGGTACAAAAATAAAAAAACATCAGTCAGCAACAAATTAATTACTTAAGCGTGCTGAATATAACAAAAAAATACCCATTTGAATATTTTAATCTAAACATTTATCACATTTATTAGGCGTGGTAGAAAATTTTTTTAAATTAGATATTTCTGTTTTTTTGAAAAATTTAAATTAACAATCTTTCTATTAAATATCTTTTATTTAGCATTAAACCAAAAATTTAAAATTTGCAAAGAGATTATTTGATAAGATGTGATGTTTATCTTTGGCTAATCCGAAAAGAATATAGCTAAAAATAAGATACTTTTTTATACTAAATCTTTAGAATTTGGTTTTAAAATTAAAGATTTATTATGTTCCTATTTTTCAAGAATCGTATAACTCCTAAATTAAATTAGTTTAATTTAAATCCTCAAAAATTGATATTGTCTTTTGAAAATTTACAAACAATTAGCTTTATATTATCTTATTTAAGCCAAACAATCAACATTTTAATTTTGAGTTCAATTAAGCCAATACTTGCTTCTTAAAAAGAGAATGAATTAATTTAAAAACTATATTTACCTATTCAAATAAAGCTAATAAAATAAAAATATAGTCTTTAAGAAGAAAATATTAAAAAAATTTGTAACTAAGATTAAAAGTAAATTTAAATTTAGGATATTTAAATTAGCAAATCTTTCTGTATAAAATTGTCAGAGTGTTTAAAACTTGCTAAGCTTATCTTTATAAATATTTATTTTTAAAAATTGGAAGTAAATAATGATAAAAGATAGCTTTATTTAATTTTTTTTATCAAAGGTACTTTTACCAAACAAAGACCATACAATGTGGTATTTATTTAATTATCAACATTAAACATTGATTAGGATCACTTAAGCATACTTTTTTTTCTCAAAAATTTTATCTAAATTAAAAAAAGTGATTCATACAAAAATCGTGCAAAGATTCAATTATTATACTTTTTTTCTTTATTTCTCTCACTTTAAAATTTAGTATAAAACTTGATCATTTTAATTCTAATATTTTAGCATGGATATCCGAATACCAGATCTAATCATAAAAAAAAGGGATGGTCTTGCTCTGACCCGAGAGGAAATAGAATTTTTCATAAAATCAGTATGTGAGTCGAACAACAATTCTGTGATGCAAGAGAGCCAGCTAGGAGCCATGCTTATGGCAATGTATTTCCAAGATTTGAATTTTGATGAATCGTACTACATCACCGACTCCATGATGAGAAGTGGTGCTCGCTTCGATTTCAAAAAGTACAGAAATTTGGTAGTGGACAAGCACAGTACAGGAGGAGTTGGCGACAAAATTTCTCTGCCCTTAGCGCCGGCTCTAGCTGCATGCGGACTCAAAATACCAATGATTAGTGGTCGAGGTCTCGGTTTCACCGGTGGAACTTTGGATAAACTAGAATCCATTCCCGGATTCCAAGTCAGCTGTACTAAAGAAAAAATTGAAGCACTCATAGACGAAGTAGGTTGTTGTATTGTAGGCCAAACTTTGGAGCTAAATCCAGCAGATCGCATCCTTTACGCAACTAGAGACATTACGGCCACTGTTAACTGCATACCTTTAATTGCCGGTTCCATAGTTTCCAAAAAAGCAATTGAAGATTTGGATGCGCTAGTTCTCGATGTTAAGGTTGGTCGGGCTGCTTTCATGACCAGTCAAGAACGAGCAGAAAGACTTGCCGACTACATGATTCAGATATCAAGAAAGCTTAATCTTAAAGCTGGCGTTTTTCTGACCAGACATGATAACCCATTGGGTTTTGCAGTTGGAAACCAGATAGAAATAATAGAAACAATTGAATGCTTGCATGGAAATATAAGTCAAGATTTGGAAGAATTGGTCACTAGTTATGGCGGATATTTGCTTCATAGAGTGGACAGGTGCGAGACTCTTAAAGAAGGAGCCAAATTGGTTCTAGAAAAACTAAAAAATGGTGAGGCTTTGGTAAAATTTAGGCAAATGCTGATCGGACAAGGCGTGTCGGAAAAAATTGCTGACCAACTTTGCCAAAGAAACTATGAAGCTGTTTTTGCCAAAAATTCTAATTATGTTTCAACTATTAGAGCTAATTTGAGTGGCCATGTTAAATCCATAAATGCATTTGAATTGGGTATGCTTTGCTCAAAGTTAGGTGCTGGTCGAGCAAAAGCTGGAGATGAAATATTTTATGAAGTTGGTATGAAATTGTTAAAACAAGTGGGTGACAAAGTGGAAAAGGGTAATTTTTGGCAAGCTTTTTAATTTTAAAATTGAATATTTTGATTAAGATGAACCATGGATCGAGGTTTACCATAATTGTGAACAATTTGATTCACTATTTGCTAAACAAGTAATGAATTCAATTGAAATTGTAGTCTATCCTGTAATTAAGGAATCATCAATAATCAAAATAATTGACTATGCTTAAACTTGCTTAGCCAATAATTTAGAAAATTTTAATAATTTAGAGAATGTTACATTTTTAGTTATTTGATTTTGCTTTTAAAAAATAAAATTTATAAAATTATTACATGATTTTTTTATTTTAATTATGATTTTAAAAGCAATTGAAAGTTTTTTGCATTAATTTTTATATTTTGAAGTACTTTAATTGTTTAAAATTTTTTATATCTGAACTTCCAATAAGTATCAATCACTTGACAAACCAAAGGATTTTTCAAAGGATCTATTATATAGTCAAATATTCATAGAGAGCCGATAAATTATCATGATTAATGAGGAATAATACAGTTACCAATAGCAAGTAAGACATTCTGTTCCATAATTTAGGAAAGATTTAGAAGCTTCTTGGATGTCATACTAAGAGAGGATCAAGCAGGATTTAGACGAGGTAGAGAATTCTCTGTTATTCTGAAGATAATTATAGTTTAGACAGTTCAAAAAGTTTAGATAATTACCTTAAGAGATATATTTAAATGCACACCAATATATATTGAAATACTCTCTTAAATATAATTTAAAAAATTCCAAAGTTATTGACTTGTATTGTTAAATTAGTTAATGATTTCTTAATTTTGCTGTTTTATACTAATGGAATGATATGTTAAAATAATTAAATTAATACTAATAATAATGAGTTGTAATCTTAATAGTTTTAATTTTACTACTAATTTTAATGATTTGCATTCTTGAAATAAATCAAGTATTTAAATGGATCGAAACAGTATTAGATAAATGGACTCCAAACTCTTCAATAAATAGAGAAGTTGAACCGGCTCTTGGTTCAAAAAAAAAAGCATATAATCTGTTTAAATACAAAACCGGTTCGTTTTTGGAACCGGTTTCCCAACCCTACTTACGCTAAGCAAAACTATAACTTTTGAAAAAGAAATGGTACTGAAAGAGATAACTTAACCTCTTGAAGATCTATATGAAAATCTATACTTTATGGATGAAAAACATATAAGAAAAGACTATAAAGCTTTATGCACCAAGTGAAGGTAATTAGATTGATAAGACTTTGGATTAAAAGTAAATGGTTGAAAGAAAGCCCTCTCTAGTAAACATAGACCAAAAAATTGAAATTTTTAAAACATAACAAGTTATCTATTGTGATGAATCCAATTTTAAAATTCTAAATGATAAAGCAAAAGTTATAGTGATGATTTGAAACATGGAATAAATTTCCGTAATTAGGTTGTTTTAAAAAAATTGAAATTTTATCAACATCATCTTCATAAATTAATAATAAATACAATTTTTGATAATCAAAATATAAATTTTTAAAAATATTTTAAAAAAATTATTATTTTTCAGTGTCTTTATAAATTCTTTTGATTATCAATTAAAGATAAATTCAAATTCAATGTTGATTATTTTTCTTAGTTTTCCAATTAATATCCAATTGAAGAAGGTTAAACTAAAAAATATTTTTATGATTGTAAAAAGCGCTATTTTATAATTTTTATTTATATTCTAATAAAAGACAATTCATTTTAAAGCAATAGTCCAACTCTCAAAATTGCTCGCCACAATGGAAAAGGAATTTTTGCCATTAATGGTTTGTATGAATTTTGCTTTTTTTAACAAGTCATTGTTTGAATTAAACCATAATAAAAAGTATTCTGAATGCTTAATTTTTCCATTGAATAAATTATTAAATTAACAAAAGATAAATTTTGGAATAAAAGAGAATATTTTTAAACCTTCTTTTTAAGTGTGGGTGTAGATATTTTAGTTTTTATGTTTAGTATCGGTAATAGTTATCAAAAAAAAAACAATCATTTTATCTAAATTTATTGTTCAAAAAAAATTTTATATAAAGTAAAGTATGTGTAACGCAAACTATCACATCTTGGAAATTTTCAATTTAATACCATTTATTATTCAAATAAAACGAATAATGATTTGAAGCATTGGCAAAGGCTTTTGAAGCATCGATTGATGAACAGAATTTTTACTAATTAAAAGTGAAAAATAATTAATAAAACGCGCTATTAATCAAATATTTTAAAATCAGTATTATTAATATTGTAAATATTTTTAAAATAATTAACTAATGAACCAAATTCGGTTTTCATTTACTTCAAAAAATCACACCAAATTTTGAAAATCATTTATGCATAAATATTTATTTTTAGAACCAAGAAACTAAATTTTTGCCAAAACACGTTAAAATTTAATTTTCATCTATTTTGTCTATTTGAAGAAAAAAAAACACGAGAACTGCCCAGACCTAACTTGCTGGGGTTCACGCTCTATCAATAAAGTTGCCATTGGGAAAATATTTAAGCACTAAATCTCATTTTAAACAAAATTAATGCAAGTTTCTATTGGAAACACTGTATGTTTTTACCTGAGCATTGAAAATTAAAATTAAATAACATCGACTGACACAGAGAAAATTTAAATTTTATGACTTTGGAAAAACATTTAAATTAAAATGGTCTTTTTTTTCGATCAACCATCCCCCGCAATTAAAAATTAATTTTTTTCTTATCAAGAGTTTATTTGCTCATTGAATTTATTTTGGCAAAAACCATTGCGAAATTTTTCGCCAATTTGACAAAGCGAACCAGAGAGTGTGATCTAAATCAACCATTAAGCCAGATATCTATCATTTTTTGTCAAGTTTAGTTACACAATGATAATCTTTTTAATTTGACGGGCAAATCTTGACACATAATTGTCAGCTTTTAATTTTCTTTATTTTTTTTAATTTTAATTTTTGAATCATAAATTAAAATTGACTTAAATTATGAAAAATAATTCTAAATATATCACGGGTCTGTTCATTATAATTTTTTTGATAGAATTTTTTTCTAACTAAAAGATGAAGGAGAAGGAAGTGCGGCATTGGAAAGTAAGAGACAAATAATTATTTGTTTATCTAGTACCTAAACAAAAATATTTTCAGGTATTTCCAGGAAGAGTGAAATTTTTTTGCGATGGTCGATTTCAGACAAGCAAAAATTGGTGGGCCATACCAGGAGTTCTGGCGCTGATAATTGTACCATCTTGCTTTCATTTGGGCTTTGAGTTTGTAAACCTAAACATAAATCGAACCAATATCTAAATACAATTTGTTTTCAAATTTAGCATTCCGTACTTGATCGAACACGCGTCCGTAGCTTTGCCAATTTTTGGTTTCATTCTATTTCTCCTTTCTCTAGCTAATTACATTATGTGCGCTTTCACAGATCCAGGCTATTTACCAAGAGCCGATGCAGAAGAAGCGTTTTACATTGAAAAAGAAAACAGTACTTTTTCCACCACTAAAGCTTAACCATTTTTAATTGTTCAACTTTTACCAAGACATTTCGGTTGATCTCTCTGGCTCTTATTATCCGACTCCTAAAAACAAAACTATCCAAGTTAAAGGATGTGATTATGAAATGAAATTTTGTGTAAGTAACCAAAAGTAAATGATATAATTTAGTAAAAAAAAATATTTTTTAAGACAACTTGTAAATTTTACAGACCACCGAGAGTGGTACACTGTGGAGTGTGCAACATGTGTGTTGGTAAGGCTTGATTGTAATCAGAGTAAATAAAATAAATTTGTTTTTCCACAGAACGCTTTGATCACCACTGTCCATGGGTCAGTAATTGTGTAGGCAAACGAAACTACAAGACTTTTTATTTATTTTTGGTATTTACAGCCCTAATGGCGATATACGGATTTGCGGCTTCTGCCACCGCACTTGGACTACGTAATTTCAAAACTTACCCTATTTGGCTACAGATTTTTACAATTTCTTCTAAATTTTAGGAATTAAAAAATCCCAACAAGTTGGCGATGCTTTTCGAGATAGCGTTGTTAGATATCCTTTAAAAAAATTATTAAAATTAATTATTATTTTTTTTTCAAAATTTCTTAACTAAAAAACACTATTTTGCTCGGACTTTACGCCATTGTGATCGGACTTAACATGATTGGCATGGCTGGCGCGCACACATTTTACCTAATTAATGAAAAAACAACTAATGAACGAGTAAGAAAAAGATTTTATCATTTTCACAATTTTTTGATAATTAAATGGCTTTTTTATCTTAAAAAGTTTAAAATTTAAAAAATGATCCTAAACAATTTAAATAGGAAAGAATATTATAAAATTTTAAACATCTTCTTTATATTTTTTTTTAACATGTAAAATAAAAGAGTGTTTTAATTAGAAAATAATTTTTGGCTGACATATTTTATTGAGAATTGAGAATTTTTTTTGAGAAAAATGTAATTAGTAGGAACAAAAATATTTTAATTTAAGTTTTATTGAAGACAAAAATAACATTCTTTTGTTAAAAATATAACAAGTTCTTGTTATTTAGCTGTGTTCTTTTTTTCAAGAGATAAAAATCCCTTTAATTTGAAAGATAAACAAAATATCTATGTTATAAATTGGTTTTATATTTTTATAGTCAAATTAAATGGCAAATTCTGCTAATTTATTAGGAAACAAAATTAAATTTTATATACAGTATTTATAATTAGATTTTTTTATAACTTTATGTTTGTTAAAATTTTCATTTTCGTATCAATTTCGGTTGGTCTTTTCGTGGGAAAAAGATCAGAAAGATAAACCTTAATAAACTTAAGTAAAAATATATTAAAAATATATTTTTCACTTTCACTAGTTTGTGTCTAAATGAAATTAATTAAAATTTTCTAGTTAATTATTATTTATTTTGAACAAATATAATAATAAAATAATAAACTTTTTAGCCATATTTCGATCACAATTACCATACTTTATAAAAAAAAGTACCAAAAAAAACAATTAATTAATAGAAAAAAATATTGTTTACATTAATTCACAGAAAAAAGTATATTCTATCTTTTAAAAGCGTGTCACAACTTTTACATTTGTTAACCCTCGGATAAGCTTAAGTTAATGAGATAGACTCAAATTGATTTTTAAATTTTATTTTATTAAACAATTAAACTACACAATTAATAAAACGATTTAGGTCTGAGTTTAATAAAAGTTGTTTGTGGAAATATTCGAATAATTAAATAAGGTAGCACATATTTTTAGCAACAATTTAAATTAAAAACGTCATTCAATCAATTTGAAATATAAAAATTAATTAAGATTGTAGAATGGTCGTCAAAATAACAATAACAACTTTTATTTATTTAATTAAAACATCAAGATAACAACTTGATAAGTTATTGGTTTTCAATGGATCGTAGTATCACCGAACTTGTCTCTAAAAAATTCCTTCTTTTATTTTGAGACATTCAGCATAATTTGCATCCAAAAGCCATCCATATCATATCAAATTTTATTTCTTGATCGATTCAATTTAAAAAGGCGAGCTTAGTTATTAAATTTTATATACAGTATTTATAATTAGATTTTTTTATAACTTTATGTTTGTTAAAATTTTCATTTTCGTATCAATTTCGGTTGGTCTTTTCGTGGGAAAAAGATCAGAAAGATAAACCTTAATAAACTTAAGTAAAAATATATTAAAAATATATTTTTCACTTTCACTAGTTTGTGTCTAAATGAAATTAATTAAAATTTTCTAGTTAATTATTTTTACTATGACAAGAATAATATTTTATATTTTTAAAAATAAGTGATTAAATAATATCAAAACCATTTGTATATTATTAATTATTTTTTCATAATTTAACATGCTAGACAGACTTTTTGATTTCTCAAAAAAATCACAATTAAATTAAAATTAATAATCGTAAATGCTATTTGATGTATTTTTCAAATTAGTTATTAAAATTCGATTTTGCCAATTCTTTATAATTATGAAAATAAATATTGTTTAAATTTTAAAATCATCAAATAAAAAATTGATTAATTGTCTATTAATTATTTTAAAATTTAATTTTTTTAAAAGCTAAAAATAAGATGGAGGACCAAAGGTAGTATACCATCAAATCCGTTTAGCCGAGGAAACATTTTTCTCAACTTTTGGTACATGATGTGTCGTTCAATAGAGCCATAGTAAAAAAAAATATTTTTTTTAATTATATATTTCTAGAATTTAATTAAATTTAATTAAAGTACAATCAATTACCGCAAAAATGTGAACGAAAACTATTACAGAAATCAAGACGAAAAACTCAAAGAGCTGAGACGCAAAAACAAGAGCTCGCTCTATTCCAGTGAGTCGTTGATACCTATACCAGGTACCCAACTTTATTCGGAAATTAAGCAAAGAGACAAACCAGATTTGGAACAAGAGTTGAATATTTTAAATGAAAGATACATGAATCTTGGTAAACAGATTAAAGCTGAGGAAGTGAACGAAAAGTCTTTGGACGATTCGCTTGGAAACTTTTTGACCGATCCAGATGTCAATTTTTTCTATGAAGTTTGATTTTTTAAAGAGATAATTTATATTTTATTTATCTCTTCTTTCAGGGCTACGAAAAAAATAAGCGATACACCAATTTAAAGTTGAGGTCTGACCGAGGCGCCTACTGGCGGTTCCTGTACGAAAATAAGATAAACAATATTGTTATTTTGGATGACCGCTACAATGATAATCTGGTAGAATTAAAAAAATGCCTCCTAATAGGAAATTTATTTTATTTTTAGTTTAATAAAAAATACGCTTTTCTTTTTGACCGGGAACAAGCAAACAGATTTGGTCAAGCTGAGAACTTAAACATTGAATTTGGTTATGCATACAGATACTCAAATTTTACCATAAATATATTCTACTTGAGCTTATTGAACACCAGCGATCAAGTCCAAGACAAAGAACTCGAAGTTCGCATTTACAGATTTTGGGCATTTAATGCAGAAAGCAGCTTGCCAAATAACAGTGCTTATTATGTCAAGCTTATTCAGATAATAAATTTTAATAATCCACAGTTGGCAAAGCCTGCCCAAAACAAGTTTAACTTGTGGCGCAAACGAGATTATCCTCAAGATAATTTTAATGATCTAACAAATTATGTCATTCATTCGGAGTATTAATAAATTGTCAATTAAATTTTTCAAATAAATGAATAATTTTTATCTAGTGAACCATCAAGAATGTATTCGTTCATGATTTATGACCACATTTTGGACGAGATTAAAGCAACTAACCATTTTTCAACCGAAAATGCATTTAAAATGTTTAGATCTGTTCAAAAGCCAGACAAGCTTTTTAATAATTTGTTTAAATTGAATTTGGTAAAAGAAAATTGAAGATAAATTTTATCTAATTAAAGAAAATTCTTTAGGAAGATTATTTGTTTGGATACATTGCCGGTCTTTGCTCCATTCAGTTGACCAGTGATGTCCAATTGGCCAAATTAAGTGGACATATCGAAACACTGTTAAAATCAGGAATTCAGACCAAATATCCTATTATAAATGACCATTTTAAAGTGAGATTAATTTTTTTAATTATTAAGTCTTTCTGAATTTAAAAAAATAATTAAGATTAAAAAACTTTAAATAACTGACAAGTATAATACTTTTGTTAAAAATATTTCCCAATCATTTGGACAGTTATTTTTGCGCCATAATATTATAATACCAAAAAATAGTAAATTTACCAACAAATTAAATGTATTAATGGTCTTTTGAAATTAGGTACAATAGAAAAGAGCAAAATATCAAAAATTCTTTGATTAACTTTTTTTTAGATCAAAAGCAAGCTCTGTAAACGCCACATGGTGCAACATTCTTAGTTGCATTACCAAGAATATTTTGGTAAAACTCTGCAAATTTTGCAATATTTTAAATATTGACAAATTAGCTGTAGTTCATTTTGCAGAGATTTTGCACAATATTAGCAGGCTTTAGCTTTTGATACAGCTCTGTATGCTTCACAACAGAGCTAGAAAAAGTTAAAACCTTCTTAAGCATAAATTTATGTCCTTTTTTATTATTTTGTGCCTAATTTCACAAAATCATATTAAATTGGAAAACCATACTTTTAATATTATTTATCTATTTTTTTTTATTTTGAACAAATATAATAATAAAATAATAAACTTTTTAGCCATATTTCGATCACAATTACCATACTTTATAAAAAAAAGTACCAAAAAAAACAATTAATTAATAGAAAAAAATATTGTTTACATTAATTCACAGAAAAAAGTATATTCTATCTTTTAAAAGCGTGTCACAACTTTTACATTTGTTAACCCTCGGATAAGCTTAAGTTAATGAGATAGACTCAAATTGATTTTTAAATTTTATTTTATTAAACAATTAAACTACACAATTAATAAAACGATTTAGGTCTGAGTTTAATAAAAGTTGTTTGTGGAAATATTCGAATAATTAAATAAGGTAGCACATATTTTTAGCAACAATTTAAATTAAAAACGTCATTCAATCAATTTGAAATATAAAAATTAATTAAGATTGTAGAATGGTCGTCAAAATAACAATAACAACTTTTATTTATTTAATTAAAACATCAAGATAACAACTTGATAAGTTATTGGTTTTCAATGGATCGTAGTATCACCGAACTTGTCTCTAAAAAATTCCTTCTTTTATTTTGAGACATTCAGCATAATTTGCATCCAAAAGCCATCCATATCATATCAAATTTTATTTCTTGATCGATTCAATTTAAAAAGGCGAGCTTAGTTATTAAATTCTTGTCACATTTATTGTCTTTTGACCATTTTTACACCACAAATCAAAAATGTTTTGTCTTGGCCGAATCTTGTTGCTTTTGGTCCACCTTTTTTTTTCTATTTGATTGAATTGGGATATCCATACCAACTAAATAAAAACTTTATTTTTCTTACGAGCAGCAATTGACACTTGTAATGTTTTAACCAAGATCAGTTACCCAAAGTCCAATTATTTTCAGCATATTTGATTTTTGCAGTTGTAAGCATCCTTGACTAAATCTTAATTATCAATTCCATGAGAATTCCATGATACAATTCTAAAGAGTCACGATCTTGAGTTTATTTTAATAAAAATAGTGACAAATTTGTTTATATTTAAAAATAATTAGCTTCAAAAATGTTACCAATTTAAAAAAAAAAATTATTTTTAAGACACTCATGGAAGGAGTTCATGGCGAACGCTTAATAAAGTCACATTTTTCACCTGGTATTATTAACTATTGAAAATTAATGCAAAATTAATATTTTTTTTTAAGACAACTCTTTGGCAGAAAATTTTTTCAACTTTGTAAGTTAAATTTATAATTGAATTTAAGTAATTATTATGTGATAAATTCAAAAGTCCATTTTCGATATAAATGATTTAACAGTGGCGATCATTCAGGAGAATGAAAGCTTTGACCATCTGATTGAATATCTGATAGCAAACCAAGTTGAATTATTGGTTTCGGTAAATGTACCAATAAATTTGAACAAGAATTTAAAGCGAACCAAGTTAACTCATTATCAAGAAAAAGAAATGCCTTCCAGTCCTTCATTAAACTGTTTAAAGCGAAAGAAAAAGATTGAATTTAATGTAAATGTAAATTTTTACCAATTGAAAATAACCAAATAATTAAGTAATTATGTTTTTAAAAGCTTGAAGAATTGAGTGATTTAAAATCAAAAAGTTTTGATTATGGCTTAAGATATACAGAATTAAATTTGGACTTAAAAAATTCCAAAAAACAATCAGGCATAGTTTATGACGATCAGACAAGTGAACTATTACTTTGTTGTCTGAATGAGATGATAAATGAGAGAAAAAACTTCCAGGAAAAAATTTTACTAGTGACAAGGTAAGTTATGGAAAGATAAAAATTAGATTTAATAAAATTTTTTTTTTAAATCAAGTGACACAAAACTGGCATCTTTATTGGCAATAAATTTCATAAATTACAGACAAGCCCAAATAGAAGGAACCATTAATGTGAACATGTCTTCCCATACAGTCCTGTCAAAACTTCCCAATTTGACCAATGACCAAATTAATAAAGAATCTTTCACTTCGAGCTTCAAGACATATTTTTCGATTGAAGACTACCAACTTACTCAAAATGTATCAGCTCAGATAGCAGATAAAATTATTCAATCGCGCGTAATCAAAAAAGAAAAAAAAGAACAGGAAGTTAAATTTGTTTCACTTTAAAAATGTAAATAATTGCTTTATAAAAATATCCAGTTATATGTTTAATTAAAAATCTTTTTTTTACTTTAAATTTATTTTTTAATAAAAATCTATTTGTTAATATTATTTTTTGTTTGTTAAATGACTATTTAAAATTTAAAGCTTTATCTTTAAATACTAATTAAAAAAAAAATTTATTTGTCTACTATTTTGTTTACATACAAATTCAATCGTTTCACACTAAAAGATGTCAAAGAATCGAACCAGAACAAGAGAAAGCCATGGAGAGCTTTAATAAATTTTGATGAAAAAAATAATTTGTAAAGAACTGTGTGATTATTGGAAAATGTTTAGTTTGGCACAAGATAAATAGATAAATGCAAAAAATGTTACTAATGACAAAGACTTCTCTTTTTATCCTGGATATAACATAGTTCCATTTAATTGTTCCATAGTTTAGAGTTTTTGATATGAAAAGTCTAGTTAACTCTTGGCTCTTAAGGTACCAGGTTTCTTTACATGGTTCTTATCTTTTACCATATATTTTTTTCCTGAGGATAACACGATTCCATTAATAATACCGCAGTCTTGATTCATTCTCTTTAAGAGATTTTAAACAGGCTTCTTATTATTAAAAGTCAGTGTTTAAGCAAACTTTTGGATCCTTGGTGATCAGATCCAAGGTTTCTTTACATGCTTCTGAGTCATTGTACCATCAACGTCTTTGAAAATATCACCACCTTTAAGCCACCTTTAAGACTTCGATTGATTTTAAAATAATATCAGGCAACTTGTTCCATTCTGACACCACAGCCACAGCACTTTATATTTACAGAAGGAATATTATTGGATCAAGAGCATACTCTTCTGTTTAAATGTGGGCCAATTTTTTATATATTCACTAAAAATTTAAAAATAAAAATAAATTTTTTGAAACCAATATCATGACTTCGAGAATTAATCTAGAATTATTATTTTTATAAATAGTATTTATTAAGTAAGTTTATATTTTATTTTTTCTTTCTTTAGAACGAATTTATTTAGCAACTAATGGTAGATAATGAAAATGACAGAGCTGATTTCAGATTATAAATCTAAAAAGTAAAGCGAATAATAAAAAATTAATCATTTTAAAAAATCATGAAATTTTATTTGAATAGTATGATTTTTTTTTTATTAAAGTTAAAAAAAATTTTGTTAATTTAACATTAAGGTGACTTTTAAATATACCAAATTTCATTCTGATTTAAGTATAAATATGTTTGATTTTAAAATGCTTTTTTAATTTATAAAAAACTAAAATGAATTACTTTAAAATATTATGCTTGCTGATTTTGGTCATTGGTATAAACACATCGATGATCAATCATAAAAGAAAATGTCCTGATCTCAAGCCTATGAATGGATTCAAAATTGAACAAGTAATTCAATTAATCAAAAATATTTTTGCTAAATAAATAATAAAAAAGCTTTTGGGTAATTGGAATTTGAAGATGATTTCTTACAGTGATGGAACTATTGTGGATGCATCATGCTTTAGAAACAATCATTCACTTGAGGATCCAAACACTCTCAGAATGGACATAGAATACTTTTTGTACAAAATCTGATTATATTTTGGCTATAACTTTTTAACTTTGTTCTGACTAAAGATCAAATGGAACAGTGTTTAGAAGGACACAAAGAAGAGAAATAGATTCATCTAGACCAGGTGTCTTTTTGAGCAAATCCGAAAAGACACATTATGGTTTTTTCGGTAATGCGTATAAAAAAGAAGTTACCACCGAATCGATTGTGCTTCATATTGACAATGATTTAGAACTGAGATATGCTTGCACACAGCTTAATCACTTTTGGTACTCTGATGCTGAATACTATTTCTATATATCAATAAAAAATAGAAATTTTGATAGTTTTTCAAAGCTTGTTCCATTGTTTGAGAAGATAAAATCAATTCCTGAAGATTTAAACAGAGTACAGTTCCTAAAAAATGATATATCTTGTACTAATTAGTTAAGCCACTTGTTAGAATGCGGCAGCAGGAACTACTAACTAATTAATATAAAACTTAGATAATGAAATATTTATAAATAAATTTTTAAAAAATAAAATTTTATATTTTAATACTCAATTTTAATTTTTTACTTTAATTTTGTTAAAAAACCTCAAAAAATAAATAATAATATAAAAATTTGGACAAGAACTAATGACAAAAGGTGCATCATTTTTTCAGCTACTGCGAGAAGTATTCTTCTAGATTCTTTTTCCAAATTTATTGTTTTTTTTGTACCCTATTTTGCGATGATTACAATTGTTTTTAATTAATCTTTAAACTCTTTTAACTTTCGATGATTTACATTCTTGAAGATATTCAAAAATTTTTCTCCTTAATTAAAAACTAGCAACAATTTAATAATTACAAAGATATTAAATTTAGGTACTTAGTTTTAAATTAGCTTTCATTCTTTAATAAAAAGTTTTATTTTTTAAAAAGTAGTGTCTTTCTAATTAAATTAATGTACAACAATTTATTTATGTATAATCTTAATAATTGGAGAATTTTTTTTAATAATCGGGGAAAAAATAAAAATTTTGGGATATTTTATTCAAATTTTTCTGGTATCGATTTTGATGGCCGATTTTCTTTCCTAAATAAACAGATGGCATCTTTATTGGCAATAAATTTCATAAATTACAGACAAGCTCAAATAGAAAGAACCATTAATGTGAACATGTCTTCCCATACAGTCTTGTCAAAACTTCCCAATTTGATCAATGACCAAATTAATAAAGACTCTTTCACTTCGAGCTTCAAGACTTATTTTTTGATTGAAGACAATCCACTTGCCAACTTATTTCACAATAAAAGATGTCAAAGAATCAAACCAGAACAATAGAAAGCCAAAAAAATGGTCCGTCAAATGTAAGGATGATGATTAAAAGTAATTTGGAAAAAAAGATGTGGTATTTGGAACAAGTTGAGTTATCGAACAATGAAATCAATTGTTCTGAGTCGCTGTACCATCAATGTCTTTGAAAATATCATTGGAAAAAAGTCTAAAAGCAAGACAGAACAAAGTGATTGATAAATGGAAGTGAAGCAAAAAATGCGGTTCCAAAATAGTCAAATAATCACAATGGTCAGAAACAAGGAAAATTGGATTTTCCATCAACTGTTTATATCTCAATCAAAATTTGTTATTTTTAATTGAGTGGGAAATGTCTTGGCCACTCTGACTGGTGTTGATTTCATATAGAAAAGTTTTGATTCAAAATCTATCGAATATTCAACCCCTTGTGCATTTCATATCTTAACATTTATTCATTCTTTTCATTACCAAATTTTGTATCAATTAAAATACCAGAGTCTAATATCTAAAATACACATACCATATTACAAAAGATTCGTCTATAATAAGTCATACTCATTTAACTGTCTATTATTACTTTTTTTTTAACTGTTGTATCATTCCGAATTATCAACTTGCTTTTTTTTTTCAAAAAAAGTCTACTTAATTCTAAAATTAATTTTTGTTAAATCAATTATTTTTTAATTTCTAGTTGAAATTTTTTCTTAAAGTTTTGGCTCGATACTGAAAAACAAATAATAAATAATAAATGATTTTATTTAAACTTTTTAATTCACTTTTCATTTGATTAAATATGCCATATATTAAATAAATTAAAATTTTTTTAAAAATTATTATTTATAAAAAATAGTTAAAAAGAATTTCTTGTTCTGTTTGAAAAGATAGCTGATTACAGCATGATACAAGTAGAGATAAAGTATTGGAGCCCAAGAAGACCCAAGAGGTTTTTGGAATTTATTTTCAAGATTTTGTATTATCTTGATCAAGAAATTTGGTAAATTTTTTGATACCTATGTTTTAACAATTTTGCCAATTTCTAAATACTTAAAAATGATTATTTGATTAAATTTGACCAAAAAACTTGTATCTTTTAGTGTTAGTTCAAATTCCTTATGATTTTATATGCAAACTCGAATTGAATTAACTTGACACTTGTCTTCTTTTGGTGCTATTAATATATATGAAATTATTTTTTATCAACTTTTGATATTCTTAAAATAAATAAATTCTTTTTTAATGTATTTGTTAAAGAAAAGATTTATTCAATAGATTCATTAACTATACTGAGATACGATATTATTGTAGACAGTTGTTAAAAAAGGCATTTTGAAATAATTAATGAAGCTTTAAAAATTTTGGATTAATTATTGAAATTCAGATGAATAACAGTACTTATTAATAAATATGTCTTTGATATAAGATGATGATACACTTAAATCCAAAAAGATATAAATAAAAAATGTAATTCAGAGAAGAAAATAACCTAAGTGTGGAAGACGAGTTACTATAAAGTAATTTTTTGGCGTGTACAGATTCTGTCTTCTTTAGCAATTAAATCAGATTTAGATAACTTAATTTTTTTTTGATTATTTTTTTCATTTCTAATACGAAACGAAATAGAGGCAAGGGTTTCCATGCTTTTATCCATGGTCAATTTTGGAGATCAGTTCATTTTTGTTTTAATATTAAAGAAAAGTTTTCCAATTTAATTAAATTAATGTATATTTTGAACAAAAAATTATATTATCAATTCTCCTTGATATAAATTTAATTAAAATATAAGTTTTTGAGCGTTTTGAATTGGTACTTGATCCCTCTTTTGGTTCATGCATGAAAAAATCTTCTAGACCGTGTTTTATTTATAGAATGTATAAGAGAATCAAATAAATTATTAGATAATTTATTTCAAGAATGTTTAAAAAAGCTTATTAGTAAATCAAACATGAAAAATAAATTTAAAAATAATCAAGAGTTATCTAAAAAAATTTATTCGTCATTTATTCTTATTATTTTCTGTTATTAGCTAAAAAATATTTTAATTTTATTATTCATAAATTAGAAATAAAATATTTTTTTTGAATTTAGCTTGGCAAGCATTTTCTATTTTGAAAATAAGTCTTTGGAAAAATTAATTTCTCAAAACCTGTCACCACGAATAATTATCTATATTCAAAAAGTTCGAGCGTTTTTTAATATAATTTTGCCCGACAATTTTCTTTTTTTATTATTAAAAGAATGATAACTAGATAAAGGTGTTTAAAGTCTGTTTTAATCGGAATAATTAGTTTTGCTTATATTTGAAGGAAAAAATATTAAAAATCTTTGATTAATTAAATTCTAGTAAGCTTAAATAAGACTCCGAAATCATAATTTTAACCCAAAATAAAAAAAATTAAACATTAAGTTTTGCAATTAATAACATAAAGAAATTCTTCAATTTTTGGTGAATTTTATATTTTTATTTTAAAATGTAACTTACTGAACAACAACAGTGATTACTAATTCCTATTATATAACTAAAAATATCTGCTCATAAATTTTTTTTATTAACGAATGTATAAATTTTCACTTTTATAGATAAAAGCTGTTTTTTAATTAAAATATTCGTGCTTGTAGATGCTAAACTACAGCTTGTCTGCTCAAGCTGAGAAGATAATATACTGTAAATATTGTAAAAAAAAAAACATAGTATCGGAGCTGAATCCACATCTTTGTAATCACAAGTCAAAATTAAGCAAAAAGTATTTTTATGAAATTAATTTCAAATTTAAATTAATAAATTATTTTATGCATAGAAAAGATTTAAAATCAAAAAAAGTGAATGACGAAAATTTTAAAGTAAGAAAAAAGCGAAAATTAAAAAAAGGTAGACCGCCTAAAATAGATGCAGATCTTTTGCTCCAGCAGCTCAGGCAAAGTGTTTACTTGACCAAAGGTCAAACAAATGCAGATTTCATACAAACAAATGCTCCAATTGTCACCAAAATTGACCACTTGTTAAAAAACAAAAAATTAAATTTAAAATGTTGGACAATTGAACAAGTGTCTGAGTTCATAAAATCTATTCCGGGTTGTCACCACTTGCACTCTTGTTTTAGAGATCAAGTAAATTTTGATCACAAAACATAAATTTTATTTTTTTTTAACTAATAAATTTTTTTGTTTCTAAACTAGTTAATAGACGGTGAAGCATTAATGATAATTGATATTTCTGACATGATTAAGTATTTGAATATTAAATTCGGACCAGCACTAAAAATTTATAATTATATAAAAATTTTAAAAATAAATTTTCTTTAGTTTTCGAAATTTTAAATAAATTTTTTTTCAAATTTTAATGTAGATTTATTTAATATTGTGCTTGATTGCGTATAGATAAAACTTAAGCAAAATATAAATATACTGAGTTTAGTGAAGTAATTTCATAAAATAATGGTTTTTCATAAACCGAGTTTTTTTTTGTTTATATTAAATAGATAATAAAAATAGTTTATATTTTATTTTTTTACAAAAAAAACATAAATTATAAGTTTGAATTTTATTTTTTATTTTAGCAGCCAATCATAGACATAGATTTCTTTAAGGAACCCTTTTCTACGCTCTCTACAACGAAAATCTTGAAAATAATATTATTTAAAATTTATCTTTAAGTGGATCTTTATATATCATTTAATAACAAAAGACAGATTCTGTACACACCAAAAAATTATCTTGGGTTATCGCTGAATGGAAGTCCTCTTGAGAATATTTATTTTGATTTTAGTTCTTTTTAATGTTGCTTTACTAAGTCCATAATTATCTTATATTAAAGACATATAAATTAATATATACTGTTGTTCTGAATTTAAACAATTAATTCATAAATTTCATTAAAAAATTAAAACCTACTTTAAAATATTAAAATAATCAAAATTATATTTATTTATCTAAACGAATTAGGAACCTAAAGAACTTATTTTTACCACATCTAAACTCAAACTTCGATACTTTTGGATAACATGCTTTAAAAACATTTATTAACTAATGGTGGTAAGCTTTGAACCACATTTTTATGTTTCCATTTATTAATCATTTATTTTTTTCGGTCCAGCTAATAAGCTTTTTTCCAATAATAAACCAAGAACCATGTAATGAAACCTGATATATATTTGTCTAAAATGTCTTTGAATGCATTTGTTGAAGTTGCAGAAATGATACAGTTCGGTAGCTCATTCCATAAGGATGCTACACTGTTTGTGAAGAAGTTTTCCTTTGGCTTTGACAGGCAGAGTTTCTTTCCGAGTCGGTTGGTGATCAATTTTTGGAGCCTGACTTAAACCTGAACAGGCATGTAAATTAGCAATGTTCGCTTTGCTGACAATTTTGAAAAGTTGGATCAGGTCCCCTTTATTCCATCTACTTTCAACCAATTTTTGCTGATCTTAAGAGATAATCTAGATTTGCGAGACCAGGCAGTAGTTTAGTAGCCTTAAGCTAGACTTTTTCCATCTTTTTAATGTCTTTCTTTTGCAGAGGATTCCAATCTGCTGTACAGTATTCAAGATGCGGCCTTACAAACGTAGTGCAGTCTTCTAAAGTTGTTATTAGTCTAGAATTTGAAGGCATCTTTGAGTTGCGCAATGACTTCATTTGCCGTCTGGATTGCCTTGTTTATCTGCTCAGTCCATTTGAGCTTACTTTTCATTATGATGCCTGAATCTCTTTCCACTGCTGAAGCATCTATCTTAATGGTGAAAGATATTTGGGATGTGATGATGTGCCAAAACGCATAATTTTGCATTTCTTTTGGTTAAATTTCATTTGCCAAGTGTCAGCCAAGTTAGCTTTATTTTCAATTTACTTACAGTTACTCTTCTTTTTGTTAGAAAATTTTTGAACCAGTCTAGCCATAAGTTTCAAGTTTTGCCAGCAGGAATTTGTCTACCAAGCCTTGGCACAGTCAAGCAACACAACTAATGCTTGAGTACCTCGGCTTAGGGCTTCAGTGATGACGTCCAGACTTTCCAAAAAATTCTGCATCAAAAATATTTTGGATTGCTCTTATTCTGGCTTTATTTTATTTCACTATTTTGCTATGTGAAACAAATGAATTTTTATTCAAACAAACGCGTTTAATATTTTTAAAAAACAAAAATTATATGTCAAATATGATTAAGTTAGTAACTGTTTTGTTTCTTTGACAGCTAATTTGATCTAATTGAAACAAATACATACCTAAAAAAACTTTAAGAGCTTTTAAAGCTCATTCCGACAAGATGAGTTTATTGGTAATCTAAAAAAATTTTTTATTCATTACTTTTTTTTAGGAAAGTATAGTACTAAATATCAAAATAGAAATAGAAAATTAAAAATAAATACAAAATATATTTTTTAGATCTTTTTTGATCGGGCTGGTCTACCGCGTTTTTTCTTTATTACCCAGTGATCATGGCCATGAACCTCTTTTGACATTTCTATCATTACTGCTGGATTAGTTTCCAAATAGGGTCCAATTTTAAGTCGAATAGCACATTTTGTACATTAATAACATATTATATCTGCCTGCAATGTTTCTGTGGTTCTTTTTACAACCCAGTTATTTCCTTCAAATTCTCTATCGAGGCATCTTTTAGCTTCCTCCAAGGAGCGAAAACTACAGAAAAGAAAAATAACTTTTACCTTTTCCTCTTGTTTTTACTTAACTATTAGCTCCAAAGGCTTGATATTGAGATATGTTATTAGGAATTTCTTCAATTAAAGACATTTTCTTCCCGAGTAAATTCCCGAGTTATTTTAAAGATTTATTTATTTATTTTATTAATTATATCGAACTAGAGACAAAGCTACATTGGTATATATAAAAGTAAAATCAAAAGTGTTTATTTGATAAACAAAACAAGAAAGATAAAAAAAATTTGAAAGTGTCAATTTTTTTGAACATTATGGGTTTAATTAATAAATATTTTAGGTTTTTTTGATTGTATAAGAGTTTCATTCCAATCAATTATTTATTAATAAATTAAAATAGTGACCAATTTAAATGTAATTGAAATTAATTACAAAAATAAACTAAAATGTTCTTATTTTGTTCCTAATTCAATATTTTAGTTTTTAGATTTCATATTATTGTTAATTACAAATATTATACGCGAATTTAAATTATATTTAAATAAAAACTTTTTTTTTTGTACAATTTTTTAAAAAAATATTTAACTCATCTCTTAACTTTCATCTCTTAATTTTTGTGATTTAGACTTAAAACTGTAGCTTCAATAGCTTTGATGACTGGCTAACTGGAGCTGATGCATAAGTTCTTGTTTTACTAATTTTAATATAATATTTGTTTAGTCAAAGTACCTATGCCTAGAAGAGGACAATTTTATTTATTTAAGACATAATTTAGAAAGCTACTTCCACAGGCTTATCCGGGCGGTGAAAACCCTATTTTCAGCCTGCATGCTTTGTGAAATTGAATCGACAATAAAAATTGAAAATAAAAAATTTACGACAAATTTTAATCAAAAAAAGTGAAAAAAGTTAAATTTGTCGCGATTATCTAGTAAATTCTCTAATTAAAAAAAGAGGACAAAGAATGCTTTTTTTTTTTTATTAAAAAAATAATTTGAAAATGGTGCCAATAAATCAAAAGATCACTAATATGGGACCTGAAGACAACAAACTAATCTAATCGAAAGGTAAAAAAGTATTCATAATCATATAAGTGAACCTTGAAACACTATTATTATTGAAATTGGATTGTTTTTTTTCATTTAGAAAAGAGATAACTTTTGATTTAATTAAATTGTATTAAATTACTTTTTTATTTATTTAAAAAAAAAACTATAAATTTCTATATGTCACAGTTACTTCTTGTGGTGCTGGGCATTGTCCTCTTTTAAAAAAGCAAATTAAAATTGAGCTACAGGTCATTTTAAAACAATTACCCAAAATATAAGTTTTGTAATAACCCTGTATAATAAGAGGATCCACAGTCCCTGTGATCTATTCGTTGACTTTCCAGTAAATTTTGGTCATTATCCATTAACTGGTATTCGGTAAAGAACTGATTGATCAAAAGTTTATAAATGTACCATGTTTCAACCTTAACTTTAGTTCTGAATATTTTTAACAGACGGCCTTGGTTTTGTGATTCGTAGGGTATATCACCATTATCATAGGCATATGCAGCAATTTCAATCAGATTATTTTCAGCACAATTGTCCACTTGCCCAGCAACAAATGGAGAATTAAAAATCAAACAGCTTTGTGCTCTTCTCCATATAAATCTATCTGAATCTTTATGATTTGAATTGAAAATACCACAGCGAACAGTTCCATATAATTTGTTCCATGAAGTGCTGCATAATTTACCTTTATCATCATCAGAAGGAAATAAATATTCAGCACAATTTGATGAAAACTTGATTCTTTTTACCAATTCAGGACTAGTGTTCAATAAGCCGAGTCCCAAAAGTGATGAATAATGATTTCCAGGCTTTACACTCAAAATGGTTTCGTCTTAGTAGAATTAAGAGATAAAAAAATGGTAAGTATTTTCACTTTGACTCACTTTGGGCTGATATGCAATAAGCAAAGCTAAGAAGAAAAAAAAATTTTAAAATATTTCTCATTTTAAAATTCAAATTAAAAATTTAATTAGAAATAGAAAATTATTAATGATACTAATGGGAAAATGTCATTCTTTTATTTTAAAATAACAATAAATGATTAGATTAAGCATTTAATTTTAGTGGATTTTTTCTGCAGTTATTTGTCTCATCAAAAAAATAATTTTACATTTAAAAATATACAATTTATTTTTGGAAAATAAAATATCTACATAAAAAGTTTAATTTTTTATTTACAATTATTTGTAGATCTTTGCTGAATATGGAATACTTGTTAGCCAAGATTTCTAAGCCAAAGCGCTTGCTTGAGGGATTAATTTAATAATAATAAAAAAGTTTTAACAATCTAGGGCTGCTGAGATCACTTGTGAAGGAAGCCAAGTGTGATAGCTGGATAACAATATACGAGAGGTAGCATAATAGTATTATTTTCAGTGATCTCAGAATGGAATAAGTTGCCTGATAGTCTTTTAAAATCCAAATCAATCGAAGTAGTCGAAGTGAGATTGAGATAGAACTGGACCCAATCTTTAGTATTAGGACAATTTCTTAACTTGAACAATTGGATCATATCACCCCTGATTCTTTGATTCAATTTAGAATCTGACCAAGATTTAGATATAGAATCAGAAGCAGCAAATCATCTAAATTGAAAGACTTGTAATGCTGTCATGAACCAAAAAAGAGAATTTTATTTTCTGAATGGATGTACTAAGAAAAAAAAAATTTTTTTTAGTTAAACTTTTTTCAATTTTTATAATAATAATAGCTAATATTCTACGGTCAACTTAGTTAAACTTATTTAACAAAGCAAAATAACTAACATAGTCTCACTAAAGTAGACTTATAACTATTTTAATTCATTTCTGCCGACGTATTTGATTTAGACATCCGATGTAGGTAACGAATTCCATTTATTTACTATTCTGTTTGATAGGAAGTTTCTCTCTTCTTCAAATTTTGTTAGTTCCAAGCGAATTTGATGCTTAGCTTTTCTTACTCCTCGACTTGGACCTTCTTAATTCACTGAAGCACTAAACCATGGATCATAATACCAATCCACTTAACTGAATTTGTTTTATCAGATCACCACCCTTACGACTATCTTTTAGAGTTTCTAATCCCAGATTAGCTACCCTTGACTCATAGTTCGAATTTCTAATTTCGTTGCTCGTCTTTGTTCTTGTTCTAGTCTAAATATATCCTTTTTTAAGGAGGGATTCCAGGCAGACACACAGTATTTTAGATACACAGTAGTCTAGCATAAGTTTTGTAAAGTTGCAAGAACGATTGGGCATCCCAATAAACAAAAGTTTTCTTGAGCATTCCAAGCATGTTGTTGGCTTTATTTACACAGTTATCAATTTGACTATTCCACTTGAGTTTTTAGTTCACCATTACACCAAGGTCGCGCTAAGTAGTGTTCTCAGCTATTTAATCATCTTGTCAATATCCTCTTGCATTAGCATTTGATCGCTAGTATTTCTAATGACACTGATCAATTTACTGTCATCTGTATACAGCTAATAAAATTGACTTGCTTTTTTGTTTCTACAACGTTTTTTTTTATTGATTTATTTGAGGAAGTTTTTTTTTTGGTATTTTTATTCTTTATGTTTATTTTTGATAAAAAAATTGACAAACCTTTGCCTTTTTTATTTTATGATTTTTTTTAGGATCATTATTGATTCTGTGGAATTTTGATTACTGCTCGGCTATCTTTTGCCACTCCTCAAAAAAGTCAATAATTAAACTGGTTAAAATTATTATTTTTCGGTATTTAAATGTTCAAGTTTAACTTTGAAGTAAATAACTTGGATGATTTCATCAACTTTTAAAAAAGTATGATACATGTTTATATCTTATCTTTTAGAACAAAATCGAATATACTTACAAACTAAATTCTAGTTGTAAAGCCTTAAAAAATTTTCTATATTGAATTTTTATACTTTTTATTAAGTTTTTTTGTTTAATAGAATATAATCTTTATTCAAATGTACAAAAATTACCCAATTAATAGTATTTTATTTAATAAACAAGTGAAAAAATCTTCTAGTTTAATCATGAATATAGTTATTGTTTTAGTTTTTGTTTAAATTTTTATCAATCGAGTTTATTAATTAAATTATAACAACAAAATAGAAAAAAAATGCTTAAAGCTGTTGAAAAACTAAAAAATTTCTATTTATCCTTGTCTGGTTTATACAGAACACCTTTGGAGTAGACCTCGAATCTGAGTGCTATAGATTCAACATAATCAATTGGAGTCAATCTTATATAGTTGGTTCTAATCGCTGGCTCAAACATAAACTTGTTAATGACGCTTGAATTTTTAGTATCAGTTCTGTACAAATGACTCACTAAAACTCCAGCATCGTTAAGATACTGAAGCAAAAAGTTGGTCACTGACTCATTTGTATCTATTCGTCCCTGTGTTTCAAACATGTATATGTCCGTGGTGTAATTGAGAAGTATTTCAATTTGTTCTTTGGGAACGTCATTGGTAACCGGACACCAAACAGCGTTGTGATTACAATTGTCTTTTTTGCATACAATAGCGCGGCTAAAGTCGCACTCGGGCTTATTCGATGTTGGTATTACTCTTTGCACAAAACCAGCCTCATACAAAGGTACGTAAATTGTTTCTTTATTTAAAAAAAAAGAAAAAAAAGGTTTAAAAAAAATAAAATATTTATTTTCAAGTTACTAAAATAACCGTTTGGTAAGTTGGCAACAGTCTTTGTTGTCATTGAGTCATCTTTTTCAGTGTGCAGAGCTTTGATTGTGGTAGTTGGGGCTGTGCTTGAAATTTGTGTTGTTGAAACCTTTAACTTGGTAGATTTTGGCTTTGGTAAAGGACTAGTCTCTTCGATTTCAACAGACTCCTCATCATTGAATATTTCCTCAGAAATGGTAGTCTGTTCTGGTGTAGACAGAGTTGTTGTGGTGGTTTTTGACTGTTTGTTTTTTTTCTTCGAACCTTTTTTGCGCGAATGCTTGGCTCTTTTTTTGGTGGTGGTCGAAGAGGTGCTGAGGCTCGGATTTTGGCTCTCTTCCTCTTCCTCATAGTCTTCTTCCTCCAAGCTCTCAACATCTAGCACCTTTACCAGTACCTCGGTGGTGGAGTTTTTGCACTTTGGGTCACAATGCGTTGGACACATGCTCTTCAAGGTGCTTCTACTACAGTAATTGGCAAACATCTGATCCGAAATGAGCTTACATGATGGATAATCTTTGCAAGGATCTTTGGTTTTGGCAGAATTTTTTGCACCATAAACTAAAGTTAATGTGACAAAAAATATAAAAATTTTGACCATTTTTGAATAGAATATATCAACCAAGCTAAATGATTCAAGTTATTTTATAGTTAATTTTTGAAATCGATATTAATTGACCCGATAGAAGGGGCAAAATTATGAAATTATTTGTCTATGGGATTTGGTCTTTTTCGAACACACTAAGTAAATATTATTGAAATATGCAAGTACTTAACTTACGGGACATGATTGATTGACAAAAGTGAGATTAGGTGACATGTAATTTTATCTTAATTAATAGCTTAATTTGAAATTCTACAAGATTAACTTGAAATATTGAAATTTAAAAATAAGATTAGCCGATATATTTGGCATTCTATCAATTAATCGAACATGAGACCTACATTTTACATGGTATTTAAGATAAATCACTCTAATGTAGTTCTACAAGTCTCTTGACCTATTTTGCCAAAAAGTTTGCATCCGCTCAATAAGCAATTTAGTAACCACAATTAACTTTTGACAAATTTTTTATTTGCTTGTTATTGTAAGTACAAATATTTTATTTTCAAAAATAACTAGACATTTTCCTTAGAAGGTTTTTTTTTAAATCAAAATTAGATCACGTTTGGTTAAAGACTAGTTGTATTTTAATACCAAAAGACAAAATAAAAATAAGAAATTTAAACTTTTAAAGTGCTGGACTAAGAACCTATTCGATTTCAAAACTCATTTAAATCTCATATTTTCTAAATTTTTTTACAAGCAGAATTATCTTTAAATTTTAATTTCTTTTAGAGATAAAAATTTAAAAATTAAAAAGCATATTTTTTGAATAAATTATCCAGTTAATTTTAAATTGAATATTTTTTTGAAAGTTCAAAATTACCTAATATCAATTTTTAACTAATTAATTATTTTATGAAAACACGAAATTTTGGTTAGATATAAACAAATAGACCGAGAACTACTCTGTTCATCCAAAACACTGTCAATCAATTTTTTTCCTATTAAAAACTGAAATTGTCATATTGAATTTATCTTTAGGTTTTTGTATGTTTAATTTTAAAAAGTATGTCTTGTCAATTTCATGATTATTAGATATCAAATTTTGCGTTAGTAAAAATTTCAAATCAACAAGAAATATGGTCTTGAAGAACAAGTCTAAACAAAATGACCATTTTATTTTAAATGTTTGAAGTTGTTTTAAATATGCAACATGGTGCAACATCCAATGTCTCATCAACTTATAAAATCGGATAGTGTTTTGCAAAATGCACGATTCCTTGGGAATTCACAGAACCAATTTTCATCCACAATTAAAAAACTGGTGACCAAAAGCAAAAATTTTAAAACAGAATTCTTATATCGTATTAAAAAATGAAAAGTTTATTGAAAAAATGAACCAATTTTATAAGCCTGTTTTATTTATTAACAAACTTTATTATAAAATATTTTTTATATCATCCATTGTAAATATCCATATTGAATATAATATTTGCACTAGCTGTACAAGATTGAATAAAACTTTACAATTTTAGCACTGGGATAAAAAAGTTAATTAATATAATGAAAATGATGATGTAACAGCAATGAAACCAGTAAAATGAATATGTTTTTTAAAAAAAACCTATAACTACATCTTCAACTTATAAGACCCATTCGTCTCAAAATTTAAGAAAGAAAAAATAAAATTATAAAAGTTTCTTTGATACACAGAATAAATTTATCTCCAAAGATGGTACAAACATAAACATTGAGTGAGTAAGTGAACCAATGGAGACACATCAAGACATCAAGAATAGACCTGCAAAAACAAAAGAGGCATTTGCCAGACTTAGACCAGTTTGGAAATCAAAATGATATAGTGATGTACGGAAGTGAAAATAAATTAGACACAGAATACATTTATTTAAATAATTTTTTCTACAATTTTTAAATAAAAAAGCTTTAAAAATTGAATTTATTTAAAAAATAGTTCAATTATTTGTATTATTATTAGATTTTAATTAATAAGGGAGCATTATTTCTTGGATATTAATTAATAAATAAAATGCGCTCTTTTAAATAATGATAAACTAGGCAAAAACTTGAGCTTGTTACACTGTTTTCACTCTAAAAGCCTTTGGACTGCCATTGTTAATTTTAGATCATTTTTATGTCCATAGCTCTTTCTTCAAAATATTTTATTGTTATTTTTTTTATGTTTTAGATTTAAGAATAGTTTAAATAATTTTATTAAATGATAAAAATACAAAAAATATCTAACTACAGGCTACATATTATAAAATGTATGATACAACATATTTATCAGATGTAGTTGAATAACGAATAAAGATAAACTTGAAAATTTAAAAATATTACTACATGAACTACTTTTTAGATAGCTTGCCAAATTATCAATACCAAGGACAAATTTCCGCTTTTGATATGCTTAAAGATAAAACGAAAACGAATTTCTAATTAACTTTTTTAAATTTAATTAAACTTACAATTTACATAGATAAAGCTAAAAACATGTTGATTATTTTGTAGCGAAATCTCTTTTGAATTGGTAAAGGCAGTACATTTGTACTGACCAGAGTCACTTCCGATAGCAAACGAAAACTTAATAATTCGCAAAAAAGACCGATTGGTAGTGTAATCAACCATCACATACCTGCTATTTTCTTTCAATTCTTTATCATTCTTAGACCATTTTAAAGTCACGTTCAAGTAATGTGGTCCTGAGTAGACACATTGGAGCTGAAAACTACTTGATTCATTAACTTTCAGATACCTTGGCGTAACATGAACAAGGTCTAATGCTGTAACCTCTGATTTTGTTGAGGTGCCAGTGAGTAAATCAAAAATTTGCTCTCCGGTTTCCATTCTCTTCTTGTCTGTCTTCTTTTGATTTGATGTATGCTTTATTGCAGGTGTTGTTGATGGCATCAGCTGGCATTTTTCAAGTACTGAGTCTTCAATGTATTCAGAGTCATATATTTCAGCATTATCTGAACCAATAACTTCAACATACACAAAATATTTTACATTTGGTTCATGGACAGTATTTTTTACAACATAACACGAATACCAGCCAGAATCACGGGTTCCAACGGGGCATATTTGAAGGCTATAATTACTCGTCATTAAGGAATACTTGAAATTTTTTGAATAGAGTTCATTATTATTGGAGATTATTAGCGGTGGTCGTAGCTCTTTAGTCCAGATGATGGTCTTGATGTTGTCAGAGGTAAAAGGACAGCTAAGTCTTAGTTTATCTCCTTGGTTTAATGTTACATTTGGTTGGTAATTTTTTACTATTGATAGCCGAGGTGTTTGCGTAGAGAGAAAAATTTGATTTGGTGTTTGAATAAAGCTTCGTGGAAATTTGCTCGAATAAATTCCTAATGTATTTTTCCAATTTCCTTTGTTATGGATCAATTCGAGAGCTGCAAAATAAATTATATTATTTTTAATAATTTAAAAATGTCATCTCTAATATATTAGATAATTATTATTCAAAATTTTTCTAAGAAAAGCATTAATTAATTTTAAAATTTATAAAAAAAATCTAATATTGGTAATATTTTTATTAAATATCTATTTTTTTTAAATTTATTAAAAAAATTTAATTTAATTAAATACACAGAATAATCTATTAATAAATTAATTTATTGGACTTTTTAGTTTTTAATAGAGGAAATAAATCATTTTTGTTAGGCTTTTTTTTAAGTTATTTCTCTGTATTTATCTCTTTGTAACTCTTTTCTTATACTTTTGTGGTTGGATAGTTAGCCGCAAGTGCTTGCAGAAGAGGCGAATAAAAGTGATCCGAATCAGCAATCCATTTCCTTTAGGAGGATCTGAACTTTTGATCTTGTGATTACTTGGTACATTAAATGGTAGCTGACCTAACCAAAACATTATTTCATGAGAAAAACTACCTCAATTTCGAGGGATATACAATAGGATTTTACAACAAGCCTTGAAGATCAAGACTTTGCAGATGATTTGGCTCTAATAACAAAAAAATAATTGGATATGCAAAAAACGGTGAACAACGCTTGACCAACCTGACTCGAAATAAATGGGATCAAAACGAAAGTCATGTGTATAAACACCAAATTGGATCCCTCAATCTCCAAATAAAAATTGAGTGTGTAAGTGAACCAATGGAGACACATAAAGACATCAAGAATAGACCTGCAAAAACAAAAGAGGCATTTGCCAGACTCAGACCAGTTCGGAGATCAAAATGATACAGTGATGTAGGGAAGTGAATTTTGGGGAGTGTGTGAGTTAGATAGAAAAAGCCTGAAGACTTTCTACACTTTGAATGATTATGGTTCACTGGTACACTGAAGCATTGTTAAATGATGAACTAAAAATAAGAACACTGGGGAGTAAATTCAGAGCCAATGAGTCAATGTATCAAGAAAAATAGGCTGCGATGGACATGTATTAAGAATGAATGAAAAGAATACAAATACCAAACAGAGGTCTACAATGGGCACCGCAAAGGTGAAGAAAAGTAGGACTACCAGCAATAACATGAAGGTAAACAATCACGAAAGAGCTCATCCAAATGGGAATGACATCGGGAGAAGCGAGGATAAAGGCAAAAGATCGGCTTGAATGGAAAACAAAAGTTATGAACCTATGGTCAACAAGGAGTCTCTAAGGAAGAAAAAAAAAAGATGTCGAAAGTTAAATGATTAGCATTATATTTATCCAAACTTTCTTCTTAATAGAGTGCTCTTTGCTCTTTTAATTGTAACTATATTGGATTTACCAACTTGGTAATATATCCCTTACACTTAATTGAATTTAATTCGCTAAATAATCTTTGTCATTTTAATGTGTATAATAAGCTTTTATTGTTATAAATATAAATTTTTCTGCTTTTTTTTTTACTAGACATTTAAATTATTCCATGGGAATTCAACTTATTTAAGCAAATAAATAAAAAGTCTATCTAGTCGTGAAATACATCATGTGCAAATTTTTATAACAAAAAAAATATAAACAAAAATAATGATACTTCAAAAAGCCCTAAAATTTCTCAGGGAATCGGATAATACGGAATTCAGGTATAACCAATTTGTCTTATTTTCATCAATCTTTACTTAATTAATTGAATCAATTGGAAAAATTTATAAGTGTTCTGAAATTCTTCCAAACCTTGTCTTAAAATCATTATTTTTAATAACTGGAACGTAAACTAAATTGACAAATTTCAATTATTTTATTTTTAAACTTATCAAATTTAATCTTATCTGATTTAAATTTAGCATTAATTTTATAAGGTAAGCCAAATTTTAAATGCCTAGCTAAATTTTAAACTCAAATAAAGTAAATTGATACCATGGTATTTTATCATTATATACCAGATGTTGCAAATTACAATATATATTCTTGCCAAATAGTTAAGATTGATTTAGAAAAAATTAATATAATTTTTAATTACTATTTAATTAAACTTTAATATGTGAATATTTTTTAGTAAAATAAAATTTACCTCTTAAGGGTTCATCAATCAGCGCCAGGAATAGTGTCAAATAGATCAGCATTTCTTCTCTCGATTAACATTACTATGCAAAAAATATAATAAAATAAAATCAATATAATTATCTAAAGAATTAAAAAAAAATTTTAATCATCTAAAACAATATTGCGTAATTTAAATAACAAAAATAAATTAAACGTTTTAAGTCATAAAATTTTAAATCACTGATTGACTTAGAAAATAATTTATTTCCTTAGTAAATAATCTAGAATTCATGCAACAAGAATAAATCTCTCTTTTCTAATAGAAAACTTGTTAATAATTGATAAATTTTATTTTATATTCCCTGCGCACAATTAATGGCATGATATTGCTTGTGCATGATTTCGCATAGCTCTTGTAATTACATATTAGAAGAGCTCGGCTGGTCATCCAAATTGGTCGGATATTAAACTTATTCTAAAAATTATACTCACTCGGGGGCTTAATATTGATTTTTGGGTATTCGAACAACATAAGAATAGGTAGTGGAGCATTTCATTCAGGATGCTTTATCTAAATATTTAATAGCATAATTCTTCCCGTCTCTTTGTGGCTCCTTTTTAGCGCCCTTAACAATTTTGCTTCCGATTCATTAAATATTTAAGCCTAAAAATTCTCCTTTCTATCTGTCACTTCTAATTTTATTTTTTATTTGTTTAAATCTTTTGCCTAATTACTCGTAGACTGAAAATTCGCTCAACAAATTTATCTTAATAATTGTAGATAATTTTTCTGATTAATCCTGTGACTCAAAGGCCTTCGTTTGCTTAAAAAGTTTATTTTAAAATAACCCTAATTACACAATTAAAACACTAGCTTAAAGATTTTAAGTTTTTAAATGCTTGTTTTTTCCTATTGCCTAATTAAGATTTGCATTTTTCCCACTTTTTGCCTACATATCGAAAAAAAGGAATAGAATTTTAATATTTTTTTGCACTTTTTTACTTTTAAAGGTTAATAAGCCTCTCTGCTTATTTTGGCTGCATTTTTTGACTCATTTATAAAAAACTCTAATTTTTAAATTTTAAATTGTTTTTCTCTAAAATTAATTTGTACCTGCTTGTAGTCAACTTAAATAAGCTAAAAATAGATAAATATAAAACATAAAGTTTTAAGTCCTTCCTAAATCTCAATATCTTATAGAATTTTGTTTATCTAACTAAAACAAAACTGTTCTTTCAAATCAAATTAGATTTTATAGATAAAACTCTGTTCTTTTATTCATATAGTTTATTTTCAAAATTAAATTAATTAAATTCAGAAACTAAAATTGATAATTATAAATCAAAAAAATATATTTTTAATTAAAATTGAAAATTTTCAAATTCACCAAGGAAAAATCTTATACTTTCTTCACTTAAAATTAAAAGCAAATATTAATTGATTGATTATTTAACAATTTTTAAAATTTCCACCCGATCTAAATGTTTGAATTGTAATTCTAGTCCTAATTACTTGCAAGATTATTTGTTCTGTACATAAATGACCTACCTGACTGCGTTTCAAATAGAATGGAATTGTGTGCAGATGACTCAAAAACACTTGGCATAGTTAATAATGTTTATGAGAGCGATGCTACAGAAAGATCTGGATGCAGTATGTCAATGGATAGAGGTCTGGCGTATGGGACTGTGTGCTGAAAAATGTAAAGTAATGCATTTCGGCAGACTAAATGGAAGGCGTAAATAAACTCAAAAATGCAACAGGAATGTTATACTTGCGACCACAGAGTGTGAAAGGGATTTTGGAGTGATGGTTTCATCAGATTTGAAGTGGACCAGCCAAGTGAAAAGTGCTTGTGCGAAAGCGAGTAAGGTACTTGAAATGCTAAAGCGAACGTTTACAAGTAGAGAGGAAAGACTGTGGGTAAGATTGTATATATCCATGGTGATACCACACCTAGACTACGCAGTACAGGTTATGAAAATGGACGTGAATGCAAAAGGTGCATGAAAAAGGTGCAAGAAAAGGCAACAAAAATACCATTGTCTGTAAGAAACATGCCGTATGAAATGAGGCTGACAAAACTAGGACTTGACAAAGCTGAGTGAAAGAAGGGTGAGAGGGGACTTGATTGAAATGTACAAATTAGTTAATGGAATAGAAAAGGTAAGCTTGGTCAAGAATCTAGTGAAAAAATCAGAAAACAAGGGACCAGCCGGGGGATTAAGAGGAAATAGCATTAGAGTCCAGAGAGAAAGTTTCTCAGCTAAAATTAGAAACGATTTTGCGGCTGCAGTAAGTGCCAGACATGTATTTTTTTCAAATAGAGTAGTTCCGCATTGGAATAAGTTGCCAGAAAATGTGGTGAAATCCAAGTCAATCGATAATTTTAAAAAGGCTGCTACAGCTCTACACGGCCAATTGGTGGTGATGGGCTACATGTTAGGTGTCGCAGCGAGAACTACTACTACTACTACTACTACTACTACTACTAAGACTCGAACAAAAATAAACCATTCATTAAATACTAACCAAGTTTGGAATAAAATAAAAAAAAGCCATAGAAATATTTAATTATCAATAGTTCTTGTTCCTTCAACCTTTTCGAACAATCAATCTTTCTTTTGGAAAATTTATAAAAATCTCTGGACATGGACTATCGGATTTCCGACTAATAAAAGTAAAATCTTAATGAGTAATGACCTAAAAGAGAATATTAAAATTTGAGCAAGCGGATATTGTTTTATTAAATTAATGCATAAATTTTCTATTAAATTCGGAATAACAGAAGCATTCGAGAAAGCCATGCTAAGTAATATATAATGAACTTTAAATTTAATAAATGGTCCTTCAGAGATTTAGATAAATAGCCATCTTGAAATAACACACTTCAAGTTTCGCTTTAAAATGCTAAATAAACTCCATTCAGCCATTTGGTTTTATATAAATTGGTTCAAATTTTCAAACTTTCATTAATTACCAAGATAAATTAAATCTGAATAAATATCAGCATGATTTTAAATAAAAATAATTCTATATTTTCTAAAGCATATTTGTCTAGCTCAAATTACGGAATTGAATATTAAAAAAAAATTGATATCTAGGAATAGTTAAATAATTTGTCCCAAAACCGACTAAAATAGATCAACTAAAAATAATTTGTATAAAATTATTAGCTGTTAACTAGCTTCCAATTTATTAGTTCATTTTTGAAATAGTTTCATATGGCACAATTTTTAGAAGCCATTTAACCAACTTTTAAAATCGTTATGACAATCTATTTCCATCATAAAGTTTCATTATCAATTATCTTAGGAAAACCTTTTAAAAGAAATAATATTTATTTTTTATAAATCGAAGCTTATTGCTTTAATTGAAAGATTTTTTTTTGAAAACAATTGCGTAACTTGCTTCTTGGTTCTAATTTCTAAGCCAATTTTTACACCAATTTAAATAATCTTCCATTTGGATATTTTTTTTGTTTTAAGCAAATTTAAAATAATTTGCTCTTGATGCAATAAAGGGCTTATTTAGCACAATTTGATAAGTAAATCAATATTTTTAATTAACTTCAAAAAAATTTATTCCTAATAATATATGAATTAAAATTAGATTTATTTATTTAAGTTATTAAGAGACTAATTTTGCTTGATTTTTGTTTTAATGGACCCTATTTATCGAAAATATCATGCTAATTTGGTCTTGAAAGATAAGCAATTATTATTTTTAGAAATAATTTAGATTCAAGGTTAATTGAACCAAAAAAGATTGCTTTTCTCATTAATTTTAGCTTATTAGGATAAATATAACAATTTTTATATGTTGATTTATTAACAGCATTTTTTGTGTTTAATCTTTATAAATCTTAACAAATCATGTCTTTAAGATATTACCCAAATTATCAAATTAAATTATATTTAATAGTAGTGTAGTAGTGGTTTAAACTGCAGCTTAGAGGTTATTTGGAATTTTTTAGACATTTTTTTATGAATATTAGAATTCAGGTTTTTTAAAAATGTATAATTTGTTTGTTTGTTATTTTGACATAATTTTTTAAATTAGACAAAATTTAGTTAATATGATAGCCAAGTTATTATTTAGCAAAGAATGATCCGCTCAATTTTTGATTATTCTTTCATTTGACTTTGGTGCCTTGAAAGGTGCAAAAATTCCAAAACAAAATTTTAAGACACACCAAATTCTTTCCAATCAAAACAAGAATCACTGACATGCATAAACAGCTCAAATTGGACTTTATATAAACACGTTCCAAAGTTCTGATCATATATAATCAATAAATTGTTTATCAAAAAATAAAACCACCAACAATTAAAATGAGACCTTTATTAATTTAAGTCAATTGATGATACTTTAAACGCTAAGTTCACCTCACTCTACTTAGATTTCAAAACAATAGTTTCTACATGAAAACTTATTGACTAAAAACTATAAACTTATTTTTATTATAATAACTATCACAAAACTCATTTAATTTACTAACTCTTGGCTAAAAAGAAGGACTTAATTCCATTCTGAGTGGCCTGAGGTTCTTCTCAAAATAATCTAGAAATAAATAAATATTATTAGATTAAAAATTAAAAAAAAACTAATCAATTATTAAAATGCAATTGATAAGTTTAAATTTAATTAAAATCAATTTTTTATAATTTGAATATTAAGCTTACTTGCACTTTATTATTTTTGAAAATAAAGTTTGATTAACTTCAATATCTTATCATGTACCCTTGAAAGCACTTTTTTGAAGCGGCCAAAATAAAAGCCAAAAAATTTTATATGGTTTTATATGGTAAAAAAAATGGTTCTGTAGATGCAGTTTAATGCAACATACATTATTTAGAAAATTATGGTAAATTCTTCACATTGAATTAATCAGTGCCTCAAAGTGTCATGCATTTTTTAAAGATTTTTGATTTTTTGTGATGATCTTCAAGAAATATCGTAGCTGATGCAACATTTTTATTGGTGTTGGATGCGGCCAGAGCAAACCGGCCTATTGAGGGACGGTTTTTAATCCCTAGACAGTCCAAACAATAAAATATTTTATATTAAATATAAATTTAAAAATTTTAAAAATTAGCAATAATAAAAGGATTTTAATATAAAATAGAATATATTAAAATGATCAAATATTAGAATAATGAATATTAGACCGCCAGAGTGTCCACATGTACAGATCCCAACTTTAATTTTTATCATATAGACGACCACGTTTACTTTTTTGAAACAAAGTTTTTAATAAATAATTTATTAATTATTGATTATTAATTAATATTTAAAAATTAAAAAATGAGCTATTGTTTTTAATAAATTATTAATAAATATTAGCTATTGAATAATTAATAAATGTTTAATACCTACCCAGGTCGGAAATCTTATTTAAGATCTTATAAGATTGAATAAGACAAAAAATCCATTCAAGATCTTTTACCGTTCCTAAAAATTATCTTTGTTTTTCTTATTTAATAAGATTTTTTATGACTAATTTTAAGGTTCTTGATTAGAATCTTAACGAATCTAGATGGAAAATTTCTTATAATATCTTAACTTGATCTTAATTAAGATTCTTAAGTCGATTCTTTTAAAATCTTTGCCTAAAAGTTAATAAAAGTTCCTTATAAGATCTCATTTTTAAGTATTTCAAAGTCATTTTAAGATAAGATTTTTCAAGAAAATTTTTTAAGATCTTATTTTCTAATAATGAATAATCGTTTGCTATTAAGATAATATTAAGATCTGGTAAGTTATAAGAAGAAAATATCTAAAAAGTCTTAATAAAAAATAAAATAAGAAGAAAGTAAGATTTTTAATGGAATTTTTATTTTAAAGTGTTTTTTAATAAGATGACTTTAAATATTTAATCGTGTTCATCTTCATTTAGATACTTAATTAAATAAAATACATTGTCACTTTCTTCATAAATAATACACTTTGATATGATATCAAGAGCATTAATTATCAATATATCGTCTGTTTTTTCACAAACTGATAAAAAATTGTCAAAAATATTGTTCCGCTTTAAAGTTTGAAGATTGTCTGGAATTCTTACTTTACTTTCATCAAAAAGACATGTCTTAGTCGTTTTTAAAGCAAACAAAAGAACATGAAAAAAAAATTTTCAATCTCTATAAAATAATTAACTAAACCAAAAACGATTTTCCTTCAACTGTGTACTTTATAGAAAAAAAATATTTTCACCACCTTTTTTGTAATTTATAGAATGAAAAATTGAGCTTTCTATCGAAATTTTTAAAAAAATAAAAACATCATCATCAAATTTTTCAATCTCAAATTGTTCTAGCTTAAATCGATTTAATTTTCTTTTTGAATTCGACACTAAATGTTGAACTCTTTTTTGGTTAAATTTCTTTTCTCGTGTAAACTCAAAACAAAATCGCATAACTCTGAATTGTCATTATTGTGTTCAAGATCTTGTAAACGACTAAGAAGCTCAAAATGTAATCCTTCATCTAGAAAATTTTAAGATAGATTATCAAAATCTTACTCTAAATGAAATCACTTGTTTCGTTTCTCTAAAAAAAAAAGATATTCTAAGATAATAAGTTTTTATTTAAATACAATTAAATTACAATTAAAGATCTTATATGGATCTTCTAAGAAAGAAAAGTCTTAATTTTACTTTTTTTCCTCCTTAGAAATCTCTTATAAGATCCGATACCGAACCATGCAAAGTTCTGTTACTGAAAGTATAAGATCTTGTTTCAAGCTCTTACTCAGAATAAGGTAAGTTTCTTGATCTGATCTTAAGTAAGATCTTATCAAGATTTAGGTCATGGGTAGTTCTAAAAAAAACTTTTAATTTTATCATTTTATTTTTTTTTAATTAAGACATTATTTCCAATTGAGAGAAAAATGATCCATCGTTTTAAAATTAAGTTTTTTCTAATTTTAAAAATATATTAGTATAAACAAAAATTAATTATTTTCCAATGAAATTTAAATGTGTCAATAAAAAGGTTATACTGAGCTGAATAATAATTTTCTTAATTTTATACTTATTTTTCATGAAAACACTGAATGCTTGAAAAATTTTTAATTTTTTAAATAATTACTGACCTAAAAATATTTTAGATTAATATAAGACTAAAATACAGAAAAAATAATTAAACTAGTCTGTCAAACTAAATAAATGTATAGGCCCAATTAAATTTATATCGATTTTAATAATTCGAATAATATGAGTAAGTATTTTTCTTTTACTTATGCGAATATCTACTTTAAAAAATTTATATTTTTAGCAATATATTGCTATAGAAACACTTATTCTGGCACTCAAAAAAATTAGAATTTATAAATAAATGATCAATTCAATTTGTAAATATCATTCCAGAATTAACCATTGTTAGCTTTGATTCCTGGCACAACTATCACTATGATACATCTTAAAAATGCTTTACCAAGACCAAGATTTCTGCTTATTTTCCTGGTAAAAAAACTAATTCGAATTTTAATCAAAAATATTGTTATTCTCGTCTTTGTCATGTGCACCTTTCTTATCTATTTTCTTATCTATAACACCAAAAAAGCAACTTTTATTTCAGAAGTAGTGGATACACAAAGTTATCTATCAGAGTATAAAAATTGGATTGAGGTAAAAAATAAATTTTCTTCTGACAAATACAAGTCAATTACAAAATCCAAGCGAGAACTAAAACAAGCTGATTTGTACAACTTGGACTTTTTAATTCTCGAATATACCACGACTTTTGGCCAGTACAAATATTGCCAGCGTTTTCCCAATCTGGAAAAGATATCTTATGCTGAGAAAGGATCTCTCTTTTTGAAAGAGTGTCCGTATAAAAATTGCTTGTTCACATGCGATAAGAAAATACTCAACGATGCTAATGCGGTGGTATTTAGTGCCACAGACTTGGAAAAAATGCTAGAAAGTGAGGAAAATCTTTTGGAAAATTTGCTAGAAGAAGAGATTGAGCGCGAGAAACAAGTATGGATTTTATGGAATGATGAGGCCAATAGAATAAAAAGAAATCTTGACAAATTTCACTTCAATTGGACAATGTCTTACAGAATCGAGTCGGAAGTATCAGACTGTTCCTATGGATGTAAATATAGAACAAAAAAAAAAGATGAACAAAATTTTATAGAAAAAATAAAACATGAATTTTATGCCAGAAAAAATGAAGCTGTTTGGTTTGTGAGCAATTGTGATCCCAAGTTTAGAATTAGCTTTGCCAAATCTTTAAAAAAGTACTATCCAATAAAAGCATTTGGCTCATGTTCAAGCTTTTTGAACCATGAATATTTTTTTAAATTTATAAATTATATTTTATCAGACAAATGTACTTTTGAATCGGGCTGTGAACAAGAAAAACTGGCCACAAACAAATTCTATCTTTCGTTTGAGTCAAAAAATTGCTCAAACTATTTGACAGAAAAAGTTTGGAAAATGTTGCATATTGGCATTATACCAGTGGTAATTCAGCCTGCTAAAACATTCTACGAGGTCAATTTACCTCCTAATTCGTTCATACATGCACAAGATTTTGACTTTGATGCGCAAAAATTGGCAAATTATCTCCAATTTGTTGCCAATGACTTCAATACATATTACAGCTATTTAAAGTGGAAGCTAGATTACCAAGTGGTTTTTTCTGCTTTGCAAACCGAACGCAGAAGAATGTGTGAGCTATGCACTAGATTGAATACAGAAGACTCGCTTATCTATTACACCAGTGTGTCCAGCTTTTTCAATGATCAATGCAAAATTAATTAAAAAATTTATTTAAATAGATTATTAAAATAATTTCAAGTTATATTTAAAAAGAAAATTAAATTATGAACTACAGAGATTTTAAAATGGAACAGCTAGAGCTGAATCTCAATCAAGTTATGATAAATCAAGTTTAAAAATTGAAAATTAATTGATTAGTTAGGTAAATGAATTTAATAAACTTATTTTATTAAAAAAAATAGAAGTAGGTCATTTTGATCATTTAGATGTTAAGCATAAGTTCTGGATATAGGGCCCGAAATTCCAATCTCTTATTTAGTAGCAGATTATACAATTAGGTGTTAATGGTTATTATATTAATCTCTTATGCAAAGAGCTTAATCTCTCATGAGACTTAAACATACCAAATTATTCTTACATGCTTCTTATTTTATGAAATTTACCTGTCTTAAGAGTCTTCTTATCACAATTTTCTAGGATTTTTATGGGTCAAAAATTATGCTTAATTAAAATAAGTCTAAGGTAATTCTTGACCAAAGCTCTGGAAAGAATTCACTAAAAGGTTAAGATCAGCTAGAAGTTCAATTCATGTGGGCTCTTTTAAAATGTGAAAAATTGTCTTAATTTTACTGTGAGGATGTTTTGAAAAGCTTTCAAGCGTGTTAAGCTGAACAAATTTATGAACCAAGTAAGATATTTCAGCATCTGAGACAACTTGTCGTACTCTTTTGAACAAATCCGCTCAAGTTACGTCATGGTCTTACCAGTAACCGTGTTTAACTATTTGTTTTTTATATTCTATAAATTAATTTTTTTAAAGAACTTTTTTTGACTTTTCAAATGTTTAAATAATGTGCTAAATCTTTTTCAGCATTCTTAGAAAAGATTTTTAAAGCGTCCTTTTTAACTGGTAGGATGCCAACTACTTGGAAGGAGGCTAATATAACGCCATTATGGATTTTGGTTTGGTGAGATGAACCACCGGAGCTAATTATTATTATTATTATTATATTTAAAATTAGATACGAATCCTAAAAATTGTCACCTCCAAATTCACTTAAATGCTAACCATTCAAGAACCAAAGTCTGAAATAAAACACAAAATTCTAATTATTCTGAAAATTTGAAACAAATTATAAAAAATTAATTTTATGATAAAAAAAAACAGATCAGATCTATGTAATAAAATTATTTGATGTTTTTGATTAATTATTTCAGGATCATTCAAATAAAATAATTGTTTTTTTTATCTTAAACTTAACTTTTTGTCAAAAACTTTATTTTCTAATATTTCATTTTTTACAAATTAATCTTCAATAAAAAATTATCTCTTCCAAAGTGAGTTATTTTATTTTCGATTAAAATTAATTAATCCTAGGCACAAGCAATTTATATTCAGAGATAAAGTTCCTAATTAATGCAAAATACGCAACTTTATCAATAATTATTTTTTTCTATCCATATAGAACTAATAAAATTCAGGTCATTTTTGAAAATTTGGTTTAGATAGTTCAAAATTTTTACAAAATTTATACAGGTTGATATTTTTTTTGAAGCACTTTATTTTTGCCTATTAATCTTGGAAACTTGAAACCAAATTTTATAAATAATTGTCTATTTATTTAAATTAGAGTAAGATCAATGAATAAAATCTCAAAGCAATATTTTACTAGATTGGTAAGTTCAAGACTGCTAAACTAAAGGTTTTGTCTAAGTAAATTTTCCAATTTTAGAACTATCTAAAAGGATAAATTGACATGTTTTTCTAACCAAATTTGTTAACATTTAATAAAAAAGTAATAATAAAATAAAATAAAAATAGAATTTGAACACAGTTAAAAAATATTTATCACAATTAGAATAAGATTTAGAAATATACCATTCCATTAATTTTACTTATAAGTTATAGTAAAAATAGACAAAATTGCTTTATTTTTAGATATTAATTTTTTCCCAAATTGAAATCTAAATATTTTGAAATTTATTTATTTTAAGTCATGTAGTTCTGACAGCAGACGTTACCACGGAACTCATCACCATTTTATCTATGAAATAACCTTTAGAATATTTAAACCAAATTTAAAATCACTAAAAAGATATCTAAAAATACCCCAAGAGAACTGTATGCATAAGTTAACCTGCTTCAGGTCTGATTAATTTTATCAGTTTTTGGACTTTAAGTAATTAAGCCAAGAAATAAATAAAACAAACAAGTTTAGTTTAAAATTTATTAGATGGAATTTTAAACAAGACTTAAATGATTTTACAAAATCTTAAATTCAGGTACTGATCCTTGTGGTCTTGAAGAAATCTTGATGAAAAACATCTAAAAAAAAACCAACTATAGTTTTAGAAATTCAAATGACTACACCGTATCTTCCAAAGAAAAGTTTAATGATTATTATGAAAAATCTTTTGATTATTTTTATTCTAAATTTATCAATCATCTGCTAGTAGATGAATTGAAATCAAATTTTGTTTTTTTTTTAATATAAAAATATTTAATATTAAATTTTGTGAATTATTTTCTCAATTTGATGTTAATTTCAAAAAATTAATTTTTTAAATTTTTTCAAGTTCTAACTTTTTTTATCAAAAAATATGGACGATCATGTCTCTATAGGTTTTGACCATCGGTCTCTTAGGTCGTGTTGAAATATGAAAAAAAAAGTATTTTTTAAAGTAGAATATAATAGAATTGATAAGTTTAAACTAAAGGCCCAGCTCGGTACCACACAGGTACCACTTCGTCAATGAAAACTGTTCCAAAATATGGAAATAAGATTCGACCTTTTTAGCCTTTGCAAACCGGCTATTTTCTTCTTCTTTTTTAGATATTTTATAAAATCTATATAGAATTCTCCAAAGATAAGTTTACAGAAAAGTTCATCCCAGTTTATTAAATGCTTTACTGTCATCAAGAAATTTTAGATTTAGTCGAGAGCAAAAATATAAAAATATGTTCCTATTAACTCTTTTTTCTGGTACTCTTTATTTTGGTATGCATTTGTGACTATCTTTGGAATTGGTGATAGGAAAAAAAATTAAATCTTGTAAGATCATAACCATATATTATTATAGATAAAAAAGTATTGTAGATAAAATCATGTCCATGAATTTCATACGACCAACGATCAATTAAACAAAATATAGCTTTATTTTCTACATCTAATTCTATGCTGACTTTTTATCAGTTATTCGGCTTATCCAAGTGAAAAAATAATATCTTAAAAGGTTTTTCATTCTTAGGAAAGACAGCATAAAAGACAGCAGATAAAGCTCTGGTCGATTTTTCATTAGCCTATGGCCTTGGCTACCTTAAACAAGAGATTTCAGACGAAAAGCAAACATTGGATAAACTTTGGAAGCTTTTAGAAAAGATAAGTCACGAATAAACAAAGAAGTGCGTCAAAGAATGATGGATTTACCTAGCAAGCTAAATTTATATAAACCTTAAACCTTTGACGCATTCAAAATAAATAAATAAAGATAAAGTATTTCAAAAAAATACGATCAACTTGAATTAAATTTGTTTAATTAATTAAAATAATTATTATAAAATGGAGGATAGTGTCGACTTGCGTCTTCTTGCTTCAAATTTCATTTAATTTTTTTTAATTAAAAAAATAATTTCCTAAATTCAAAAAAACTTGAATATTTTTTTTTGAAAAATTATCATTATAATTTGATAATGTTTTTAGAGATAGATTTTTGGGATTGAGAACAAGAGATTTGTTAAGCTCCTGTTTTAAATTAATATAATAATAATGAAAAATAATGAAAAGGGAATAATTATTTTTTATAAATTAATTTATTTAAAAGCTTGTGTCAAGATTGTAATGCGTGATACAGGAAAAGGATTTAACTTCATGACTTGAAATTTTATTTTAAAAATTGACGGAACTATTTTAAATAGATGTTTTTAGATAAATGAATAAAAATGAATTTTATCTTCTCAAATAGAAATCAATTTGAATTTTGTTCACATTTATTAAAAGATTTCAAAAGAAATTAATTAATTGTTTAATAAACACCACTTGAAGCAAAAAATCCTTTTATAAAGTATTTTTATTTTATCTAAATTTACAAAAATGGATTATGATGAAAGCGATTTTGAGTTTATAAGAAAAAAATTAATTCGAATCTTCAACTCGGGTAAATTAGATCAACTAATAATTTTTTACAATTAACCAACTTTTTAAGGATTTTTTATCCTGTTGTTAATTGCAATGCTTTCATTGCAAATATCTTGGGTCTACATTGGCACAAAAAATTTGATGAATTGTCCCATACAGCCCAAGTTGCCAATTTATCTATTTGTTTTTGGCTCAGTTGGTCTAGTGAAAATAGCCAATGTGTTTTATGAGTTGTGGAGACTAAGAAAAATAGACAACTTGGAACAGAGTGAAATAATAAGTGTGTCCAGATTCGACCATCAAGGAAGCGGGTCAAGAGATATTGATTCAAATGATACGCAACTTGTGGACGGCATAATAACTGGATTTCTGGTTTTGTGGTTTTTATTGGGTAATTATTGGACTTTTTCGATTTGGAAACCAAGCTTTCACCAGCCACCAGAGATTGACTCGCACAAATGGTGCTCAGAACGTCTCTATACGGCCTGTTTAACTCAAATTATTATCATTTACTGCATGTGTTTTTGTTTTTTGGTACTTTTGTTTATTTTATTGATTATGTCACGATTGGATAGCTTAAGAAAATTTTTAAACTCAAATCACGAAGACGGGTTGAGCTCTTCAACCTGAGTTTGTTTAAATTTAAAATTGTTATAAAAAATTTCAACTAATTGCTTTGTATTGAATAATTTTAATTAAATATTCGAATAGGGATATATAAAATTTTTACTATATAATACAATTATAGTATTTTATTAATAAATGTTTTAAGGTAAAGTTTAAAATTTTCGATCTAAATGGCTTAGTGGAGATATTTTTTAAAAATTATCAAAATCCAAAGTTGTTTTTAAGTTTTTCAAGTCAGGTTTTTGACTTTTTTTAAAAAATTTTAAAAAAAATTCGTCTAAAGAGGTTTATTTTTTATCAAGTTTTCGTTTTTCATTAAAAATTTAAATGTGAAGTTTAGGGTTTTTTGAATTTCGAAAAAATTTGATCATTTACTTGCAAATTATAAGTAATTTAGTTGACTTAAAATTTAACGGGTGCCAAATAATGCTTGTCCTATACTTTAATTATTAAAAAAAAATATCATGCAATAAAATTTCATTAGATAAACTAATTATTATTTTTCAAAAATAATCATGTTTTTTTTAATTATTTATTTTTTTCACATGTCCAGCCCGTAAGTGTCATCAATAATCCTTGGCAAAATTGTCCTTGGTGGTTTACAAAATTGCTAAAAAATCAAACTTGATTATAAAAAAGCCACTCATTTTATAGCTCTTATTCTAGGTAATAAATTTCAGACAAATATCTAATTCTGATCAAAAGATATTAAAATAAAACTATCATTTACTCAACTTTCACTTATTCAAAAAATTGTAAAATTTTGATGTTTTATAATCATGACTTCTGTAAAAATCATCTGAATAAAATAAGTTATGGCTCATTTTAATCAAGATTAAATTCTGTATAAACAGATATATCAAAGTGATATTCGAATTTTGTACGTTTTTGGACTATACATGACACTTACGGGCTGGACATGTGAAAAAAATAAATAATTAAAAAAAACATGATTATTTTTGAAAAATAATAATTAGTTTATCTAATGAAATTTTATTGCATGATATTTTTTTTTAATAATTAAAGTATAGGACAAGCATTATTTGGCACCCGTTAAAATTTAAGTCAAGTAATGACTTTGACTTAAAACTGGGACTTATAAACAAGTCTCTTAAAATCGTTGCTCAAATGAAACCAAAGCTATATATCTTTTCTGCTTGACAACATTTTAAGTATTCAAGACAGCTTAAATATCTATCTTAGAAGCTCAAATCTACACTAGAAATACATTGCAACGAGGCTAGTTACAGACTGTAACTAACTCAAAGAGAAGGACAACGAGTAACAACCATCATTGCCTAACAAGCTTATTTAAAAGAGACTTAATATGAGTTTTAAAAACACATGTATTTCCTTAAAAAAATTTTTAAATCTATTTAAGGAACATTCAGCTTTTTACAATTAAGAGATACTAGGGTCGACACAGGATGGTAAACAAAAATTTATCTAAAAAGACAATTTCTATAATTTCTTGTCTTTTTGGTCATTCAATCATCAAATTAAATTGAAAATAAAATTTCTCGAAAGAAACTAAGATACTTGATGATAAGTTTTTTATACCTTCAGATGATTCTAATTAGATTACTGATTATGAATTTAAGCGTTATCGATCTGGAAAATTCACGACTTTTGATCATTTTGTAAAGTCATTTAATATATGGTGACTTGATAAAGATAATTGTCAAGATTGGAAACAGGTTAATGCACTTGTCCTAGTTTTCTTCAAGATTATATATTCAAGCATGTGGTTGGTATGGCTATTAGATTAAAAGAAGTCAGTCCTCCATTAATAGCTAAATAAGTAAGAAAGAGAAGCAGAGAATAATTATTTAATAATTTTTATAATACTCAACAATAATCTGGACCCAGTTTTTATTTCATTTTCTATAAATTTGACAAAAATAAATAAATACTCTAAAAATATTTATTTTTACACCCAAATAATTAATATAAATATCCATTTAAAATTAATAATCCAAATTTAATTGTATTATTAATTTATTTTATTATATTAAATTCTATTCTTAAAAATTATATTCTTAAATCAAAATTTTTATCTACATACTTAGGTAGCTTGTAAATTTTTTGCGTCATAAAACGATCCAATAGGCTTTAGGTCACTTTTATCGCTTTCTAGATATTTTTAAGGGTTGTATCAAATCATATCTATGTAAGAAAAGTCATCTATAATTGAAAAAATGGCCTATCTTAAACGTATCACGTGAAAAAGCGTAAAATAAAGATTAATTATTAATTCATTAATAAAATATTTTTTAAGCATCAAATGATTTACTTAAAAATTTCCATTAAAAAAAAACTCCCTATTGCCTGTTGTTTTATCCTAGTGGTAATTGTTTTTATTTCTTTTCCAAAAAATGGTGATGTCAAAAAAAGAATAATTATAAGAGAAGAATATATTAACACGAATAACTACATTGAGCAATATAAATATGTGAAAAAACTAAAAGGAAACTTTTCACATAATTCAAAATGGAAAAATGTTTTACCAGAAAAGCGAGATTTAAACATCGCTTATGGAGAGATATTGATTCTAGAATATACTAAAGTTTTTGGCTCGACCAAGTTTTGTCACAAATTTGACCAGCAAAATTCAGAAAAAGCAAAAAAAGAATTATACTTGAACGAATGTCCATTTAAAAATTGTGTTTTTACATGCGATAAAAGCCGTGCCAAAAATTCACAAGCGCTTATATTCCATCAGACTGATTTACAAGACGATTTAAAATATTTTTTTGGCTACTTTTATAAACCTGATTTTGAAATATTTGATAGAAAAAATCAAGTATGGATTTTATGGAATGATGAGCCATTTAAAGTTGACAAAGTTCTAGATAGTTTTTATTTTAACTGGACAATGTCTTATAGATTGGAATCTGAGATCTCAGATTGCTCTTATGGATGCATTTATAAGAATCGAGATCAAGATAGTGAAAAATTTTATAAAAATATAAAGTTAAATTTTAAATTTAGAAAAAATGAAGCTGTTTGGTTTGTGAGCAACTGTGCGGCTAAGTTTAGAATTAACTTTGCCACTTCACTTAATAAACACTTTCCAGTAAAAGTGTTTGGATCATGTTCGGACTTTTTTGAGTCTTCAAAAAAAATTTCAAATGACCTTTGTTCAAGGGACTCACTTTGTGAAATTGAAAAGCTGACCACAAACAAATTCTATCTTTCGTTTGAGTCAAAAAATTGCTCAAACTATTTGACAGAAAAAGTTTGGAAAATGCTGCATATTGGCATCATACCAGTGGTAATTCAGCCTGCTAAAACATTCTACGAGGTCAATTTACCTCCTAATTCGTTCATACATGCACAAGATTTTGACTTTGATGCGCAAAAATTGGCCAATTATCTCCAATTTGTTGCCAATGACTTCAATACATATTACAGCTATTTAAAGTGGAAGCTAGATTACCAAGTGGTTTTTTCTGCTTTGCAAACCGAACGCAGAAGAATGTGTGAGCTATGCACTAGATTGAATACTGAAGACTCGCTTATCTATTACACCAGTGTGTCCAGCTTTTTCAATGATAAATGTATTACAAACTAAAAATATTAACTGGTTGAGTATTAACCTTGTTGTTAGGTAAAAATTTCTTTAGTTAGACAATAATGATTAATTTAAATTATTTCATAAAAATTTTCTTTTATTCTATTTAATAAAAACTGTTTAAAAAAAATAAATAATTCCATTTTTTGAAATTATAGTTTTAATTTTTTAAGTTTATCAGTTATTTAATAATTATATTTATGTGTTTCAATTTTATACTTAATGATTAATTAACACTAAGATGGTGAAAGAAAGATGATAACAATTGATAGAGATATGAAAAAAATTAGATATTTTGTAGTTCAAGATGTCATAAAGTAGTCTTGGGATCGGTACAAGCGGACATCAATCTGGCCAGCCAATTTATTTATTTATTTATTTAAAATATTATTTGAGGAAGTCCTCAGGCCACTCAGAATGGATCATAGTCCTTCTTTTTAACCTAACGATTAAAATATTGAATTAAATATTCAAGAAAAGAGAAACTTTATGTATACATCAGAGCACAAAAATGATTATAGCAGAATAAAATAATATAAATTTAATTTATAAAGTATAAAGTTGATAGGTAACTAAAGGTTAAACGATTTACTAAATAATTGTTTTTTTAAAATTTTCAAATAAGTTGTTGAACTTATTGTTTGGAACAGGAGGGTTTGTCAGGTAGTCATTTAAATCTTCTAATAGTTGCTGGTGATCCACATCCACTATTTTTGTAGGAATTTATTCAACAGTTGTTCAGATCTGGTTGATATCATGTCAATATTTAGACTCTTATGGATGGTATTGATCTTAGTTTTCAGTGGGAAGTATTTGATATGCCTGAGTATTTTGTTTTGCATTTTTTGTGCATCATTGATAATTTTTTGAGTTGAACTTGAAAGTGGGATGAATAAGTAGTCAATTTGAGATCGCCAATTTATGAACGGTCTTGAATCCGCGTTTCGGCGGTCCAAATTTTAGGACTGTATAGTCGGACACCCTCAAATATGGGTTTTATAATGAATTTAAAAAACTTAAGTTAAAAGATCAAAAAATTAAGATTTTAATAAAATTTATAAACTCAACAAATATTTTAGTTATATTTAACAAATCCATAATTTTTTCACTAAATCTTGTTTAAAAATTGAATTAAGAATTCCAAATAACCATGTCGTAAAATTAAATCTCTAAAGTTAACAAATAAATTCCTCTATTTAGCCAACCAAAAACTTAGCTATCTTCTACATGATATTAATGTTTACCTCATTTACCAAAACTTTGGAAAAAAAAAGAGCTGCTAAATATGTGCAAAAAAAACATATTTATGTATTTAAGATAAAATTTTATCCTATCATCTAATTTCTCCATTAGAAATCCAATTTGATATGAAATTTAAAATTAGTCCTCATTAGCAAAGATTGTTTTTATCAAAATTACTTTAGATTTTCTCATCTATCTGAGTGGTAAAAAATTGAACCATTATAAAAAACTAACGTCAAATCATCTAATATTTTGTCAATCTATTTAAAATTTATCTAAATTTTTAGAAAATTATCTACTAAAGAATTAAGTTTTAAATTAGATAAAATTTTAAATTTCGAATCAATTAGCTTTTTTACTGAATCTAGGACAAGTCAAAAATAGTTAAGAAATATAAAAGTGTGTTTTTAATGTTTTTTAATCATTATATTAACTTATTAGTAATAAATCAAATAAATTTTTGGTTTTCAAAACTGATAATTTTTATAATAATAACGGGTATTAAAAAAAGAATGTTCAAGTTTATTAATTAAGATTAAATAGTCTTTTTAATTAAAAAAATGCTAAATATAGTTGCTCTAAATTTTATTCACCGAAATAGGCTATCTTTAACACCTTTACCTTTAACACATGGCCTATAATCTGAACATTTCTTCTTATATTCTACCTGACAATATCTATAACACAAACTGATATATTCATTGATTAGATATATTTATGATTTAGATATATTCATTAAAAATATAATTTAGAGGAAACAGTTCTTCTTGGCAGCTCCGAACGGCGTAGTGCCTTCTTTTCCACAAACTTATTAAAATGTGCCACCTGTAAAGTCTTGGGTTCAGACTTTACGGATTTAAGTCAAAAATAAGTAAAACTATTTATTTTAGTTAAAAGTTTATTTAATGGAATCCGAAATTATAATAAGTGTCAGTGGTTTAAATAGCCAATAGAGCAAGCGCTCTAGCTAAATCAAGCTCTTTAGAATTCTTTTTTGAATACCCGTTAGTACGGCAAGAAAACTTGTCCGTGACATTCAACTAGAAAAACTGAGCTAGATGAATAGAAAACATATACGTAAACAATGTTTTTTTCACACCTAAGACAATATTGAAAGTAAAGGCATCTTGAAGTTGAGTATCAATTCAAAATATCATTTCAATTTAAAGAGTTTAACTTTAGATATCTCAATTCAAACTAATCCTGTCTTTAATTCTTCAATAGCAGATAAAAATATTTTATTATAATGTTTAATTAAATTGGATATAAAAGAAATAATCTAAATAACCTTTTTTCTAATGAAAATTTTCTCTTGAATTATTGATATTTATTTTACAACATGACAGTATTCTCTCATTTAAAAGTTATCATTTTATTAAATTAAAAAGTAGTAAAATTAGTATTAAAATTGAAAAACATGCAATGTTTAGATAATTCAAGTTGGTACTTAATTAAACACAATGTCACAGTACTATAAATTTAAACTTAAGAATTTTTAGTTAGTTTTTTAACCTTATATTTTTGAATAAGGCGATTTAGAAAGAAACTATATATACTTTATTTAACCTCTGAGTTACAGTCTTGAAAAAAATTTCGAATATTTTTTAAAAATGTTTGAAAAAAGCAATTTAAAAGAAAATAAACAATCTTAAAATTTTTGTTTGCCATTTTGGGTCGAACCCTAGTTTAATTTATTTTAATGTAACAAGCTTTACATATTAAGTAAATTTAAAAATCTTATCTGTTACAGTTCAATTTCAGCTTTAAAATTTTTTTCAACTTTGTAAGCTAGCACTTAATTAATTTAAAAATGAAATACAACTATTAAATTACAAACAAATCCTTTCCTCCCAATATTATTGAAATAAAAAACTTTAAAAAGAAGACATATATTTTTTCTAGTAGCTAATTTATTTTTCTCGAGTAGCTAATTGAAATAAAAAAAAAATAATTTTTTCCGCGGCTAAATTATTTCATATAATAGTTAATCTATTTTTTGATGCAGCAACTTTTTAATAATGATTTTGAGGTCTAATTTAAATAAATTGTCAACATGTAAGTGATAAAAATCACTTATTTTTATCAATCACTAATAGTTAAACAAAACAAGCGCATTGTTAAGCTTAGACACAATAATAGAGTTGTATAAATGGTATCATCAACAAAAGTTGATTATGAAGCAACTAAAGAAGGTTGTAGAAACTATTTGAACTCAATTGGTTCTTGGTCTACATTTCAAGAATATGTTTTGGAACAATTCATACAAGATCATAGAAATTAATGAACAAGTATGGGAATTGAGCAAATGTTCTTGTCAATATTGGAAAAAACACAGCATCGCAAACATGTAATAGGCATCAGTTACAAGTTTGACAAGTTTCCAGCTAAAAATTTGGGTATTGATCAAAACGCAAAAAGGGGTAGACTTCTTCTGCTCTTGAAAGAAACTCAGCTGGTCCTTTAAATCCGAAATTGTTTAATAGACCAACAACATCAGCACAAGCAATCGCCGGTACAGTAAATAGTGAAAAAAATGATAGTCAAACAGTATTAAATGATTTAACAAATCAAGCCGAACCATCCAAGCGTCCAGGAGGTCCAATTTTTTTACTAAACGCCCAAGAGGCGGTCGAAAAAAGTTAAGAAATTAAATTTTTTCTTGTATTTTTTTTGCTATTAATAAAGTATTTCTGCTCCTTTTTCGAATATTTTAGCTACGAAAATAAAAATTTTTACTACTTTTTTTTGTCTATTTTTCAAAAATAAATTAGCTACTAGAAAAAATATATGCCTAAAAAGAATGAACTTATAAGTTTAGGATTTTAAAAATCAATTTAATCAATGAGTTGAGAAAGTATTTTATTTTTTTCAGTTTGATTCTAACTTTCCAAATTACAGACTAATTCTAGTATCTAAAAAAAAACTCTTTGAATTGAATATGTCAAAGTAAGGCCTTAAATTTTAAATCTTTAATAGCTAGATGCAGGTAAAACAAGGACACCAACTGTTTATCTTTTTCATATAAAGGATAATAATTGAAGTAAGATTTTTTAAATTCCCAACTGGTTGTTGACAATGAGGGCCCCTCAAGACTTGAATTGAATTTGTCATATCTTTGTTAAAAGTGATGAAGCTTATATTACTCTCGGTAAATCATTTCAGTCAGTAACTATTCTATTTGTGAATTTCTGTAAATTCGCTCAATTAATTATTTTTAGATTTTGAAGAATTGAATCAAATCATATTCTACGCTTCTGTCAGTTTGATGTTAAAAGTCAGGTATTATTAGGAAAATTATCTTGTCAAAAAAACACTTTTATTTTGGTTAGATATTTCAAATTTTAAACAACTAGATAAAGCATTAGTTAATTACAACAAAAAGCATATTTTAAAATAAAATTTTATATATTTATTCAATAATCGTTTGAAATTAATTTAAAAAAATTGTAAAAAAAAATTAATATAAAAGCTTTATGTTGAATAAAGTGTGCCATTTTAAAAAATCAAAAATTATATTAATTAATCATTAACTAAATAATTCATTTTGGTTTAAACTTTTAATTGTTGTCGGTCTTAGAAAATAAAAATAAATTTAAAAATAAAAATTCTTCTATCTACTTATAAAATTACTTTTTTCAAGTCTTCACGAACTTTGTAGCCTCTGTAAAACGACTGAATTTTGGTCGCAGCTTCCTGATCGCTCATTGATTTATTTCTATCATTTGTTGGACTAATCCTTTGGGTCTTAAAACCATTATCGTTTGACGACTCAATAGGCTTGTCCTCATGGTTGTTATTTTCAATTAAATCAATACTCAGTGATTGCTTTTGATTGGACTCATTATCAACTGATCGCTTGGTATCAATTGGAGAGCTTGGATTGGTTTGGGAATTTAAAAAAGCATCGTAATCAATTTTTTTCTAGCAAAAAAAAACATTAAGTATTCTGGCCAATTTAAATCTACACAGAATTGCCGGGTATTTAATGATACAGGAAAAATACTTGGTCTAATAAATACACTAATATACACTTTTCCCATAAAAATTATATAAACTAATTAATGTGTTTGTAGGTTTAGTATCCAAGGACTTGTTTGGTGCATACAAAGCAAAAAGTGTTAAAAATAAGTATATTTTAATACTAAAAGAAAACTAAAAATCTATACTAAATAAAATTAAAAGTTAAAAAAACCTTTGTTTTTTTTTTGATTTTTTAGTCCGATTAAAATAAAAAAAAATTAAACATAAAGCTAAACATAAAAATTTCTTAAACATTTGAATGATTACAACTAACTAGTATTATATTTGATAAACGATTTAACACTCAAGTGAATTCTTAAGGCTAGATGTAGAATTGACTTGGTTATTAGCATTCACCGAATTCTGAACTTGTTCAACTAGTTCACCAAGAAGTTCCTCAGTCTTGGAGGCAATTTCTTGATTATTGGTATTTTGTTCAATGTGACCGGAATTCTCCTCCTTGGGCTCTAGTAAATCTTCTATCTGTATTTGCTCACCGTAATTAGCTCGGGGAGTAGAGTCCGATTGGTCATCTTCCAAATCGGACTGACTGTCATTTCGATGATCATTCAATGGATGAATATCATATGTTTCTTCCAAATCAAAATTTTCCAAAGTTCTAGTTACATTGGCCAGATTTTCTTCGTTCTGACCAAAAATAAAAGTCTCATGGTTAATTAGAAAATTGTTCTGCACTGGAACATGGTTTGGATTGTACTCAATTTTAAAATCATGCGCCCCATCGGGGTAATTTGACGAAGCTGATGAATCAACCGTGGGTATATCACTCATATTTATTGATGTTATTGTCAAATTTTGTTGTTCATAAGGCTAGCAGAGTGCAACAAGATTAATTAGGAAATAACAAAGCAGACAAGGCATAAATTTTTATGTTTAGCTTTTAAATTTTTAATAGTTTTACAAAACAGAAAATGATTTTTAATTTTAAAAGCATTTAACCAAAAATGTACTATTAAAGCTATAGGCTTATAGTTAACTTACTGGTTCGTATGGTTGTTTGGAATCATTATTTTGGGCATAGGAGTTTTGCTGTGGCGGTTGTTTTGAATTGGCCTTGGCTATTGTATTTTGTGGCAATGATTGCCGGTTTTGTTGACCATTTAACTCTTCCTTTACCAATGAAATAAATTCAAAATTATTGAGAATTTTTTGTGACATTTACGTCAATTATTTCTTTTGGTCTTCTGTAGTCCACTGGCATGTCAAGATACAAGTCATTCGAGTCCTGAACAGTTTTGGCATTGTTAAAGTTTCTGTTCCTAGCCTTGAAAATTCCGCCATCGTCTCGGTCGACATCGAGTCGGCTGTTGTTTGACTTTTGGTTGTTTCGGGTCGGCTTGGGGCCTATTACTGGTGGAAGACTGCCCTCGCGTCTTCCATTTTCTTTATGCCTAAAATTTTTTTAGTAATTAGAAAAAAATTAATATTATTTGCTGTGCTAACCATCCGGTGTATGGTTTTCCAGGATAACTAAATGTTGACTTGCCAGATGTCGATGGATTAGATGAGTTGTAAATGGGTTGCGAGTTTCTGTGTAAAAAAAATTCATAAGTTAATTTAAATTTTTGTATAATAAATTATTTGATTAAAATTTATTTGTGTGTAAGGGTAAGATATGAAGAGATACTTATTTTAAAATACTAAAAAAAGACACTGAAATTATCTTAAAGCGTTTTTTATTACCAAAAATTTGGAAGTTTTATAATATAATATTTTAATTTCTTATTTTAAACAAAATTGCATAAGCATAAGTTCTTAATTAAATAATAAACGAGTTTTAGGTGAATAAAATAAAAATTTTATTAATTTAATAAAAGGAATCCTTAAAAAAGAAAAAAAGCAAATATTTAAAAAACAAAACTGGATCTTTTCTTATGTTTTTTCAACATTTTAAATCTCAAAAGTTAATTTTTTGTTTTCAAATTACATAAATTTAAATAATAAAGATTATAGGTTCAAACTCCTATTTTAAAAATAGCTCTAATTTACCCTACTATTCTAATATTAAATTAATTAAATAAATTTTATTAATTTTATGTCAAATTTTCTCGATTTAAAATCTAATAATTAAAAAAAAACTAAACCAGAGTCCTAACTTACATTTTACGTGCATTTCTTGGCGAAGTGTGGTTGATACCATCTTGTAGAGACATATATTCGCATCTTTTGAATTTTTCCTTATTGGTAGCCACGTATCCATGTCCGGATACCAATTGAGCAGGTGTAACAACCAATTCTCCATCTAAAGTATACAACCTGGAATAAATTGTTTTAATTTAATTTCTAATCAAAACCCAACAATTATTACTTCATGACAGCTCCGTTCAAAAGCTGAACCTTAAACGTAATCTCATCCAAAACAGCATTATAGCTCGATAGAGTGTTCTTGGTCAAAAGAACTTTGGCTGGTGGGGTCAAAGCCTCTCCATTTTTGTACACATGTATCAAAATGTTGGCGGGCTTGTCATATTGTGGTACTTGAATGTTCGAATAGTTGACCACTCTGTTCAAAGCAGGTAGCTTGATTATATGAAGGAAAATTAAAATATTAAATACAAAAAAATTTTTGATTTTCTACTCTTTTGGGTGGAATGCGCCTTCCCTCTGAAATTTCCTTATAGTTAAGCTTTACAAAGCGGCCAGCTCCCGCAGCCACATATGTTTTTCCATCTTCAATTTGGTCAAGACTTCTGACTTTGTGACCATGAACAGGCGTGTGAATATTGCGCACAGCACCAAAGCGCGCTTGCATCGTGTCTGACAAATCATCCAAAAAAACATCAAAATAGCGGTATTTTCTGGAATTGATGACCACTTTTTGGCCACGATAAAATTCGTCGCCATTACGCAACAGCTTAATAGTCTTGCCGTACTCTAGGGTCAAGTTTTTGGGATTATTTTGAGCCTCATTTCCCCTATGAGTCATAAATCCATTATAGTTCTCCTGTCTGGTCAATGTGTTGTCTGTTCGCTGTGTCTGCTGGTAATATTCATCTTGCTGATGAGGCGTTACTCCTTCGTATGATGCCATTTATTCATTAAGTCTAAAAAAATAACTAATTGATAAATTTATCATCATAAAATAAGCAACTAAACAAAAAAAGGTAGAAATTAAAAAATAATAACATGAAAAAAATATTAAAAAGAACTGTAACCTAGGTTACTAAGAATAAATTCTCTAAAGACCTTTGAGTTGGATAAGAGAAATAACAAATCGGTTCTTAATTAATTAAAATTTTGCTTTATTCATTCAATTTTAAATTTGGGTAATATTTTAAAAAGGAAATAAAAAAAATCAATAATAAAATAAATTTGTTAAATGGTGCCAGGCCTGTCACGCTCAAACGATTTAGTCACAAAAAGCTGTTCAAATTAGCCTGATTATTCAATTTCAGGGTGAAATTTGCCTAATTAGATCTACCTTGATTTTGGGAGAATAATTTTTGCTACTGAAATTTTAAAATTTAAATTTTAAGTTTATTAAATAGAGCTTTGAACAATACCGATAGAAGTTGCCAAGACTTCGAACCTTAAGTTTACTCGGGAAGGGGTTAATTAAAATTTATTCAGCTTGAATCGACTGTGACAGACTCTACAGATCGAATTAGTCGCTGACCTAGGGCTAACTAAAGTCAATCTTTGACAAACAGAAAATGTTTTTAATACCTGCAGCAATAATCCTAAAAATTTAATATTTACTAAAAAAAATTAAGAAATAATAATCTTAAAAAAGTATATTTAAAAATTTTTTTTTTGTCGGTGAACTTAATTAAATCCATAATTTAAAAATCATATGATTTATAGGCAGGTTGCGAAAAAAGGCTTTTTTTGTCGAGTTTCTCCCAAAGGTTCTATCCAATCGAATTAAATAGGCCCCAAATTGGCTATTTACAAATTGGCATTAGTCTTTCAAGTATGCTTCAAAGAAAACCTAGAAAGCCTAATAGTCTTTTTAACAAATTTACTTAAATATTCTTTTGTCAAATAATTTAACCAAGTATTTAATGGTTTCGTCATAAATTTACAAAAGAAGTTGTTGGATTTTTTATAAATATGTTTTGGCGACTCAGAGCTCTCAAAAATCTAAATTTGAACTAAAAATTTTATTACTTAATTAATAATGTAAAATAATTCTTATTAAAATAACAAAAGTGAGTCTATTTTTAACTAAGTGACAAAAGCTTCAAGTGATTGTTAATAAAATTGACTGGGTCAAAAAAGGTCTGATATACTCCAAGTAATAAATAACATCTATGCAAAAATAAGCGGTAAAATTAAAATTTTTAAAATTTAATAAACCCCGAGGAAATGACTGTAATTTTTTTTATTAAATTAACTTAAATATATTTCTAAGGACTAGTTTTAAATTTTTGTTATACTCTTGAATTTATATAAATCTATTAGCAACTACATTATCAAAAAATCCTTGATCACTTTACTTGCAAATGTTTTACAATAGCTTTAAGAAACAATTATCTATAGATTTTTTTTAATATTTAACAAAAAAAAAAGAAATTAGTCGTTTTATCGAATATTAATGAAAAATATTATAAATTGTTGCTTGGTAACAGGCAAATAAAGTAATGGTTGTTTTTGGTTTTGATTGCGAAATTTGAGATTTTTTGCTGATTGCCCATTTTAAACTTTAATTTTGATTTTTTTAAACTTTATATTATTTTATTGCCCCAATAAAAAAATATTTAAAATCAAAATTTTTAGAAATAAAAATTTTTTATATTTCTAAAAATAAGATTTAGAATAAATTGGAGGACTAAATTATAATTATCATAGGCTTTAATTAAAAGACTGTTAATAATTAAATAAAAAAAACCTAATTAAAATAAATTGACGTCTAACACTGCGAAGAAATTTTAAAAGCTATTTTTAAGGTTTAAAATGAAATATATTCCAAAATCGATGAAATAAATTGAAAATTAAAAATTCCCAGGAAGTTTTTATTTTAAAGACTAAAGGTATGAAATTTCAAGTTTTTAGTTTAAAAGAACTTTACTTATTGCCAAAAATTTACCAAGGTAATTTATTTAAGGCTTAAAAATAAATTAATTTGAAACAAGAACTTTTTCTTCAAAATTCGGCTTTGTTTTAGACTAAGGGATAATTAGAAAAATAATTTTGTTTAGAATTTGTTTAGAATATAAAAACAATAAATTATTACAGTAATTAAAATCTAAAAGCTATATTTGTAATTATTCTATTTTCAAATTTGATAATAAACTTGAGTGGTTTTTTTTTATTCTTGATAAAAAATATTTAAAATATTTTAAATTGAATACAAAGCATTATTTTATATCATTAAAAATTAATTTTTTCTTCATCATTTATTGTTTTTTATACACACAACTCATCGATTTGTTTGACTCATAATTTTGATAAAACCGACTCTAAAAACATGCCTTGTTTTAAATCTTTACCATATTTTTTCCATAATTGGTACCTTTTTTTAAGACTTCTCCTGAAAAACAGGAAAAGTTGTCTTTGTCAAAATCTTAGTTTGGTAAACTGATTGGTTTTATTTAAATCAATTATTTATAGATTATATTTTCAAGCTAGTTGTGCAAAAATATAAATTCAATGTGTTTAAATTATTATTTATTATCTATTTCTTAAATTATGATCGACACTTTGTAGTGCTTTGTAATTCATGATTAAAAATATTCTTACTCAATTATTTTTTTTTTAATAAAGACTATTACATTGATTTAATTGTATTGTTAATTATTGTAATTTTGGGGATAAATTGTAAATTTAATTTTTTTTTTAAGACGTAATAAAAAAAAACAAAACATTTAATTTTTCTATTAAAAGGCTTATTTAAGTATTTTAAGTTAATCTTCCAGCCTTAAGGGCTTTCATTTGTTTTAAAAAGAGAAGCCAAAAATGAAAAATAAATTCTTCAAGAAATCTTTTATTAGTAATTTTTTATTTAACTAGGTAAAAATTTTACCTCACACAATTACAGTTTAAACATTAATGATTAGTCTATTTAATTAATATGGCTTCTAGATTTTATTTAGAGCAAATGCTAGACACGAGGGTTCTAAATAACTACATCCTTTCCAGCATTATAAAAATGTTTGGTTTAAGATTTATAAGAGTAGGTTCTAAATCTCTTAATCAGTTTCAAATTAATATCATGACCAGACTTGCACTAAATTTAAAAAATAGTAATTTTAAAGTTTTTTATAAGTCAAGCAGCTGACAAGTCATTTGACATGAATTTTGAAAAAAAGGGTAAAAATTACTGATAAGTATCAAAAAAATTGAAAATTCTAATTTTTTATTAAAAAGATGAAGTTTTAGAAGAATTTGTTTTTTAAATTCACATATATTTTTCTATTTAAATTTTGTTTATTTATTTGAATAAAAAAAATGGGTTACTGGTTTTAATAGTTGACTGAAAAACGTCATCTTTTTAAAAAAAAATTATAATTTTCATTTCTTTTGATACATATCAGTAATTCTGACTTGTTTTTGACTTTACGACTAGTACAACACTGATTGTGACTTAAAACCATGTTTTGGGTCTTATTGATTTTTAGTTTTATTTAATAAAATAAGTTTAATAAGGAATATTTTTGAAAAGTTAAAAAAATTTATGAAAAATATCATTTTTTTAAAGTTAATTAGAAAATTCATAAAAATATTTTAATGGCTTTGAAAGCCGGATGTACATAAGCGAAATATTTTAAAAACTTAATTTAAATTTATTGCTTATTTTGCTTTTGTAGTAGTAGTAGTAGTTCTTGCTGCGACACCTAACATATTGAGTGTCTGAGCCCATCACTGCCATTTGGCCGTGTGGAGCTGTAGCAGCCGATTCCATTGAATTTATCTAAAGACTTTTTGAAACACGCAGTTGATTTAGATTTTACTACATCTTCTGACAACTTATTCCAATGCGGAACTATCCTATTTGAGAAAAAGGTATGTCTAGCACTAACCGCAGCTGCAAAATCGTTTCTTATTTGAGCAAGGAAACTTTCTCTCTGAATTCTGATACTATTCCCTCTTAACGCCGCAGCAGGACCATTGTATTCAGATCTATTTCTGATCAAATCTCTGACCAGGTCCACTTTTTCTAAACCATTGACTAATTTGTACATTTCAATAAGGTCTCCTCTCACTCTTCTTTCACTAAGCCTTGTCAAACCCAGTTTAACCAACCTCATTTCATACGACATATTTTTTAGATGCATGGGTATTTTTGTCGCCCTCTCTTGTATCCTCTCTAATTTATTCACATCCTTTTTCATACTTGGATTCAAAACCTGTACTGCGTAGTCTAGGTGGGGTCTCACCATTGATATATACAATCTTAACCACAACCTTTCATCTCTACTTGTAAACGTTCGCTTTAGCATTCCAAGTACCCTATTCGCTTAGCACAAGCATTTTTTACTGGGCGGGTCCACTTTAAATCTGATGAGACCATCACTCCTAGATCCCTCTCACCTTTTGTGGTCATTAATATAACATTTGAATTGTTTTCACCACATCTTACCGAATATTTATGTCTTTCATTTAGTCTGCCAAAATGCATCACTTTACACTTATCAGTACACAGTCTCATACGCCACACATCTATCCATTGACACACTGAATCAAAATCTTTCTGTAACGTCGCTCTCTCATAAACTTTATTTACTATACCAAGTATTTTCGAGTCATCTGCATACAATTTCATTTTATTTGAAACGCACTCAGGCAGGTCATTTATATACAGAACAAATAGTAAGGGTCCAAGTACAGATCCTTGTGGAACTCCACTCAATACCTCTGACCATTTAGAAACTCCATCACCAAGTACAACTCGCTGAGTTAATGCTTTTGGAAAATAAATTTTACATTTTTATTAATTATTTTCTCTTAATTATGATCTGTTTCTGTGGCAGAAACGCTACAATAGAGATATTTTACAGGATCTCTTCAGTAATACATGAGGTCATACCGGAGAACTGGTCAAGACGTCTCATAGTTAAGCTTCTGAAAAAAGGCAACAAATGTTATGTGATAATTAGAGAGAAATAACACTTCTACCAAAAGCAGGCAAGGCATTCTGCGGAGTAATTCTAGGAAGAATCAGAGGTGCCTTGGGTGCTTTACTAGGGGAAGAGCAGGCAGGATTTAGAAGAGGCAGATGATGCATAGACCAGACATTTGCGCTAAGAAACACCATAGAACAAAGTCTGGAATGGAACAGCTCATTGTTTCTAAACTTTGTAGACTTCAAGAAACCCTTTGGGCCATATTAAGAACCTACGGCCTGCCACAGAAAATAGCAACTTGATCTCTCTCCAACACTATTCCTAATTATTATTGATTATGTCATGCGGAAAACCAATCCCGAGGGGTATACAGCTCTTTGGGAGTTAACAACAAAGCTTGAAGATTTAGATTTGCAGATGATTTAGTGTTAATATCTAATCGGGAAGCGAACATACAAAAGTCATCATAAACAGCAAATTGGATACCTTGATTACCATAAATGGTACAAAAATCGAGTGTGTTAGTGAATTTACATACTTAGGAAGTATCATAAGTGAAAAAATGGCAACTCATAAAGGCATTGAGAATAGACTTGCAAAAGCCTATAAAGAGTGAATTCTTGAGGTACACTGGCCTGAAACAATGTCAAACGATGAGCTATATAGATGAAATAATTCAGAGCCATTGAGTCAATGTATCAGAAATAAAAGACTACGGAGGCTTGGACATGTACTTAGAATGAAAAGAATACGAATACCAAACAGAGCACTTCAATGGATGCCTCAAGGGCGAAGAAAGATAGGAAGACCAGCAATAACATGGAGGTCGACAATCACGAAAGAGCACACCGAAATGGGAATGACAAAGGGAGAAGCAAGGATGAAAGCAAAGATCTACTCGAGTGGAAATCAAAAGTAATGACCCTATGCTCCACTAGGAATGAACAAGGAAAAAAAAAATATTATCTGTATAGAAAAACCCAGAACTAGAATTAAATGATATAATTCTCTTCTTTGGATCTTTCGAGAGCATTAAAGATTAATTGATTCACTTTTCCAAACTTCACAAAGGTATTAATGATAATATTGGTATGTTAGACGATTCCTCCTGAGCCATGTAACGCATTGTTTCAATTTGGTCATGCACCAAGGAAATAAGAGGGCACCTAAGAAAAATATCCGACCAAGCCTCATCCAACTGGCTACAGAGAACCAACTTCTTCACTAATAGAGAAGCAAATTAATAGAATAGTTTACCTATGAAGTAATTGAAGTAGCTACCATTGATGTGTTCGTAGTAAGAAAAATAACTGATCATTATTATATCTATGAATTTCTATTAAAATTGAAAAATAAGTTTTGAAATTTATTAAAGTTTAAAAGAAATTAAAATTTTTATTTATCATTTTTAGTATGATTATTAAAACTAAAACTAAAAATAAAGGAATTTTAAAAAATAAAAATAATTTTGAAAAGTGGTACAAATTATTGTTGGTAATGCTATTTGCTGTTCACTCGGATATAAAATTTTCATCTAAAATTAGAAAATATATTTAAACAAGCTATTTTATTTTATTTTCAAAATTAAAATGGATATTATAAACTATTTTGAAACAAAATTTGAACACTACGAAGTTCCAAAAAGCAATGACAACTGGCTAGTTGGTCTTTTGGACGATTTTTCAATTGAGTCTATAAACAAGTTTGGTAAGGCTGTGATACATGATGCCAATGTTTACATTACCTATTCATTCACAATATTAGATTCCTTTCTATGTTCAACATTATCAGAAAAAATTAAAGATTCATTGAACCTAAATTCAGCAATTAAATTTAAAATTGGAAGTCAAAGCCGAGTAAATGTATGCAACACATTGGGTGGTGGATTTGTGCAGTCGAAAATTCCAGATTCTAAGATTTTTTCTGAAGAGCACAGTTGCCAACCTGTTATTGTCAAATCCGTTTTTTCAAACGAAAGCTTGGATCTTTTACTAGATGAATGCTTGGTCTATTTAAACGAATACACCAACATATCCTATGCTGTTGGATTTAAGGTTAATTATTGTCCTGGGGACTTTCGAGCATTCTTTTTTGTTTTTGAGAGAATGACTGAGCCCGATCATGAAAAAATGAACACCATTAACAAATTAGTACATGACCAAAAGCCTAAAATTGAGCAAAACTTTGCTCAATATGATTTGCTCGATTTGGAAAAGGCTTTTTTTGAGGAGAAACTTTCAAATTTTGGTGTAAAAATTGTCTTTAAAAGAACAATTGGTATTGGTGATCTAAACAAGGCTTTAGAGTTTACTTTAGACAAGTCTAAAATTATGCCAGGTGTGGATGGTGAAGCTAAAGTTACCATAACTGAACACGAATTAAAGCAATTATTTGAACTGTGGAAAAAAAAATTTCATAAAAGAGAAATATAAATTTTTATAATAAATAATTTAATTTTTTTAATTTTTTTTAATTTGACTAAATGGTCATTTTCTTCTTCCAAAATCATGTCTTATTCTTTTCAGTAAGCTCTTTCGTGATTGTTGTCTTCCATGTTATTGATGATTGTCTTATCTTTCTCTTCGTTAATAGTGGCGATTGAAGAGCTCTGTTTGGTATTCGCGTACCTTTATTCTAAGTACATGTCTAAGCCACCGTAGCGTATCAAGTTAACTATCTTTTGCGATAGACAGGGTTTTTTATCTATGCAATCAGAGGCAATAAAGTTAAGAAACAATGGGCAATTCTACTTGAAACTTTATTCTATGATTTTTTTAGAGCAAATATCTGGTCAATACATCTCTTATAAATCGAGCTTGTTCTTTTCTAAGTAAGGCATCCAAGGAGCTTGTAGTTATTTCCAGAACCATGGTCAAACTACTTTGAAATTTTCTGCTGATGACACAAAACTGGTATTCGTAGCCAAACGGACTTAACTACAAAATGACATAAACTAACTGATTAAATGGTCAAATACAATGAAAAATGGCGTTCAATAACAAGTGCTTTTCAATTAGCCTAAAAATCAAAGGAAAACCACTTAACCAAACTGAATGAGAACGGAACCTCGGGAACATCATTACCAACAATCTCAAATGGAACCCTCAGGCTTTCAAATGTTGGACCCTGGAGACATTTCGAAAGCTATAAGTACATTTGTAAGAGCATACTTGGAATACGCCAAGGCAGTGTGGAGCCCTTTTTAAAAAAAGGATATTTCAGTGCTTGAAAGTGTTCAAAGACGAGCAACTAAACTAGTTAAGACCATAAAAACTTGCTGTACGAATGCAGACTCAAAAAGGAAAGGAGACAGAGAGGTGACTTAATCGAGTACTTAAAAATAAGTACTGGACTAAGTAGAGTGGACAATTACAGTTGATGGACCAGAGCGTAGCATTCGCGGAAACAAACACCGTCTGCAAAAACAGTTCATCAAGAATGGCTACAGATAAAATTTTCTTTCAAATAGAGTAGTTGAAAATTGGAAAAAGTTAACAACAGAGACTATCACATCCAAAAATAAAAACATCTCCTGAATTGTCTAATCTTTTCTTGATTCAAAAAGCGTATTGCTACCATAGCAAGCAAAAGTTGCTCTACAGTTAACCTGCTATAGACTATTATTATTATTATTAAATCAGATGTAATTTATATTTATGAAGATAATATAATTTTTTGAAATTAAATAGAAAATAAAAGTACTTTTTCACTTCAAAATTAATTTTGTTAATTAATAATTGATACTAATATTTTATTTTATTTTCTGATTTTATTCCAGAGTTTTTTTTAAGTCACAAGTCATAAGTCAAAAAAAAAATTTCCAACTCGTCTAAAACCGACTATTTATTTAATGAAATTTGAAATTTGAAAAATCTAAAAAAATAAAAAAGGGGTGTCATTTTGATTATGGAAGGTACAATCTATCAAACATATCAAGATCAGGTTTAAAAATAAAGAATTTTTTAATACCTATCGCTAATGAATCGGATCAAAAAGAAGTTTCAACTTCGAATGAATCATTAATTCGGAAATAGAAAATAATCCTCAGTCTACAAAAAAATTGTTTATTGAAATTTTTTATTTTTCAAAGAAAATTTTCCAAACTCTAAATTTTTTGAATAAAATTTGTTTAAATCTTAATGATAATTTTTTAAATTAGTTTATTTAACTTTCTGTCCTCAAAAATATATGATGCCATAAAAGTTAAGCTTAGATTTTTTGAATAATTAATTTTTAGCATAAACGGAAGAAGTGTACAAATTTTCTAAACATAACTTTTATGGCATGGACCTGGGCGAAAACTCTGAAAGTTCCTGTATTCCTCTTTCGAAAAAATTTATTCATTTGCAAATTATGAGTAATTTAGTTGACTTAATTAAAAAATTTAAGTCAAATCACAACTTTGACTTAAAACTGTGACTAATTAGCAAGTCTGTTTTATTATTATTATGTACATCCTCACATATCTATAAATTCTAGTAATTTTCTAATTTTTTTTCAATATTTTTTAAAAATTATCAATAAATCTACTTATAGAAATAAATGTTAAATATTCAAAATAAAGGTTGATTATCTTTAAAATTTTATTCATATTTAAAATATTTTTTAATCTTCAGAATTTTTTCTATTTTCATATGAGCATTCTTTGTATATTTTTTCAAATTTACATGACAAAATTGGAACCGGAAGCAAAGCGATCAATATTCCACAAACTATGAAAAACGATCCAAACACTTTTCCAACTGTTGACTGAGGAATCAGGTCTCCATAGCCAATAGTTGTAAATGAAATAATTGCCCACCAAAACGAGTGCGGAATACCTTTTAAATAAGATATAATTTTTTTAATAAAAAACAAATCCATTTACTAATGAAAGGTGACTTTTCTCCCAGAGTATCCAATTCTATGTAATATATAAGACTGGAAAATATAATTATATTAATAGTGAGAAATGTGAGAAGCAAAACTATCTCATAAATGCATTCATATAATATTTTTCCCATTACATTCAATATTTGGATGTGCCTAGAGAGTTTTAGGACTCGGAGCACTCTGGTTAGCCTCAGTATTCGAAGCACCGATAAGGCATATTGATTGTTTTGTCGCCCTTTTAGCTCAATTTCTTCGTCAATGTTCAACACACTCAAAATACTTTGATTGTTTAACACCAACATTGTCCAAAACGGCACTACAGCCACAATGTCTATAAAATTCAGAAAATTTTTCAAAAATTGAAATTTATTAGGTGATGCTACAAATCTTAGACAAAATTCAATTGTGAATACTGAATTACAGAAAAACTCTAATATAAAAAAAACAATATTTCTTTCCTCTATTTTATTATCTAGAGAATCTTCCAGCGATCTGGATTGGGACTCAACCACAGTTTCCATACACATTATTATTACTGATAGAATAACCACTATTAGGCCAAAAAAAGCCAAAATTCCGCCTAAAATGGAAGAGTTGGGCTTTTCGAGTAGGGTCCACAAAGCAAGTTGGTATTTATTTTTTGGCAAGTTGGACGCATCTTCAAAGTTCAACTCATCGTCATCTTGGATATAGTACTTGAACTTGTGAAATCTGGTGCGAAGTTGGTTAACTTTTAATTTTATATGCTCAGTTTGTTTGTGGTCTGGATGGCAATCTCTCAACTCTTGTTTTATTAATTTTATCTCGTGTTTTAATGCGGTTAATAAAAGAAGCTCATCACATTTTGTTTCACAGTCCATATACAAATCAATCTTGAAGTATTTGAGCTCTTCGTAGAACACGTCTATTGGGACGAAAATTGGAATGTCCAAAATGCCATTTGTTTGGTAAAATTGGATGATGCCTAAAATATTTATTTTTTTAAGAAACCCAAAGAAGAGCACAATTTTAAAAACATTATCTATCTGAACTTTAAGAAATATATTTTGTTCATTTATCTATTTTTAATAATTTAAATGGAGTATTTTTTATTTAAATTGGTTCACTTTTATTAAAAAAAACATTTTTTTTTGATATTTTTTAATTACAAATTATAAAATAATTTAGCTGCCTTTTGGTAAAATAAGCAATTAATTGTTTTCAGGTAAAATTTTAATGGCACATTTTCCTTTTCCTTTACAAAGCAATTTCCTAAAAAATATAAGTTTTTATTCCTTATTTACCTCTTAGGAACATAGTGCCATATTTCGTTCTAGCTAGTGATATACTTGGGCACTCAATTGCCCATGGTGAACAAAAAATTAGGCAGTTAATAAGCTTTTGAAATACCTATATTCTAAAATTTTTATATAACATTTTAAAGACCATAAAATTTAAAAGTGTCACAAAATTTTTGGCAAATCTTAAATAAAGACTAATTCCATGATCAATTATTGGCATAATTCATAAGGTTCGAAAATCCTCTCAGTTCAAATTTTCAGACAGTATTACAAATTTAAATTAGATCATTAACTCTTTTATACTAAAAAATCCCTATTTTTATTTTATTTTCGACAACACTTAAATTGTTTTTTGTTTTTAATTTTCGATTAACTTTTTACATAATTTAATGGTAACATTTTAAAATGCCTTTACTAATTAAACTTAATTTATAAACTATAATTTTATAAACTAAATATTTTATGATACATATGTTTATTTTTTTATTTACAATTAATTTAAAGCAAAAATGTTTAAATATTATTTAAATTTTCTAAAGAAAAATTTATAACAGATAACCCTTTTGAAAGAAAAATTTTTTTTGATCTCAAAGAATCTAAAATAAAGTAGTTCACTTCTGATCTTAATTTATCTGTTTGATTACAGCAAGAACCAATTTATAATTTATACTGCAATTATTACATACTAAAAATTCAAACCATAAAATATTTTAAAATGAAATCTAGCTATTACCCAATTCCCAAAATAGTACCAAAATTCTAAACTAATGATCAATTGTAAATAAGTTTTAATAAATTACCTTCAAAGGCCTCGCGATTACGGTCAAAAAAAAACTCATCTTTGACCGAATCGTAGAATTTTATTCTCTCCTCGAAGCTTCCGAGTATCGTCAGGGGATACCGGTTGAGAATGTACTCTGGCACTTCGAAAATTTTGCCGGATATGTTTATTTTTATTCTTGAATTTAGATAATCTGTCTTGGTCGGCAGACACTGGCTATTTCTACAATCAATTATTTTTAAAAATTTTCTTTTATTTGATTTGGGCTCGTAGCGATTTGTGCTATGTCTTGATGTCACTCCACTTGAGTACATTGCACTCGACTTAAATAAATAAGCATTATCTCTTTTGGTTTTTATTTTTTTATCGCATTGAAAAAGACAGCTATACACCTTTAATGTAGCGACAAAGATCAAATCAATATTCAGTGTCACTTGCCAAATTTAATTTAAAAATAAAAAGCGGAAGAAATAGGAAAATATTTTGTTGAATAAGGAAAAAAAATTATTTTTTATTGCTTTCATTAGCAATTAATCACAAGCATTGTTATTTAAAAATTTCTTGAGAACACTCATTTATTCTCTCTAATTTTTGATTGAATTTTTAATATTTTGTTTTTTTTCCTATGCAGTTATCTTCTCGAAAAAAAATTTAATTAAAAAAAATTTCTTAATGATCGGTTTATATCATTAAACTGAATTCAAGAAGTGGCTTCATATATCGATTTTTGAAAGAGAACCCACTATCACTTTTGTTTTAAATGATAGTGATTATATTCCTAATTGTTATTTAAACTAACCCTAGAGCCAAAAATAAAATTAAGTCATCATTAATTTTGGTTCTTAGTACCTATAATAAAAATTCAATTCTGTAATTAAAAATTAATCTTAATGCATTCTAAACCTGGTGTAAATTATTGTCATAGGAAATGAAAGCAATTAATTTGTGTGACGAAATCTCGTAAATATGGAACCAGACAGGAAGTTATTTATCCATTAATTATTATGTTTTCAAATAAAAATTATTAACTAGTTTGTTTATTCAACTAATATCTTATATTTAAAATTTAAAAATTAATAAATTAATTAAAAATGAGCGGTTTAATGAAAAATGCCAAAAATATGGCACCAAACGACAGCCTCTACTCTAAAAAAGATAAGCTCATGAATTAATAACTGATGAAATAAAGGACTATCTGGTTCACAGCTGGCTGAAAAGAAGGCTATGCAGTTGGGAGCTTCCCTGAAAATTCCCCTTTTCTAATTTATCTTTTAAGTAAAAAAATTAAATTTAAGTTTGTTTAAAAGTGGTCAATGCAAAAAATGCTGTCTTTGATTTACCATTTATGACTTCTTGGTTACCAGAAAGAAGACTTGCGCAAAAGTTAAAATAAGTCTAAATTACTGATAAGGATCAAAAAACTAAAAATTTTAATTTTTTTAAAAAAATTAAAAACTTACATAATTTTAACTAAAACAACTCTTGTAAAAGATGTGGCCATAAAGATTGTAAATGATAAATAGTGTGAATAAAAGTAAAAGTGTTTAAATAGGTGGTAGGAATCGTATAATAGATATGATAGACTAAAGTTGATAAATTTAAAAGCTCCACAGAGCACTACAAATTCATGGTGTCCATACCTGTAGATAGGTATTGCTGATCAATTATCTAATGACAGAAATGTGTGATACAATAAGGTAGCAGTAGCAAATTGTTAAATAGGATGCTTGGAATGAAACAATGTGGTGCAAAATGTTGACTTACCCGAATAAATCTTAGCCGATGGTTTTCCATAATAAATTTTGGTTATTTATTTTTGTTATAATTTGTTTTTGCTAGCAATTTTTACTTGGAATTACATGATTAAATACATAAAGGAAATCAAAGCCGTTTAAAACGCACAAAATTTTAGTTGTCAATTCTATCGAGGGTTGTAGTAACATAGTCAAGAATTTAGGTGACTTTTATTTACAATAATCTCTTTTTTACCTCAAAAAATAATAAAATTATGAAGTTATTTTTTATTTAATTTAATTTTAAGATATCTAATTAATTAAAATGAATGATTTAATATTTAAATATTAAAATACCAAAAATATTAGATTTCCTTTTTTAACTATTTTCATCTCGATATTTTTCTTATTAATCTCTTAATGCAAAAGGTTGTGCTCTTATCACTTAATGCTCATTTATCTACTGTTCAGTTTAATTATCTAATTTATTTGGATTATAACTAAAAGAAGATAGATATTTTTAGAATAAAAAATTTGATTCAACTTCGCTGCGGTTATGATATAAAATTAATTGGTCAATGATAATTAGCAAAGGAAAAATGAATTGTAAATGAGCCTCGAAGATCTTTGTCACCTTAGAAAAAAGTCTTATAAATGGAACAATTTGGCAAATGAAGGAAAACAAACTCTTTTTGATAATTTAATAAATAAAACTAGATTTTTAATAACCTTTATAAAAAATAAATTTCAAAATCAATCAAATTTTTGAATTTAATTTTTTTTTCAAAAGTAACAATTTAATATTTCTAAGATTGTTGAGAATTTGTTTCTAATAAACATATCGACAAGATCAACGTTGACAAGCAAATTTATAAATCTTATTTAACTTGACAGATTTATAAATTTTTAATTAGATATTGTTAAAATAATGCTCAAGTGAAATATCCAATGAATTTGGTAAATTATCGATTTGGTCTTTATTCAAATAAATCAATTGAAAAAAGTTAAAACAAAAACATGTTTGATTTAATTTAGAGAAATTAAAAATTAACAATTTCAATGTAACACACTTTCAGCAAACTTTTGAAGTTTGTTATTTACTCAAAAAAAGGGTTTTTTAACTTTGTAGGTGCTTAATGATTAGCAGGTATGTTGACCATAGAATTTTTTTCCAAATTTCATAATCATTTTTACTCTGATTTGGTGAAATTTGGTACAATAGAACAGAACAACATGTTAAAATTTTATAACTTTTTACTAAAAAGTAAAAACTGGTCTTGTAAATGCAACATGGTGCAATATTGATGGTTGCATCAAATGTCAAAGTCTCCAAAATATACTTTGCTCAGATACATTTAAAATTAAGTTTCTGGCAAAGTTGTAAGAATGCAACTAAAATTCAAAAAATCGAAACTTAATTTTAATAAGTTCAAAGTTCTTTGATAACTTAATGGACACTATAAACATTGTTCTTTCCTTTATTTGTTCCAGCATTTCTCTTTCCTTGAGGTGTCCAAAATAGTGCAACTCTAGGAATTCTGTCTGTTGGCATTCTAAAAATATAACCAAGTCACTTAATTCGTCTTTTGCGTATAATGTTGGAGATTGGCTCGGACCTTGATCTGTTTTACAGCTCCTCATTTGCAATAACTTTCGGATAGAAGATTCTCAAAATTTTTCGTAGACAATTGTTATGAAATACTTCGATCTTTTGAAGATCACTGTCAATCATTCTCCAGCATTCAGATCCATACAACAATACAGATTTGACAAGAATACTGAAAGCGATGGTATAAATATACCTCGCATGTTTTATCAATAAAATATATTTTAACTTAACAGTCTTAATCTAGTTAGGGCCCCACCCCATAGACCCCCATCTTACAATACTATAAAGATGTAATTTAATCTTCAGTCGAAAGAATGATGATTTCCACAAATGCCTTAATTTGAAAAAAAGCAGCTCTGACCTTCGTTAATTTGTTTCGAATGTCTACTTCGGAGCCACCATTTTTGTTAATCACGCTTCTTAGATACTTAAAGCTGTTGACGCATTTAAGATTCTCAACTCCAACAGAAATTGGTGCATTGAGTTTCTTATTTATGCACAAAATTTTTTTTTTTCGATGTTTATCTCTAGGCCAACGTATCCAGTGTTGTGTTTCATCTTATCAGTCTTTTCCCTCATATAGTTCTCCATCTGTGATATTAAGGCAATATCATCCGCAAAATCAAGATCTTCGAGATTTTCCATCCGACCCACAGGCATTCCCCAGTAAATGCCAGTTGGCTGTCCTTCAGTGCAACTCAGAGGTTAAATAAAGTATTTATAGTTTCTTTCTAAATCGCTTTATTCAAAAATATTAAGTTAAAAAACTAAGTAAAAATTCTAAAGTTTAAATATATAGAACTGTGACATGTTTTTTTTAAATTTTATACTTAAAATGATAAATTTAAGTAAGAGAATTCTGCCAGGTTGTAACATATCCATTTAAAACTTTTGAATTTTAAAAAAAAGTTTAGTAAATAAAATTTATTCAATTAATGTTTATGATCAACTTTAAATGATCTAAATGCTTAGGCATTTTTCACGAAATTTTTTTATACTAAGATACAATTTTAGTAAAATTTAGAAAAAAAATATCAAAAGAATTCAAGTTTGAAAAATTTGTTAAAAATTTTATGATTTAAAGAGATTTTTTAAGAAAAATAAAGCAATTAAATAAAAAATTAAAACCATAGATTTGTTCAGAATTTTGTCTAGATTTAGAAAAAAAAAAATCGGTTCATAATTGATCCATCGGAGGAGATGCGATTTAAACAAGAAAAAACACACTTTTTTCCTTTTTTTTAGCCCACATAAACCGCCACATCCCTTTTTTTCTTTCTAAATTACATCAGCATGTAGAGAATTTTATGCTCTTTCTGAATATATATACTTTTTTAGTATTTTTAAGTTTTATCTTTGAGATTTTGAGTCTAAAACAACAACTTTTTAAAGGGTTTGCTATCTTTGGAACCCTGGGTGTAAAATTTTTTTTTTTACTCCCTTCAAAAAAATTTTTTTATGGGGTTTTCGAGGGCGTAGATTACGAATTTTGAGTCAAAAATGTGAAATTCAGATAGCACTAAAGTTTTGAATTTCGTGAACCTTACCTTCTCTAACGCAAACACATCTTTTTTCATACTTGGATACTAAATCTGCACTGCATAGTCTAGGTGAGGTATTACCATGAATGTGTTATACAATCTTACCTACCTCTCTACTTTGGTTTTGGCTTTCCAATTACCTTATTCGCTTTTGCACAAGCATTTTTTCCTTGGCAGGTCCACTTTAAATCTGATGAGACCATCACTCCTAGATCCCTCTCACTGTAATGGAGTTAAGTGTCAAGTGTGGTCACTTTAATCTGTAATTCTTGTCTTTTTCACTAATGAATGGTTGACGTAGTGTAGAATATTCGAAAGACCCAGGCCAATTTATTTGCAACACCTTAAATTTTCAAGTTTTTACCCCAAATTTATTTGAATCATAGCAAAATTTGATTTTATTCAAAAAAATAATGTTTATTTATTTCATTAAGCGTCTTTTATTTTTACACCATTAAAAATTTTATTTATTTAGAATTAAAGGTTTTTTCATGTGAATTTGATTCGGACACAAACCGACCGTGTTGGTCAAGTAGCCAACAAATGCATAAAAATTAAGAAATTATGGCTGACAAATAGCCCTAATTAAGCGGTTAGATTCTAGATCTTAGTGTTTATCATGTGAAGAGAAAAAATTTAATTAATATAAATTATATAAAGGAAGCCAATTTGTTATAGATTTTGCAGCATCATTGCTCAAAACATGTTGCCAAGGCAACAAATTTTTAGAAATAATAATTTTTTTAATTAGGAAACACTTGCTGGACAACGAATGAGTTAAAATAAAAGATAAATTTTAGGATGTGAATGATGTGATTCAACAAAGCTAAAATTTTAAATAAAGTTTTATTAATGTTTTAACTTAATTATCCAGAGTATTAGTTAATTGGTTTTTCGAATAAATAAAAGTATAATTTTATAAAATTTAGTGGAATTTTTTATTTTAAACAAAAAAAAAACAAAAATACTTTCAAAAGAGAACATTCAAAATCAAGTCAAAAATTTTTTTAGGTATTGAAGCATGAAGCTATCAAAAATGAATTTATACATTTCGTTTTCTAAGATTATTAAACAAAAGTATTCTAATTGCCTGAATGGTTTACGATTTTAGACTTTTTGGTTGACTGCACTTCAAAATTAGTTAAATAATTAAACATTGTCTGGTCTTAAGTAAAATTCAAAAGTTTAATTTTGATTTTTAAAACTATTTTGTTTTCTTTTTCATTTTAAATGTTTGGCCTCCGATTTTTTCCAAAATTTAATTCAATTTAATTTAGACTTTATTTTTAAGACTATAGTTTGGTAAGATATTCTTTTAAAATGGCAGTTTTTTCATCTTTTACTTTATTATAAGAATTTATTCATAAAATCGATATAATTTTTCTAAAATATTTTAATTTAAATTTGAATTCACGGAAAATTATAATTTTAGGGCATATTATTTTTAAATTTTTAGCTATTTTTTTCTTTCTGTAATATTCTGTAATATGAAATTTATTTACATTTTTTATCAGAAAAATATTTTATTATTAATTAGCAAAATAAAGTATAATAAATAAAAAATTAAAACATGGCCTAATTTATCAGTTTTTTTTTGCATTTAATTAATGAATCACATAATTTTGCAATTCAAAGATTTAAAAAGCTAGAAAAATTTTTTTATTCTATCATTTGATAAATTCTAGTTCATAAACAGCTAAGCAAAATGGCAGTGTAAGTATTATAAAAAATAATTCCATATATATTTATATTTAATAAAATTTTCTAGAGTTTACCATCAACCAAATCCGGGTGAATTCAGACACACACTTTTCGGTTGTTGTGACAATTGTTCAGATTGTTTGTGCGCCTATTTTTGTCCGAACTGTTACTCATACTGTGCTTCACAAGATGCTGGCGAAGGCACTTTAATGTCTTGCATTCACTGCTTTTGCTTTCCATTAACTCTGTGCTGTCTAAGACACTCAGTTCGTGGTAAGAGAGGCATTGAAGGCGGCTGCTGTGCTGATCTGTGTGTTTCTTATCGTAAGTCTTAGTTTTTAAGTGCAAAAGTAATTTTGATAATGTTTTCAATTTAGTATGTCCGTGTTGTGCAATTATTCAAATAAGAAGAGAATTTAATGATTAATGTAGACTTTAGTTCTTTAGTAGTTTATTATTTACTTAATTTTTAGATAAAAAATTTGAGAGAAAAATTTCTTTTATTTCGACACATGAAATTTATCATTTAAATTTTAATATCTATTCATCAGATTTAATTTGTGAAAATTTTTGATTCTACTTTTACAGATAAAAATCCTAAGGAATTTCTATTAGGACCAATTTTATTCGCCATTTTTATCTATAAATGTAATGTTTTGGAAATTTACCACAAATTATTCGCGTCTCAAAAGATTAATACTAACATTTTATAATACAAGCATAAGTGCCTATATAGACAATTTTAATTGTTTAGGGTTAAATATTTAAAGTTAACTTCTAACATAACATTATCAAAAATTAATTTTTCGGGTTTTGGTGCTGAATTTAAAAATTGAAAATTATTTGTTTTGAATAATAATAAAGGAATAGTTAAGCTTTTATTTTTTCGTATGATAATTGTTGATTTTTAACTCTGGTTGCTTAATTAAGAAATTATTTTTTAAAATATTTATTTAAAAAATTAATTTTAAATTTCGATTTTTTATTCAGCATCAAAACCTTGAAAATTCACTTTTGATAATCTAATTCTAATTAAAATGGGCTCATTGATCATTTATGATTTAAATTTAAATTACTTAATTTTTAGAAAAATAAAATGAAAAATTTTTTTTAACTTTTTTAATTTATCAACCGTAAACCTTACATACTGCCGCCGAGGACAATATTATCAACTAATAAATAAAATGTTTCTCAAAAAATAATAAAAATAAAAATGATTCAAATAGATAAAAAATTCTACAGAAAAATCATATTAAATAATTGATTAAACAAAAAAAACTAATAAAAATAATTAAAAAGGCATGTAATTTTTAGTTATGTAATTAATATTGAATAAAAAACAAAATTACTGAACTAAGGAACAAATGAAATTTTTTTTATTTCTAATATAATAAAAAAGGTACATAAATAAAAAAAGTAATACAATTTATATCAAATTAGAGCAAAAATAAATAAATAAAAATAATTAAATATTGACAAAAATAAACTTCAATTAACTTTTTTTTTGTTTTTTTGATCCAACTGGTCTACCGAGTTTTCTTTTGACTTAGGGCTGTTGAGTAACGATTGGGGTCTCTTCAAGACGAATTTTTTTTTAATATTGTCCTTAGTACAGACGAACCGTCCGAATCTGATTCTTCATATACTCTGATACACAAACATTTACATATGAGTTTCATTTGACTGAAAGGTTAAGCGTTGGTTGTAGCTTTAGGGCGACCTGGACGACGCTTTCTTTCAAGTGGAATGTTCATTGTAATTCTTTGATATGATAAAGTTCTTGAAATAAAATTTCGTAAAGGTTTTAGAGAATTGTTAGCCTAATAAAAACTCACCAAGCCGAGAACAAACTGCAATCACATCATCACATTTGTAATTCTTCTTTGCAGCAGCAAGTTCTTAGCTATCATTCGTGAGATTAACCTTGAACAACATTGATTGAATTAATGTTTTGAATAAACTCGTCGAAGTCCGGAAAATTATCAAAATTATTACTCGCATATGTTTTGACTTCGTTGTCGTCTATTGAAAATCGTTCTTTGCCGTGCACGAATAGTTAGATCCGATTTTGATTACAGGTTTATCGAGGAGTTGCCATTGATAAGCATCTGTCCAATCTTTTGTTGTTATGATTGGTATTGCTATCACAACACCAATTTTTCTTGAAATAATCGATGAAGAATTTTACCTTGGGGTCAGAATGCTCTTTGTTTTTTGCTTGAAATAGCGTTTTAGCTTTCTCGAATTGAAAAAATACTGAGGAATTAATCTTAACTAATATAAAACTAGAAAATTTTCTAGCTAACTGCAATACGGTTATTCAACCAATGGATTATGAATTATCCAGTCTTTTAAGATTAAATATCGTAATTTAATTTTTACTAGAAAATAAATTTGAAAACACATTGAAAGGATATGTGGCAATAAGAGTAAAAAATCCTAATTTTTAATTATTATATATATTTTGATAGATTTCGACGAGCTAAAGCATAATCTATTAGAATTTGGGAAATATGACTTTCCGTTCAAAAGTTACAGCGTCCTAAAAATCCATTTTTTATTCATCACTACTTTTCGTAAAATAAATCCATTTCGCGTATTTTTCAAGAAAAATAGTTAATGTATATATCAAAATGTACAGAATTGAGTAAGGAATCCATATTTGACAATGAAATAACAATTATGGTATTATTTAATTCTATAAACCCTTAAAACCATAATTGGATTAACCACTACATAAATATTTCTAGATCTTATAAGATAATTAAATATACTGTTAAGCAATTAATTCAAATATTGTTATCTAGTTCAATATAAAATGAGTTATCTTTATCGAACATGTGCTTTTAGCAAAATACGGTTTGATTCTAAACCAAAAATCAGAATTTCCAGAAGCAAACTTTTCGGAACAAAAGTAACGGTGTTAATTGAAATTTATGAATATTTAATCGACTAATGGTATTTTTGTTGATGTAATTAGTCTATATCTTTTCAATAGAAAAAATAATGACGCGAGCATAAGGAATAAGCATAAGGAAGGAATACAAAAGATATTTTAATACAAAAGACAAATAATATTGAGAACTGTTTTTTGTCAGAAGATCTTTATGTTTTTGATGGCGGTTTCCGTGACTCATTAGAAAAATAAAAAACTCAACATTCAACAAGTGATGCAAACAACTCAAGATCAATTACAAAGATAAGATGGATGATTGAATCAGCAAATGGTCGTCTAAAAAGATGGAAGTAATTTAGCAATGCTGTATGGAATAGAGATAGTGGAACAATCGAAAAAGATAATAAATTTATTTGGACTTTAATTAATAAGTTCAGACCTCCACTTGTATCAAGAAAAATTCTCATGTAATAAGCGTCATATGGTATCTAGGCATCGGTCAATATAACAAAGATAAATTGATTTCCAAAAAAAGTGAAAATTTGTATAATTTTTGCTTAGATTGTGATAGAGAAGATCTCGATGAGAATTATTTATCATTAATCCAGGACAAGGATGAAGAAATAATTTCAGATACCGAATAAACCATTAAATTGAGATACGATTTTTTTTGAAAATAAAATTAATTAGAATATATATAATAATTAAATATTTGTATTTTTTACCCTGTTTCACCCATATCCTTTTCAGAAAAAGAAGCAACAGACTGCATAAATAAGCTACGATTGTATTTTGCCGGAAAGAACGAAGACTGTTCTTTATTCACTGATCAGTTGCATTAAATGGATCAATTTTGTAGTGTCGATCAGTCTATTCAAAAATAAAAAGATAAATATTTTTCTTTTTAAACTATTTTTTTTAATAGACAATAATTCCTTAAAAAAAATTTATTTTCAATTTTTTTCCCCATCTTTTTACATGTAAATTTGATTAATACGATGTCTATTTTTTCAGTCCTAACACATCTTTTTATCCAGACTCGACTGTACATATGCTTCGACACTCCTGCCAAACGACTCCTTGAGTTTAAAAATAAATTTAAATTGTAAACTTGTTTATCGCTGTTGGCTAGGCGGTTAGTTGCAAGGTAATTCCAAGTAATTTTATCAATCCGGGAGATTTATTAGAAACTCCAGGATTGATAAAATTACACAAAAAAACACATAAACTTTTTCAATGATTCATATTCCTAAAGATATTCAATAATTTTTGTCTTCAATTAAAAATTAGCGTCAATTTAAAAGACAAAATATTTAGGTACTAAAAAGTAGTTTCAATTAGTTAAAAAATGTGGCTTTCTAATTAATTTAGAGTAAAATGATTTATTTATGTGTTGTATATGTTTTTATCTAAATTTTGTAGTATTGATTTTAATGGCCCCTTTTTAAGTTTTGCCTAAACCCTTTACCCATCGAAAACTCAAGTTACTCGTAAAGAATTCTAGCTTCATCTCGAATTGATCGGTAAAGGGTTGAAACTGACCTTAAAAATTCAATATAGTACTATTTAAAACTAACTTGTACGCTTTTATTCCTCTCCTCTTCCTTTCTTCTTCCTAATCTCTTCCTTAAAGATTCTCTCAATATTTTTTTCCGAAAAAACTCCTCCGGTGTTCGAGTGTTAAGATTTCATTAGGTTAATGAGAGGGAGATCACATTATATTAAAGGTTATAGTATTGTGAGTTGAAAAATTTAATAATTGAAGACAAAGTGCCGTATTTTCTCGCGTAATATCTCACTGGGAACTTAGAGGAGACATGATCTAATGTCTCTAGGAAGTTATATGAAACTAAGCAATTTTTGCAATAATAATAACCTTGTAAATTAAATGAAACATTAAGTGAAACAAGGCATTTTTACTCTGAAATTTATGTTCAGGCGTAGTTGAAGCTCAGTCATTTTGATTCAGTTGATCTTTTTAAATTAATCTCTTATAAAAGGATTTTATTTCTTTAGTCCCATATATTTTGACTCCTCGGATTCTGACTCGGACCTTAATTCGGACTCAGAAAGTGATTCTGATAGTTTTATTTTAAATAGATAAGTCCATTATTTTCTTAAAATAATCTAAAACTTTTTGTAAATATAAAAATTTTCAAATATCAATTAAATAATATAAGAATATAATTTTATAATAATCAAATAATAATTAAAAAAATAATCGTTTCATCTAATTTTCGAGGGTTATTAAAGTTTTAAAAAAGCAATACTTTCATATAATTACCCATAGGCTTTAAAGACATGCAATTTAGTAAAATCGAAGTATAATTTAAAAATCTGTAAAATCATTTTTTTATCCTGTTATTTTTTTAACCATAAATTTGATAAACTGCTTCTAACAATATCAGACAAAATTAAAACAAATTTTTTTAAAGTTAAATAAAAAAATCATTATTTAAAAAGTTTATTATTTAATTTGAATAGTTTAATGATATTGAGATTTTATTAAAATATCTAAGGATAAAAAATACATGAAAAATTATTAAATAAAAACATATAACAAAATAAATTTTTCCAAAGCTTAAAAAATTCAACTTTTTTTAAGTTAATTAAACAGACAAGTCGATTGTGAAAAAATTTACCATTTATCTATGGAAAAAATATTCAAAATCACAATTTGTCTTCTATTTGGTTTGGTGATACAGTAGGTGTACTGGCGAACAAAGATGAAGAAGAAACTGACAAAGGACCCGATGAATTTATTAAATTGCTTGGCACTAGCCATTTACTATTTTCATTCTTAAGCTTTTTTTTCATATTTTTGTTTTGTCTTTCATGTTTGCGAAACTTGGCTCTTCTATTCTGGAACCAGACTTGTACCCTTGCCTCAGTTAAGTCAATTCGAATGGCTATCTCCTCTCTGGTGTAAATATCAGGATAATGGGTCTCGCTAAATGATCTTTCAAGCTCATTCAACTGCGCACTTGAGAACGTGGTTCTAACCCTTCTTTGCTTGCGTTTTTCCAAAATGCTAGAATTGGAACTGTTTGTAGAGTCATTTAAGCTTGAGTTGAAGCAAAAATTCTGACTTTCGGCCTGATCTGGAATTTTGACGCAGCCATTTGGACCATAATAAGAGTAATAGCTGTAGTTTTGACCACATGGATAGTAGTAATAGTATTCCGAGTTCGGATTGAATTGATATTCAGACATTTTAGAATATAGTCTGATTTTAAAATTCAATTCGATTTTATTATTGCTAACTATCTATAAAATTTAATTTAATTAATATTATTAATCAAATATTTTATGCTCAAGTTATCAGCATTAATTGATTTTCCGTCTTTTTACACCGAGAAATTAGAAATTACTCGAAAACTATTGACGAAAATCATCAACTAGATAGAAAATAAAGTTAATCAAATGCTATTCTTGGTATTTGCTTGATTAATTAAAATCTAGATTTACACTAGTCACTGACGGGTTAAGAATTTTAGAGTGAATTTTTAGAGAATAATAGATAAAATGAATCTACATGGGCTACAGAATAGGAAAAAAATTGATAAGCTTTTTCTGTATGTTTAATCAAATATTTATTGAAATAATTTTTTGATTGTTCAATAAAAAATCAAACATTTCTATTAGATTGATTAATTAGAGTTTTCTCTTGTATTTAAAAGATAAGTGTCAAGATATTTTTTGGTTTTGTTTGACTGCTTAAATATAAGAACAATGATAAAATAAGTTCAAATTTAGATTTCTAATTAGGGGAATTGATTTTTAAATTTTTTTAGGAATAGAATTCGCTCAAGTCAATAAGTTAAATTAACTTTTCAAATATTTCTATATTTGCTTGATTATATCGAGTGTTAAATTTTGATTTTTGCATCTATTTTTTAGCATTAATTTATTTTAATTAAAAAATCTTAAATTAATCATATCATTGAGAAGTTTTCGATTCTTTAGCTGTATTCTATTCGGAGATTGGGAACTCTGAACCAAAAAGCTGGTTAAAAATTGATGTACTTTGACAAACATCAGATCTACAGATCCTACAAAGCAACACTCTACGACTACATGGATAGCACTGGGTTTAATCATTAACCTGAAAAGTGTAAAAGAACTCTAAAAAAGCTCTAATTTGTGCATCTTTTCTTAATTTACCAAAAATAAATTGATAAATTACAAAAATTAATTTAATTTTATATACTAAAGATAAAAAAAATATTTTAAATAGTTTATAAGTTTTTGTCAATTATTGCTTTGAAACTATCGATTGTTTAAACTACATAAACTCCATACTCATTTCAACTATAGGCGACACCATCCATTTCTTCAACTTATAAATCTGAGGTTCCTTTCTTGTATGCCTTAAAACTTATCTGGTCAAATTTAAAACTTAGCAATCCAATTAAGGAAATTTTGTGGCACTCTAATTCATTGGTAAGTAGTTCATCGTAGTCAAGATATTTCTACTACTAACACAGAGTAGACTTACATGAACGCATTGTAGACATAACTGACTCTAAATCAGACTTTACTAGGCTGGTATTATTCCATCAATACCAAGATAAAACATGCTTGTTGATCAATATAATAGTTCTTACAGATAAATAATTTTTATTCTTGAAGGACCTGGAAAACAATAGAATATAAAATTTGAGATAGCACCACGAGTTGGAGCACTTGATACATAAAAAGGATTTTATCAAAATCTTTAAGTGCGGTAACTTTGATTATCAGGTGTAGATTTTTTTTTCCTCATATTCATTACTTATGTTTTCCACTCAAGTTTTTCTGTACAGTTCATCATTTAACAATGTTTCAGGACAGTGTACCACACAAGTATCCTTCTCAGGCTGCCAGTGTTAAAGATGCTCAGGCTTTTTCCATCTAACTCAGACACTACCATTATTCACTTCCGCACATTAATGAAGCTTTTATTACTTTATCCTCATTTCTCTACTCAGTTCATTTCTCTATTTGTTGATAGCACCAAATTATCTTCAAAGTCTGGATCTTAAAGCTTTGTTGTTAATTTCTATTGTTTCTAGCTCGAGATTCCTCATGACATAATCAATCACAATTAGGAACAGTGTTGGTGAGGACACATCCTTATCTAATTCCTATACACACTTTAAAGCTTTTTTCAGAATGTCTTTTTTCCAGAAATGCGCTACACTCGATATATTAATAGAAGAGTTTTATCATGTCAACTATCTTCTGTGGTATAACATTAGTTCTAAGTATGGCTCAAAGGTTTACTGTATGCATACTTTTAAAGACTTTATTGAAGTTGACCAAGTTTCATCACGCCTTGCTTGCTATTGGCTATTGGTAGCAGAGTTATACCTCAACATACCTTTTTTCGAAAGCTTCAATAAAAGATCTCGTAACCAATCTTCTGGTACGGCTTCATGGCGCCATGTCTTGCTGTAGACATCGTGTAATATCTCTTTTATATACCTTTCATCAGCATCTGCCGCGATGCCATCAATACCCGGCGCTTTTCTGGTTTTCAAAATCTTTGTTGCAGCATGAATTTCTTTTCCAATAGCGACTTAAGGCTATTAAGGTTCTGGTTTATTTAGAACCCTCCCCCTGCTTTATGGATAAATCAGATATTAATTAAGGCAAAAACAATATTAAAAAAGACAACAAAAAACTTAGTGAGTGATATTGAATATAAAAAATTCAATTCAGAAAATTGTTTAATACTATAACTTAAAATAATTTAAGTTTAATTAATCTTTTTTTGATTTTTAATTAAATTAAAAATTAATTCTTTTTTTTCAATAAAATGAACAATCAGCAGCAAAATTTCAAAATTTTTTATTTTATTGAAAAATTAAATTTTTTTAATCAAATTTTTTTAATTAAAGGAGCTTGAATGAAAAAAATTTAAAACAAATTAATTAAAAAAACTTTAACTTGAGTTTTTGTATAATTCTTTTTTGATTTTTTGATTATGATTTGTAAACTATCTAAAAAAAATACCATCTTTAATCTAATAAAACCACAAAATATTCACCCAAGTCATTAAACTATTAGTCTTAAGTCTATGAACAAAATTTTAACTATTCTAATCTAGGAGATTCGTTGGTCTATAAAAAGACTTTAATTTTTCTTTTAAAAACCAAATACAAAAAATGAACACAATTTTTATAATCAGCTTAATCTTGGTAAAATCAGTTTTGACTTTTCCAAGTTACTATTTGAATAACTTTTCAGCATCCAAGCCCATCTTTCACAATAACCAGACAAACTTTAACCCCAATGCGAACTTTTTTCCTCAACCAATAATACCAATGAACCAACCAGGCTCACTTTTGGCATTTTTGCCCTCAGTTCCATATCCCATTCAGCAAAAAACAATGACACCGACTGGACAAATAATCATTGAAAATTTGATCGGTGGTCTTAGATTCAATTGTATCAATAAACCAACTGGTCACTACAGGGACACATTTTTTTGCGATGTTTTCCACGCTTGTGTCCACGGACAACAGCGAAAAACATATTCTTGCCCATTTGTTGGTGAATTGGTCTTTTTTGACGATCGCAGTCGCAGATGTGAATTTGTCAGAAACAATCCATTTGGATGCTTGAATAACAATTTTTTAAATTTTTTCTAAATAATTATTTAATAATAAAATGATACATTAATTTTTTTAAAAATTTTTATTTAAACCCAAAAAGTATGATTCGCAGGCTTACAGCTAAACAGCTATCTTTATAGACTTTTTTAAATTTGTCGATGTGATTAATTTTAAAAGTAATTACATTTATTTTAACAATATGAGATAAAAAAAAACAAAAAATTTAATTTAATTTATTCAAATTTAACTATTAATAACGCAGCCTATAAAAAATTATATAAACTAAAAAATTTAATTCTAATCAAAATTATCAGCTATTAACTCAATGTCATTATCTTGATTTTCTTCTATTCCCTCAAACAACTTATCGAAGCATTTGGATTTTGAATTATTAAAATGAGAATAAGGGTCAGATTTACTCAGCATGTCCATGCATAACCAACAAAAGTAACATTGGCACTTTAAACAAGTCATCTTATTGCACCCATCTATTTTCTGCAACCAGCTCTTGCACTTTGGACATCTCTTTGAGGTGGTCTCAATCAAGCTCATGCTTGATCTTTCCTCAATGGCCTTCTTGATTCTTTTCTCACCGTATTTTTGTATCAACTTAAGCTGTATCTCACCATCTCCAGTGTTGTATATGTCTATAATTTCTTTTAACTGGTTATTGGTAAGCTTGCATGGTTCGATGCCATGATATGCCTGACGGCATAGAGCACAAAACACATTTTTGCAGTCAGGACATCGGCATAAAGTCTCATCTTCTGGTATAACTGCACATTGACAGCTAACTCTTGGACAATAAACAATGTCTGTCATGCTATTTAAAGCGTCTCTGAGCAACATTGAATCGTATCTGTTGTACATCTCTAGCCCAACTAAGTTCAATACCTGTGATGGTATCGCTTGAGAATCGCAGTTTTCCTGAGGACATGTCAATTTGTGTACATTGCCATCTTTGATCAAAGACTCAAAGTAGCCTCGCATGCATTCATTGCAGAAAATATGGTCACATTTTTTAAATTTGGTACAATCTTTGCCCAATTTGTCTTCGAAACAGACAAAACATGTAAAATATGTTTTTTGAAACTTGATATTTTGTTGATCAGAGTCATAATCGACCATTAAGGCCGCTTTGCATGGTAAAGCCGATACTCTGGGATCTTTTGATATGCTTTTAGTATTGTTGGTCGCGATGGTAAGGTTACTGGGGTCTAAGCTTAAAAAATCGAATATTTCATCCTGTAAAAACGAGATCCATGTGAACAAAATAGATATTTGGCTATTTTGTTCCCATAGCTCGTCCAATTTATTGCATAGTTTTGATAGGTTTTTTTCGCTTAGCCATCGGCAAATAAGTTTATACTGAGGTGGATAGGTGGATGGGTAATTTTCGGGAAATTTAAATTCCAAAATAATTGGTGTCAGGTAGAGAAGTTCTATTTCGGTATTTTCATCTGAAAATTTTAACCTAAATGAAGTGCCCTGTTGGGAACAAACTTGGACAAAAAATTTCCCTGAACGAGTCTCTTCCTCAAAGACAAATAAATCATCTTCTTCGTATATACTTTTCAATGCTGATATTTCATCATCCTGGACCGATTTATCATCCATTTTTTAACATTTAATTTATTTTCTTGTCTATCATTTATATTATATGAAGTAAATTTTTATTCTATTATGAAATTATTATTTAAATTAATTTTCAAATTTATAAAAACAGAACATATTTTAATTTTATTTTGATATTGAAATTATTTATCTTATTTAAATAATGTGACACAATTGTCAATATTTTTAGCTTTGTTTAAAGCCAAAGATTTGCTATATGTGTCCCACAGTTTGATAATTGCCAAACGTTGCGTGCCATTTTTCATTGAATTTAAAAAAATAAAATAAATATTTAATCTTTATTTAAAATAATAATTCATTGTCTTTATATTTCGTTTTAATAAAATTTAATTGATAATTTTTTCTGAGTAAAAAATGTAAACAAAATTTTTTTCCCTAAAAAAAGAATATATTTAATCTAGAATATGTTTACCATGATCGTTACCAATCAATCAGCAAAATTCTTTGACTGGCAACGTGTCGGGTTATCGGCGGATGGTACATAAGATGGATTAAAAATAAAGTTGTATTTGCACCAACTGACCAGTAGGATCAAACACGGGAATCTGTGCATGGATGTACACAATTCACCAAAATTTTCTGGACATAAGCTGCAATAGCATTTAATTAAACTTAATGTGGTAATATAACAATTAAATTTTTTTCTTTGATTAAATTAACTTTGTATGTTGACTTATTAATAAAATGATATCAAAATTAAAATTAATTGTTCAAGATAACCTTAACATTAAGAAAAATTATCATTTTAATTTAGGCGAAAAAGGATTTATAAAATAAAACGGATCTAATTAATATAAAGTATACTTTTGCAAATTAAATAAACTAATTGTGATAATAGAAATGTCTTAATGATGAAATACAAAAACAATTTGTTCAGTATCATGGTAAACTGATCATGGTCACGAGTTATTATTAGGTTTTAAAGTCTTCATTCATTTAAAAGTGAATAGCTAATTTTGGTAAATCTTTTGCCCAAGTTTTTGGGATTGACATTAAAAATAATAAAATTTAAAATATTAAATAAGAGACGCATTGTAATTTAATCTTTGCACAAATATCAAACTTTTTATTCAAAGAAAAATAACCTACCTAGTCAAAAAATGAAAAATATTCATCATTTTCTTAATAACAATGTACCAAAAATTATCGGATGCCTATAGAAACTTTCGCTACGTTTCCAATTATAAATCTGATAGAAAAATTAAACTTGCCTTATTAGCTATAAGTTGTATAGTTTTTTTTCTAATCGGATACTTAATAGCATTTGGCATTCATTCACGAAATGGCCAAGGTGGTTCAGCGCCTAATGACCAAGAAAAGCTATTCCATGATTACTTGTTATCAAATATTAATAAAGACAATTTAAAATCACATTTACAGTATTTTTTATCAAAACAAAAAATAATTTTTTTTTTATAATTTTATGAAAGATATTTGTCCAGTTTTGCTCATTTGGCAGGAACCAGCGGAGGCAAAAAATCTGCAGATTATGTTTATCAAAAATGGATTGACCAAGGCCTCGAAGATGTTCAAATGATCGATTATGATGTCTATCTAGACTTTCCGGATGAAAAAAGATTAAACAAGTAATTAATTAAAAAAATTATTTTTTTTAATATTTTAAATTGATAAAGAATAGAAATTGCTGAACCAAATGGTAATAAAAAGATATATGAAATTGAGGAAACAATATATGATAATGAGTTCAATTTTACCGGCGTGACAAAGCCTTTTCTGGCATTTAGTCAAAATGGTTCTGTCATGTCCAGCAAATTGTTCTATCTTAACTATTGTAGTCAACAAGACTTCGATTTTATCTCATCTAAAAACATATCTTTGAACGATTCTATTGTTATGTGCAGATATGGATGGTCATTTAGAGCCAACAAAGCTCTTAATGCCCAAAAGTATGGAGCTAAGGGATTGATTTTGTTCGATGACCCTTTAAGGTCTTCGCCAAAAAATGCCAAATATGAAGTTTATCCGAATGGTCAGTTCCTGCCTGAGAATGGTACTCAAAGAGGCACCCTTTATATGCACGATGGTGACCCATTAACCCCAAACTATCCTTCAAATAGTATCTATTTAATTAAATAAAATTTTATTAGTATTTAAATTATCTTTTAATTAGAGTACAGTCATAGATTGAGTGAAGAGAAATCTAATCTACCCAAGATAGTCTGCCAAGTGATCGGTTTCAGGCTAGCCAGTGAACTTTTTAATCTCATGGATAATCAAATGTCTGTCCCTGAATTTTGGAAAGGAGAATTAGACGTTTCTTATTCAATCGGGGGATTTCTGAAGGAAAAAAAGTAGGAATTAGAAATTTTTAATTTATCTATAAATTTTTTTTTTATCTAAATAATTTTTGAACAGAATTTGAGATTGTTTCTTAGATAAAAAATTAGAAAAATAATTAATTTTTTTGGTAAACAGATCTTGGTAAAAATTATTTAAAAATCGAAGGATATTTTATTTTGTTTAATTTGGTAACTTATCTCTTATACTGTCAATTGTCTATAATTAAATTAATACAGAATTAAAAATATGCATTTTAATACTAAAACTTCTTTACTAATTAGATTAAAGTTTGATTTAATAAATCAATTAAAAGCTATTACCGTGACTTTCAGGAAAAATCAAAATTCAAAATTTTTTGAATATTTTTTTTTTATATTAAATAGCCTGAATTAATTAAAGAAAAATAGATTAAATTTTTAGATATTTTTTCATCACTTTAGATATCTAAAAGTCTAAAAAATACTAAAAATTAATTAAATTGACCAACTTCCCAAATCCATCACATTTTATATTTTTTTGATATTTAAAAAAGCCTTAAAAATTTAATTTAATTGTTAATTTTATCAATAAATTTTATCTTTCCACTACCAAAAAATCTAAATAATGTTGTATTAAATTAATTTTTATTATTTATCAAATTAAAAACCTATTATCTTGAAACTATTCTTTTTTGAAGGTCAATTACACTAAGTGTGTATAGTGAAAAGAAAATCAAAAAAATTTATAATGTTATCGGTGTAATTAGGGGCGATATTGAACCAGGTAAGCTGTAAATAAATTCATCTTAAATCATTAGATAATTGTATGTTTTAAAAGATCGGTATGTTATGGTCGGAAATCATCGAGATTCGTGGACCTTGGGCTCAATAGATCCATCATCGGCAACCTCAGTCTTACTAGAAGTGTCTAGAAGCTTAAGTCAACTTAAGAAAAATACTAAATGGGCTCCAAAGCGATCCATTCTTTTCCTCAGTTGGGATGCTGAAGAATATGGACTGATTGGATCAACAGAATGGGTTGAAGAATTTCAAAAAAAACTTAGTTCTAATGGAGTGGTGTACATAAATTGTGATAATGCTGTCCAAGGAAATTATTCTTACGAAGCTAAAGCTTCTGCTCAACTTCATAAACTTCTTTTTCAAGTCACCCAAAGCATAGAGTACAATGACCATCTAAGTATTTATGACCAATGGTTGAACAACAATCCAAATGAAAACCGCACTGAACCCAAAGTTAACTCAAACATGGGCTCAGGCAGTGACCACGCTGTTTTTCTACAAAGACTTGGAGTTCCGTGCATAGACCAGAAATTTGTCCGGGACAAAAAAGATGAAAAGTTTAAAAATATTTTTGGTTATCCATTATATCATACTTCTTATGAAACATTTAAATTAGTGGAACGTTTTATGGATCCTGATTTCTTTGGCTTATCATCAATAAGCAAAGTAATTGGTGAAACTGCCAGAGTGCTAAGTGATTCACTAATTCTGCCATTTGATTTGGAGAGTTATTATCACGATATAAAGAATCAACTTAAACAATTTGATAGAGAATACAGCTCCAGACTGTCTAAATTTAATATAACCTTATCTAATCTTGAAGAAAGTGTTCAAAATTTAGGAACTAATATTAAAAAATTTAATGAAAGATTAAACCATTTGGACAAAACCAAACACCATCTTGTACGCCAATTCAATGAACAGATAAAAAATTTCGAGAGGTCTTTTTTGGATGTATATTATATAGAAACTGGCAGCATGTACATTTTTATAATTTTAGCTATTTAACTTATTTAAAATTTATCTTAGGCACACTTTATATGCACCAAGTTCTCTAAATAAATATGTTGGCAACTCGTTTCCTGGTGTTGTCGAGTCAATTATTAGATTGGGACAGGCTAAAAGTTTTTCTCAAGATTTAGTTGACGATATCAAACTAAATTTGGCAATTTTAATCAATTCAATTCAATCAGCTTCACACATTTTAAAGGATCCGACTGATTTCACAAGATTTTAATTCAATTAATTAATAAAAAATTTTAAAGAAATTAATTAATTAAAATAATAAATCAAAATATCCTATCTATCTTAATACCGTATTCCCTTGCAAATAAGTGCCCCCTTAAGACCCTTTTAGAAGCTAGTCAAAAATGGCATAGTTCTATAAAAAATTACATAAATCGATTATTTTTTTAAAAAATATATTTATTTAAAAAAAAACTATCGAATAAAATTTGTCACGACGCGTTTCGACCAAATGGCCTTCTTCAGGTTTTAAGACTGAAATAAAGAATACAATTTAATAAAAGAAATAAAAAGCAAAATATAAAAAGATAAAGAGGAATATTTTATATAATAATTGCTTCTCAAATAATTAATTAATTAGATAAATTTTTAATATAAAAAAAATAGATTTTGAAATTAATGCCAAATTTTCATTATTGAAATTAAACTAATATTTAAAATCAGAATAATTTTTTTACAATTCAAAAAAAAAAATCAAAGTTAACAAAAATTAAAGATAAATAATTTTTTTTATGAAAAATTTAAAGTAGGGATTTTTTTGTTCATAATAGGTATATCAAATTTTAAGAGAAAGTTTATAAGGTCAGTTTCAGTTGATTTTCGAATAATGTCTTAAAGAGCCTATATTTTTCTGAATTTTATTTAATACCATTAATTCCATATTTTTCAAAAATCTAGAATCCATTTTTATCTTTTGAAAAGAATCTTTAAATAATTAATTTAAGCTCAGAAATATTTTTATTGAATGAATTAAAAAAATTTTTATTTAGAAAATAATCTACCATCTAAGGGCTTAAATTTTACAATAAAGACACGATTTTGGGGGCACTTATTTGTAAGCATTTACGGTATTAATGATTGGGGTATCCAAAAGTTAAGACATAAGGGAAAAAAGTTAAAAAAAAAAACTTTAAAATTATTTATTCTAATGTTCAAAGCAATTGCTTTGGTTTTACATTCAAAGTTTCAACATTTTAATCTACTTATGAAAGGTCTTTTGATACTATTCTTTAGCAATAGAATTAAGTATCTTGAACAAGAGGACCTTAACACTTAATTTAACGTTTAAAATTATTATTTTTTGCTAAGTTTTCTAATTACATGAAATAAATACTTAGCTTAGTGATATTACTAAATATTGGGGATGACTGATGACTTTTTACGTTAACCTGAATCTATTTTAAATAATATGTTTTGGTGGCAAAAAATCAAATGTTTTCATTTTGACTTCAAAAATATTCAATAATATTATAAACAGTGACTATATAAATGAGAATTATTCAAAGATTAAAATTTTAAATTTTGATTTATTAATGCATTATAAACCTAATATTAAAATTATCGATTTTAACACACATAAATGGGCTACTAATAAATGTAGTTGTTGGTTCTATCTAATAAATTATAATTGCTATCATTTAATATCAATATCCGTAAATTTAAGATTAGCCACAATTCCAATGCGTTACATTACATCAGCAATTGAACCTAAAAAGAAAGCTGGTAGAAGCGATAAAGCAAAAAAAGCTTTGATAGCGAAATAATAGAAAAACTGTAATTGTCTATATTCAGAGTTGGTGAAAAGTCAAACTTTAAAGTCAGAATTGTTAAAAGTCTAAGTCTGACTTTGACTTTTAACGTATATTTTAAAGTATATTTGAAATTAGCAACGAATTAAATGTTGCAATCTCAAAAGAAAAAAATTATCCAAAAATTTCTTAAGCTTAAATTTACATAAATACCTATTTTTTAATTTTTTTATAAAGTTAAAAAAAATTTAAAAAAGTAGTTTTCGATTATTTTCTTCATTAGGCTATAACATTAGACCTCATCGTTCTAGAATTACACCAAATAACTTGGAAAAATTAACAATGATAAAATATAATTTGAAAGCATTAAAATTCAAGAACTAAACTCTATTTAAAATAAAAGTTCCACTTATAAATTTTAATTTTAACTTGTCTTCAAAATAAAAAATAAAAATCAAAGTCAAGACTTGACTTTGACTTCATGACTTTAACTTTTGACCAACTATGTATATATTTTTTTAGACCTAAATTAAATAATTTGTACATAATTATAAATTTTCGATCGAAAACTAATATAAATAAACATCATTAGTTACAAATAAATTTTTAAGCAGAAAACTAAATAATATAAACATGAAAAAAATAGATATTTGACATTTTTCCGAACAGTAAATTAATAAAATATTATAAGAATAAACAAATTTTTTTTTATTTCTAGAAAATACTGGTTAATGAGCTTCAATTTATTTAAGTGACTTATAAGCAAACATTTTAGTTTAGAAGTATTACATTGCTGTTTTGGTAATACATTTTACCATCTTCAGTTTATTATGCATAACTTTTTTATTTGGTCGAATAGCTTTCTAATTTTAAAGTTTCAAGTTTAAACAGAACATGCCTTTACAAACGGATTGAAAAATTGTATAACCTTTTTAATATTTAAATTAATAACAATAATTTTATTCAGTTGTGACTTAGTAAATCAAGTTATTATTTGATTTGATATATATTTATGTGAATATAAATATAATATATAACAATCAAACAATCAAAACGATTTAATCTTTTAAACATAAGTCTTTTTAAAAAGTCTTAGCTACATTTTTATCTCACTTGTATTAAGAATATAATTTTTGTAAATTTTTAAAATGTTTTAATTTCTCTGAAGAAATGAAAATTAATCAAATATTTAATAAACTTGATTAATTCAACTAATTTAACAAAAATAATTTAATTTAAAAAAATTGCTAAAATTACTTTAAAATTAACATTTCCCAATAATTTTCCTTTTAATGGAAAATATTGAGATATGTTATTTTTGAAGCCTTAAAGGTTACCTTTTATTATCCAAAGAATGTTCACCTAAAATGACTTAGTAATTGGTGTAGATAAGCTTATCTAAAAATACTCAATTATTATTTAAATTAAGTTGAGACTGAATCCTTAAAAAAGTTGAATTGTTCAATTTGTTAACTACTTAAATTTGACTATTTTAAAACTGGGTTTAATTAATCTCAACTAAAAAGGGTAAACAAAGAAAGCTCTTAAAAAGAAATTTAATTTTTTTTTAAAAAGTTATTTCTGAGATTTATATTTAAATCGAAAGTTGTTGATTAATTTGTTGGGATGATGTAAATTTCTCAAATTAAATAATCAAAAATGTTTTCTTGATTTTGTGCTTTAAGAATTGGCGAACAACCAACTAGGGACGTGTGGGATTTTGAGAACGAATGGACCGAAGGTTTGTGTGGTTGTTGCCACAATAAGAGCGAATGCTGCTATGCCTATTTTTGTTGTCCTTGTTTTATTTGCAGGTTTTTGGCTTAGATTCATTTCTAAAAACTTTTAATTAAACTAATTATTAGGCTTTATGAACGGGCTGGTGAAAGCTGCTGCACGCCTCTGTGTATTCCTACAAGTATGGTGATCCTGAGGGGCAAAATTAGAACTGCTTTCAGAATTAATGGTAGCATATGTGAAGATTGTCTAGCAGCGAGTGCCTGTCCATGCTGCAGTGCTATCCAAATAAGCAATGAGCTGTACCAGCAAGGAATTTAAACTTCAATTTAATTTAATTAATAGTCATTTTTTTAATAAAAGCTTTTAGGGATTTAATTAACTCTTAAATAAACAGTTGCTTTCTAAGTATTGATTTTTAATTATTAATTATTAGAGTTTTTTTATAAATGGTCAAGATAATTGTAAAAATGGTAAAATACAAACAAGTTGGCTTATAATTAATGTAATTTTAGCTTAATTGAAAAATTACGAAAGCTTACTTAATAATTGAACGTTTCTATAGGAACTTGTTTTTTAAGTTTATTTATTACTTTCTCAAGAGTCTGCATTTTTAGATTTTTTTTTGAATATGAATGGTATTCACATTGCCAAATTGAAACCATGATAATTTTTATTAAATTAATTGAATCTTTAAATAATGTATCAATCAACTAAATTGAGGGAAAATATATTTTAATAATGGTTCAAGAGTTGTCAATTAATAAAGTTTATATTTTAGATAAAATATTTTAATTTAGAAATTAGAGAAATTCAGTCTAACCCAGTTAGACCTGACAAGATTGAATACTTTCATTAAATCAGTCTATACATTTTAGTTTTTTAAGTTTTAAAATAAATAAATTTAGTTAAGGTAAATTTTTATTTTGATTTAAAAATTTAAAAATTATTAGGGTCTTTTAGACCTAACGACCAAGTAAAAATAAACTGGTCTTGAATGTTTACTTGAGAAGCAAGTTAAATGACAAAAAAGGTTTGAATAAGATTTTTTTATTTGCAATACACCTTTGAATATTTTTCAAGTCACATTTTGAGTTTAATTATTCATTTAAGATAATTAGTCAAGGTATGATTTTTTTACCTAATCTTCAGCAACTCTAGTTTATGGTCAACAAAAAATATCTAGAATATTTTTTAAATTTTTTATGCATCTCTCATTTCCAGAAAAATAGCCAACTTAATTTTTTTAGCTTACATCACATAAAATCATTCAACTAATATTCATAAACAATTGATTTTAATAAATTCTTAAAAATTTTATCAAATTACAAGATTGTTTCTGAAATACAAAACAGAAAAATAAAAATTAAAAAAATTTGTTAAATATAAGTTTTTAAATATTTTGAAATTCTAAAATTTAATACAAAGAGATATATTTGGATTAAGATAAGGTGATCTGGCACATCATGGTAGCGAGCTGATTAATACATTCGTTAATTAATTTATCTCTGTACTGGAGCCCAATCCTCTTCGCAGAAACCAGGAATAATCTTTGTGAAAAAAAATGTCGATAGGTGCCAAGAGTCAATTCTTAAATGTTTTCTAATAGAATAAAGCTGGTATTACAGATCTTTGATCATATTTTTTTTATTAAGACTGTGGTAAAGACTCACATCATACAATGGTCCAATCCAATCTTTCTTTGAACCATTTAAATCTTTTGATTCTATCTAATGCTATCAGAGATAGTTTTCTTTTCTTGTCTGAAAAATATCCTTTTTTGTATCTCTACAAAGGGTCTTCAAATCAGCACACTTAAGACTTCGAAACAGACTTAAATACAGATTCTATGAAATATCTTTTTTGAAACTTTAGCAAAAAAAAAATTTTATAAGATGTATATTTAATTTTACACTTTTTAAAAAGCTAAAAAACATACTTTAAGATTTGCCTATTATTACTTAAATATTAAATTAAATATAACTTTTCTGAATTGAAAAACCGACTCCAATAAGCAACTACATCAAAGAACAACCAACCAAAGCTACATTACCCATAACCAAACAACCAACACAGTAAAACCGAAAAAATCACTCAACAACCAACAAAAGACCACAACAGTCAGATTGGAATATACTTCAGTTACTTCATCTCAAGCAATGGACGGTTGACCCGACTCGTCAATATCTCATATCCCTCATGACAATACGCCTTTGTAGATCTCGACCACTAGATCTTGTCATTGCCAACAAGAATCAAATTTTAAATTGTCAAATTTTTACACTAATTACATTTGTTTATTTTACATTATTTACATTGGCCCAGAACGGCCGTTTTCTACAAATTTAGATTATTAGTTTGTGGTTGCAACACCACATCTACCGGCCAGTTTGCACTTTTGCTGCGCGTCTGATTCGATGTTATCTTTTGCTTATAAAACACTATACTTTCATAACTCTCCTGAAAATCTAAGGCAGAATTTAAAGAAAAATGATTCGGCTCCAGTGTGACTCTAACATTTCTTGCACCAGTGGTCAGCGCTTCATTGGTTTTTCCAGCTAAATCTTTGCGAGTTGATCGCCCGACCCTTCGGTTTTTTGCTGTTTCCTGATGCTGTTCCTAGAATGCCCTCTGCTCGGACTGCGTTCCCTGCTCTGAATGTGCTGTCCGCTCTTGGGTGTGTCTATTATCATCATGCTCCAGGGCATTGTATGTCACAAACGGTTTGAAAAAGCTTATATTTCTAGTTGTTTCTTTACTGCCTCTTTTTGCTGTTAGCTTCCTTTGACTTGAACAACTACGTACGGGTCTGGGTCCCAGAAGGGGTCCAATTTCGATTTCTGTTCTAGTTGTGCTAGAACTCGTACGAGTTGAACGACTGACCGTAATCGGTTTTGTATTTGAGTGGAACTCCTAAGGTTCCAAATAATTTGTCGAGTATTGGCTTTGTAGCTTTGAAGCTTGTATTACGAGTCGGATCCGTGGCAGTCGTCATGATTGACCAGATAGTAACTTCCATCACGCATAGGTCCGAAAAAGTCACCGCTGACTTCTTGCCAAGGCCCTTGTGGCATTTTTGACGGTATGAGTGGTGCGTATTTTACATTTGTTAAATTTGCTTGGCAGACTGTGCACCATCTCGTCAACCATTTTGTCTATTCCACTGAACCAAACTTTGGATCTGATCAATAGAAAACATCTTTACTAATAGAAAAACTATTATTCCTAAAATGATTAATCTTTGTGGAAATGAAATAAAAGTTGTTGATGAAATAACTCTTTTAGGTTACAAAATAGATAAAAATCTTAATTTTTCTAATTTTGCATGTAGTATCTCATTAGTTGTGAATAAAAAATTATTCAGCATTAAAAGACTATTCTATCTATCAACATCTGTAAAAATACAGTTTTTTAAGACGTTTATATTACCT